>JAVJAP010000137.1:72500-493311 GCA_034770075.1 Aralia elata
TTTGTGTTTTTTGCCTCTATAAGTTTGAATATACTATTATTGAATTACATACTAGTTTTAATGGCACACGCGTTACGTATGTAATTAATTGTTAGGCTATCACAAATGAGTTAAAATCTCATATCAGATAAATAATAAAAAAGTGAATGATTAATATACATGAATGGACGCAAGACCTAATAGTTTAAACTTTTGAGACAGTTCTAAACATGTATGTTAGTATTTTGCGTACACGTACACGACGCACGGACTCGTCAGATACTCTCAACAACAATTATTGTAAAGATATAAAAAGAGTTTTATTAAATTTGGAGAAAAATAAATAAATTAAGGACAAAATTATAAAAATAAAAAAAATAAACTCAGGGCAAAAGTATAAAAGGAAATATATGATAAAATCTCAAGAGAGCGGTTTTTCATCTTCTTTGTTAAAAATAGAGAGAATTTATGAAGAGAAAGCAGTGTCAATAATGCATGGGATTGTGCATGTAACTATCGTGATGATTAGTAGTATGGAGTAACAATTAACAAACCATCTATTCTTGTCTCGGGTCTCATGTGATCACGTTCCCTTATCATTAACACTTTGACCTAACAATTCTTTGTTTTCCAAGGTTTTATATAAGGGTATTTTGGCTGTTGCTTAATTTGCAATCTTTATACCACCCAACTAACAATTGAACTGTGTTTTTTGTCTCTAATAATAGTTATTCTTTCTCGAGACTAGGAAATTTATTCATCCAATAGAGTTTTACATTTTTTATGTGTCCGATTAGAAGTATGAACCTATTAGTTTATATATATTGTTGCATCTCAAGGATAATCTCAAAACCTGTTTTATAATTTATAAATATAAAATTGCGTCGAGTTACAATTGTGAAACATATTCATACATAAAATTAGATAGAATAATAAGAGAATTCTACTTATTATACATTTTTTAAAAAGGATTATCACTAATACGTAATTGACAATTAAAAAATTAACTAAATATTTATAATATATATCATTTTTTAATTTATAATGACGTTCGTTTTTAATGCTACGGGTGGAGCTGTAACACTCTTATCCCACATCGTAACATGTGAGATACTTGGATGTGTATATAAGTACTCAAGTTGTTATCATTAATACCTTTATTCATGACCTTTTAAGTGAACTTATGGTGGTCTAAGATGACTCAAAAAAATATTATTGAGACAAGCGTATTGAGCCTTATCATGATATGATTTGACCCAGGTTGTTAAATGTATAAATAAAATTATTTGCACTTAATTTTTAGATATTTTAACTTTTATATCAAACACTCTTTTAAACCTATTGATGACTACTTGGTCCACTAGTATGATTTATTTCTATTAATATAGAGGTCGAGAGTTCAATTCTTGTCAATGGAAGGCAGGTCCAGTCCATTCCCCCTATGTTACAATAAATTATTGTAATAAATTAGGATAAAAAAAACACTCCTTCAAATCTCAAAATTAATTTTAAATTGAATTCTTAATAAAATTATCAGTCGACGACTGAAGCCCCTGTAAACAGCAACCGTAAATATAATAGTTCTAAAGTAATGAAATTCTTTGTTGGGCAAGTTTCGACTCGTGCATAAAGCGTAACGATTTGAGCGCGTAAGACAATAACGATATGAGCATTGTCTATAAAACTATACAACGTTAAAAACTGTGTTAAGATTTTTTTGTATAAATTTTATAAGGATCACAACAAAATATATTTTATTTATTTAGGGCACATCTGCTTACTTTCCCATCCATAATACATCATAGAAGGAAAGGAAGAAGTGTCAAACCTATACAGGGTCGGCACTCGCCAAATTGAAATCAAAACATAACAAAATAATTCATTATACATGGTAATTATAGCTGAAGCAAGAACTCTGCAAACGATCTCCTAACAAAAAAGGTTGATTCTAAGTCACAAGATTTTCGAATAAACATTTATCGAATCCTAACAAATTATCATATACTTACACAAAGAGATACGATAGCCAACGTAAAAAAAATGTAATAATAAGTAGTAATATATTCATCACAATTCATAACTTTAAATATAAATTATATAGAAACTATATTCTTAAAAACACATGAGCAAGAAATAAAATTATAAATAGTACTCCCTCCGTCCCAAATTAATTGCTCAGTTTTGACTTTTTAAAGTCAAATTGACCATTTTTAAAACTAATTTTTTTACTATTTTTGCTAAAATATAGGTGAAGAGATTATAACCAAAAGAAAGTAAATACAATTTATTACTAACCCTAATTTTTATAATTTTAGAAATATATTTATATATGTTTAATTATTAATTCTAAAAATAGTCAATTTAACTTAAAAAGTTAAAACTTGGACGGAGGGAGTATATCAATTATATGTATGAAAGAGCACATGTGGGTTGTTTCATGCGCTAGCTCACCTTCCATTTTTTTTCCTTTATTTTTTTGGGATGTAAAATCTAATTCATTTGTTTACAGGGCGGATCTAAGTGTGCGGACGGGGGGAGGGGGACAATGGACCTCATTAAATTTTCATGGGATCAAAAAGAAAGAAAGTAAAATTTTAGAGTATTTAATAAAATTTTTAACGTTTAAATTGAAAAATATTAAATTATTCAAAGTTCATATTTTATACTACCTTGATCACTACAATACTCTTTGTTTCTCCGTTTCTCGTCCAGCGGTTTGGCCTAATTCTTTCCACTAGTTCAACTTTAGAAAAAATTAGACATGTTGTAATTTTTTTATTATAATTTCACAATTTAGTAATTGCTTTGAGATTTTTTGTAATTATTTGTGATTTTTTTTAATTACCTGTGAATTTTTCTGTAATTGTTTAATTTGTGAATTTTTATAACTAATAAAAATGAAACAATCATGCAATAATTTTTAAGTAATGAAGTATCAAAAAATATTATTATAAATAATATTTGGACATTATTTAATTTTGTGATTTATTTTACTATTTTTTTTGTAATTTTTTTTTCTCTTCTAGACTCTGATCTAAGAGGCTAGATCCGTGCCCCCTGTTTGTTTATGCCAGCGATAAGAGCGACATAAAATGAACATTCCTCCCTCTAAGGTGGAATTAGAGGAGGGAAGGTTTGGCCATGGGAGATAAATAAGTGGCTGCCAGTCCCATAATATATATATATATATATATATATATATATATATATATGTCATCATCACTTGTATTAAAATTGACTTTGTAGCATCAAATATTCAAGTGGTAACTCAAAAGTTGGTAGAGCCCTCATGCAAATGGATAAATTTTTTTGTAATTTAGTCTCTTTTCGTCATTTATGAATCGTGAGTCCAAAACCCCATGTTATATTTCATATGCTCCTCTTATTTCTAAAGTGTTTGCATGCAATTTTGTCGGCACAAAGATACATTCACAAGCTACCATGTATACAACGGATGGCCCGACCCGACCCATATTCAAATAAAGGTTTCTATTTCAAGTATAAGAATATATGTTGGGTTATTTTAACCCAGTCATAATGTTACCCAAAAAAAAACCCAGTCATAACAAGTTTTTAATACTCTTGACATTGGGATATGAAGTCTTTTTCAAAATCAATTCATCCAACATATTTCAATTGAAACATTACACTATTATCATTCTTCAAAATAAAATAATTCTAAAAAAAATTGTTGTCAAGCTCTTGACCACCATAGAGACGTACCCGTCAGTTGGCTAAAGAATTCAATTACTTTAACAGAACAAAATAATTGGTCACTTTTGTAGAATACGAGCTAGTATAAGTACAACATTATATACGTAAGTCTTACACTTTATGAATAAGAATAAAAATCTCATAATATAGGAAAAAAATAAGTCTCACATCAAATAAAAAGTACATAATAAGAATTAAATCCGCAACCTAATGCTTACAAGACTTAAACATATATGAATAATTATCATTTCAAACATTTGATACACATATGACACCTAGCTCAAATAAAAGTTATAAGCGGTCCATTTCAAAGGTTTTGATTGGTTTTGCATCTACTTGAAAATGGACAAATTAAGGACAATTGATTAATCAACTCAATTATTGAAGCTGCATGATTATGAAATTCAACCAATCTAATCTATTAGTTCAAAATATAATCCAAATCAATAATTTATAATTTAGAGGTGACAATTATTTTACGTGCGTATTGTTCATTTTAGGAATAAATATAAGATGAATATGATTACACACACTGTATAAAACTGTCAATAAAGGATTTGTAACTTACCAAGAATGTTAGTAGTAATTAACATGAACTGTTTATCCACCAAACAGGATAGTAGATTAAATTCTGAAACCGAGACACCAACTTTGTTGTTTTGTCGCTGTGTGTAAGTGATAGAAAGTCATTTATTGGTTAACTAATTAAGTGCGCTGTTTAAAAATAGAAAGGTTGAAGGGACATTATAGACATGGCTCTCACTCTTAAAAATTGAAAACCCCCCCCCCCCACCCCCCCACCCCACCCCACACACACAAGAAATTAGAGTGTGTATCTTAAACACATAAACTTGTGTGTGTCATGCATTTAATACGATGATTTTGATTAATAAAATGGTAAAATATCAAAAAAATCATTAACGAAAATAATAAAGTGTTAAAACTGTCATTAATAAAAACTCTTAAAATAAACCGCATTGAGTCGGTTGATTTTTGCCTCTTACGTTGGCTAAACGGTGTAATTTTGTGTGTGGCTAATATATTATATATGTATATTGGTTCGTTAACGAACTGACTATCGTTAGATATATATATATATATATATATATATATATATATATATATATATATAGAGCTGTTTACATGCGGACCACCCGCATGCGGGTTTGTCACGTGACGCATGTGGGTTGGTCTCGGTCAACAAGTCAAACACGTATGACTTGTTGACCGACCAACCCATATGCGCCACGTGGCAAACCCGCATGCGGGTGGTCCGCATCTGAAAGTTTCTGTATGTGTATATATATATATATATATTTCATAAATCCTATTAATATCATAATGAACCCTAATTGGATCAAATTATTGCAAATGCTCAAATGTCAATTACTTCCCTCATGCGGTACTTCATGGTTGCTAGAAATAACTTGCCCCATGTAAATACTACTAACAAACACCTTCTTTCAGCTGTATCCCACCAAATTACACCAATAAAATCCATAAAAGTAGAGCGTACCAAATGGGGTCACATGCAATATAAACCAGTCCATAATCCATACCTTTCAATTAATCATCTTCAACCTATTCAACGGTGATAGATCCCCCTGTCTTTTAAATCATCAGAGTCCCCTGTAACTTTTGCTTTTCTCCATTTTACTTTCGAAATATTCGAAACTTATGTATCAGTAGTATTATTACAGCCAATTATATGTAAAAAAATCTTGAAAATGCCCGGCAAAAACACTGTGACCTCATTGCTTTCCCTCGCCCCTCCTTTTCTTTCTCTCTCTAAATCTCAATTTTTACACTATTTCCGTGTAAACCCAGATTCACATTTCTGTCTTTTTTGTGGCATATTTAGTTATATAGTTGCATCTTTCCGTATTTAGCTCATGTTCTAAGGGAAAGGCATTTAGCTTCTAATATATTGTGTATATAGAAATAATTACATACATACACTATACATATAAAGATTTGGTTTCCGGGTATTGAAGAGGAAGGAGGGATTGGAGTGAAATGATGAAGATTTTGGGTTTGTGGGGTTTAATTGTAATTGGGTTTGTGGGGTTCTGTAATGGTTATGAGTATGATGAGTATCTCAATGGAACAGAGGTTAGATTTCAAGATTCTGTTTATGGAGTCTCTGCTGCTGCCAGTAATCCTCTTGTAGTGGGTCTTACAATTATTCAAGGAGCTGGTGCTCAAGGGGCTGGTATAGTTTCTCTCTCTTATTTAAACATAGATTCTTTTTAATTACTGAAAAAGAAATTTTTTTAATATTTTTTTTATTGTGAATTTTGATTGATTACATGTGCATTGTAATGGGTTCTTTTGATTTTCTTCGATTTATGCTTTCTGATATATTAGTTCTCAGTGTTGTTGGGACGGTCATTTCTAAATTTGCTACTGGGATGTGGTTTTTTGAGTTTCTGAGTGTTTTTCTGAAGTTGATTAATTGGGTATTTTCTTTGTTTTTAGTTTTTAAATTTTTCTTGATTTATTGTTCTAATTGAGAGTCATTTGTGTAGTTGCATGCTATTAATCACATATATTCTTAATCATGGCCTTCTATAGTGTTGATTTTGATTAGTACAGTAAATTTGATTGATTTACCCATTCACAGATGTCGTTTTCAATATATGATAATGTGTCTTTGCACTCTCTTGTTAATTGTGTCTCTTTCTCATTACTCATTCTTAGAGTTAGCTTTATTACTACAATTTCATATTACTAGAACTTAAATTTTATAGATCCTTTATAATCTTCAACAATTTTGTTCGTCTAAAATACCTATAGAAATAGTCTAATTTACTTGTTTTTGGTAGTTGGAAACTTTTCTTAATATCTATTGTAATATATCTCGATGTGTGTTCACTTTTACAGTATGTTTGGATGGAACATTACCCGGTTATCATTTGCATCGTGGGTATGGTTCAGGAGCAAACAGTTGGCTCATTCAATTAGAGGTTTGTGACATCTCTATCAATAATGACATATAAACTCTTAATATACAGCTCCTGTCATGCTGTATTATTATGCTTGCAAAATTCAAGATGTACACGATTGCCTACATCAGCTCATTTGGTGTCTGTGCTATCCAACTTGCTATAATAACCATAAATGCAACAGATTTATACATTCAATGTACATGAATTCAAATGTCTCTAAATAAGCACAAATCTGTTTTTTTTCTTCCTGTTTTTTCAATCAATATTTTAAGCTAATAATCTAATATATGCTGGATGATAGTTAATAAGGAAAATAATAAAAGTATATTTCTCTGCTAGATGAGCCCTTCGTCCCATTTTACATGTCCTATTTTTGGTTTTGTGATATTCTAATATGTTTGTTACTTTAAAAAATCAATGCAAGGCTATATTACCCTTCTACAAACTAGAGAATGAAACTTGCGAGCCCCCATCATGTCTTACACCTATGGAAAGGATATTTATAGAATATGTTGGTCAAATTTACTTTTTCTTAAACTATGTGACAATTTGACTTTGACTCAAAAAATTGGACAGAGGGAGTACGACAACAGTCTTATTAGGAGATTCTCAAACAATTGGAATTCTTTTGCACATCATATAATTTTAAAACGTTGTTTTCAAGATTCCCACCTTTTATCTTGTTCAATTGCTAGAGATGAGTACTATATGAATGACATTCATATACTAATCTAATAAAAGAGTGTTCCATTTTTTGGGTGGTTGTGATAATATCATTTGAATTTTGTAGGTTTACATTTACTGGCTAGCAGATTCATCCACAGAAATTTCAATTGTAATATTGTTGGTCTTGAATGATAACCTGACTTTGTGTGAAATCTTGCGACAGGGAGGAGGATGGTGTAACACCGTTAGATCTTGTGTTTATCGAAAGAAGACACGACGTGGATCATTAAACTATATGGAAAAACAATTAGTATTTTCAGGAATACTAAGCAATAAGGCTGAAGAAAATCCTGGTTTGCTATCAGAATGACATATCTCTAAGTGAACACAATTACTTTAATTTGCCATCTTTTGATGTTACTGGATTTTTATTTCATGGATGTGTTTCCCTGTGCAGATTTTTTCAACTGGAATAGAGTAAAGCTTCGTTACTGTGATGGCGCCTCTTTTGCAGGAGACAGTGAAAATAAGGTTTGTGGTAATATGTGGAAGCTTTATCTTTCTCTGTTTAATTGATTTTCTGCAAGGAAAATTGTGCTCTTATAAGTTACAACCATCATCAGTCCCCATTGCAAGGCGTGGATTTTATTTTGTTTCTTCTACTATTCTGTAGCAAAATGGGCACAATGGTATGACATCAAGTAGAATGTCTAAATATCACGAACTTTACAGTGTCTATTTACTTACATGTCCTGTAACTCAGACAATTGGCTGAGTGGGGAAATAATGTAACTCAAGTTTCATGGTCTTTCAAGGATCATTTGGGATAATCTCTGGCTCCATCAATATGATTTAGATTCAGATAAATATGGGAGATTTTAATTTTTAGTAACCGCTGTTTATATGGTTGGGGCACACTGATAATGAGTTCTTTGACATGCCAATCTCATAATCGTATCTGGTAAATGTTACAAGTATGGTGGTTATAAATGTGGTAAACGGTAAACCTAAATAATACAATTTACTTTAGGAGACTGTAGCTTGTTTATGGGCTTTCTGCCATAATGGCAAATATTAGTACCATTCAGTCTGTAACTCTAGCACCTCATAATGTTGAACATTAGCTCACCAATAGCTTTATGGTGGTAGACCAGGGAACTGTGCCTGCCAGTTTAGGCCTGTAGTCGTGTTCCTTTATCAACTTAGCCTTTCTCCAGCTAAAGGCTTGAGTACAAGTTACTCCCCAATCCCAATCTTGTGCATAATAAACCAAATAGATCCTGACATTTATAAAGGGAGTTGATATTTCTGCAACCAAAGATATAGTTCCACAAGTTTCCTCTCACATGCATGGTAAATGGGCCCCACACTCATGTGAGATGAATCTTGTGGAAATATCAAATTTTACTTGTGGATATACCAATTTCCCTGCTAAATTGCTTGAACTATATGACCTTGAACTTTCTTGACACTTGGGAAAAAACTTCAACAAAGTAAACTTCTATGTTATCAAAGAAAGAGTATACGTCTATCCACAAATTCGGTCACAGATTATTGCAAGTGATATGCTTTGATGAGTTTGAATTTCTATCAATGGCATTAAACAATGTGGTTGTCCTAATGTTGGCATGCAACCTACATAAAAATGCAGCCGATAGGTATGCAGTGAATAATGGTCAGGATGCTTATGCATGACTATTTCATACCAGGCATGCCGTTTTTCATGTTGTCAATAGTTGGGAATTTGTTAGGTGTTTCTTTCATCTAACTTTTACCATCATAAGTTATGCTGATTATCTTCAACTTGTGTTCTTCACGGATAAGTATCTCTGCTGAAATCATGCTGCTTTTGGACAACAAATTGGGGACTTGTCACTAGAGATCTTTCATTTTTCTAATTCTACATATATTTATTCCACCTAACTTTTAGAGGTCACATCTCAGATTAGTATTATGTTTACTTGGTTAAAATAAACTTAACTAGCCATTGCCCTAAGTAATCACCAGATTCACCATATGTCTGATCAATGCTTCCTGTAAATCATATGTTCTAAAATGATCTGGTTTTTCTTTAGGCTGCTGGACTACAATTTAGAGGTCAACGCATATGGTGGGCTGCTATGCAAGATTTAAAGGCAAAGGGAATGCGTTATGCCAACCAGGTTTTGTTATCATTATTATTTATATTCTTTCCTTTTTTTACAAGTTATTCTTTATGAAATAACATAAATCATATTTCAGGCGCTTCTGTCTGGATGCTCTGCTGGGGGCCTAGCTTCTATCTTAAAATGTGATGAGTTCCGGGGTTTATTTTCAAGTCGTACTAAAGTGAAGTGCCTTAGTGATGGTGGATTATTCTTGGATGCGTAATTACCAAATCTTTGAAGCTTTAATTTATGTTTGTTGACAGTACTTGGTATGCTCCTCAATTAGTTGTTTTCACTTGATGATTTTATGCAACTCTATGATAATGTAGTATTGATGTTGCTGGTGGCCGCACTCTTAGAAATATGTTTGGAGGCGTTGTTAACTTGCAGGTACTTACCATTCTGAAACTTTTTCCATAATTGAAACTGATATAAAAGTCTTACGCTACTGCATGTATGCTAAATATCATGTCTTGGAAGTACGCTATATTAATTTTAGAGAAAATGATTTGTATTTAATAAGATTTAATCTAATTGAAAAAGTATTCTTTCACAAAATTTCGTCAAACATACTAGAACTACTAGCGGCTTATATGCTGTCACCAACTTAAAGCCAAGGACTGCCATAAAACAAAGTTCATGTCTTCAAATCAAAAGTTACTCCTAATTTTGCAATTACTTTTCAGTGTCATTCAATAGTTTGGATGAATGCACATTTAAAATTTTGACCAAGGTAGTTTTTTATTTTTATTTTTATTTTTTAATATGTGAAACACATGACACCGTGGGTCTAGTTCCTTTAAGTGTGCAAAAATCAAATATCAGTTTAAACAATTTAGCGATCACTTGTTGGGTATCTCAGACAACTCAGTTCAGTAGGTTGTAAGTTGTTGTCTAGGGGTTATTTCCACCATGATAACCAAAAAGATCAGATGTAGCATCCAACAAGCGATAAATCTTTTTAGGAGGAAAGGAGGGGGAGAAAGAAAGACTACCTCTAGACAATCTATTTTCTATTTTGACTTGAATAATGCTGGTAAGTAAAGAAGTTTATGGATGACGTATGACTTGAGCTATTCACAATTCCTTGGTCTTTCTTCTTGTTGTGTAACTGTTAGGTTCTGGATTCTTAATATTCCATCTTTAACCCTGGATTTAGACTTGCTACTGAAATTAGTGTAATTTTTTTTAACAGGGGGTGCAAAAGAACCTGCCACCTACTTGCACTAACCACCTTGACTCAACTTCGGTGAGCCTTTTCTCTCGTTGTTATCTCAGTAAATTCATGATTTGAATAGATAAGAACGACGAACGTCTCATGGGTTGCAAACTAAACTTTTACTTTGTGCATCTTTTATCTTCCAGTGCTTCTTCCCCGAGAATTTGATTGCCAGCATAAAAACCCCTCTGTTTCTTCTCAATGCAGCCTATGATTCATGGCAGGTATAATCTCGGTTCTGTTAATTGCTGCACTTACTCTCGAGATAAACTTAGTTTTTATGGCTGAAAATGGTTCGCAGTATGATATTTTAAATCTCTTTCCTACACATTTACATTCAGGTCACGGCCAGCTTAGCTCCTGGCTCAGCTGATCCTCATGGCTATTGGAGCAAATGCAAAATGAATAATGCACAATGTTCAGCGTCACAAATCAAATTTCTGCAGAGTGAGTTCCATGAATCAGAATTTGCATTCGACTATGTACTTATAGGCTTCAAATCAAAACATAGTATGGTAACCTTTTTATTTCAATAACATATTCTGCTGATTTTTTTTGAGCAGGATTCAGAGATCATATGGTAAATGTGGTACAACGCTTCTCAAGGTCTCCAAAGAATGGGTTATTCTTAAATTCATGTTTTGCTCATTGCCAATCTGAGAGGCAGGATACATGGTTTTCAGACAATCCTCCCCTTATCGGCAACAAGGTACACCAATGTCTTCCTTTTTTCTTTCGACATCCATATAATCAAAAGGCTCGACATATCCCTTGTTCCAATCAACAATTTCATGTAGCTTCTTGCAACATTAAACATAGCTCCTCAATCGTCAAATACTAATACGAGTCCTTTAGATTTTTACATAATGCTCCATTAGTTCCACCAAAAGAGTACCATTTAATATTTATAATTAAGATTTATAAACTTTTTGGATATATTTCTGTTTCATGTTTACCCTGAATTCATCGAGTGTCATTATAACAAAATTGTGATGGTAAACTCGAGACCATTGTGTCATTTTATGCTACAACCAAGAAAAATGAGAATTTATCTCATATTAAAATTCTCATGATGTGCAGGGGATCGCACTAGCAGTTGGAGATTGGTATTTTGATCGAGCTGGCTGCAAGGCTATTGATTGTGCATACCCTTGTGACAAAACTTGCCACAACCTGGTGTTTAGATGAGCTGCTGGCTATTATTTTTGTCTTTTCAATTATTCTATTTTCTCATTCATATGTTCGTGTGAGTTAGTAATTTATTTATTTCCCAATTTATAGAAAACTCTTATCATTGCGAAAACAATAAAACAGCAATTTACCGAAAGTGTAAATTGTTGTTGCCTATCTGTGCAAAAGAAGCCAGAATGCTGATTAGCAACATATAAGCAGTTATTGGAAAAAAGAAATGTCATTTTATAGAAAGTGATATTTGTGGTTTAGTGTAAAGTTGAATTTGTATCATTAGCCACAATAGAAAATATATGGTAGTGGTAACTTCCTTTTATTTATTAATGCAATGTATGATTTTTTTATTTTTATTTTTTATTTTTTATATGGATATGAAATTTCTACTTCTTTCAGTTTAGTCTTGTTAATACTTATGTTCCATGGTTTCTGTTTAAGACATGCCAAGGAGAGCTCCCTTTCAAAATTAACATGTCAAATTCAATTATACTCTCTTGTCTCCCATTTTTTTAATGTTAATAACTTAATATGACACGTTTAATTTTTGAAAATAATAAAGTTTGTAGTTCGCAGTACTTTTTAAATACTTCAAAATTGTCTTAATTGTATTATCTAAAATTAAATGAATTTATATTCATTTTTTATTTTTGAGGTTGAAATATCTTGAATTGATTTTAAATTTAATATTGATCTTATAATTTGAAATGTAATGAATATTGAAATTATAATTCTTTTTTAGTGATTATGTTAAATTAAATTCAACTGTTAAAATGGATTTCCATTTTGGGATAAAAGAACAGTAATTACTCCAAACTGAAGAGGCGTTTCAGCCGTTAGGCTGTTATTCTGGTATTTTTTTATTTTTTTATTTATTTCATTTTATAATTGAGAAAGTGTAACCATTATTTCACACTTTTTATAACAAAACTCATAAAGGAGAGTCAAGAGATTGTGACTGACATTTGCTATAAAAAAAAGATGGTCACATCCGCAATAAGGGAGAGTGCAAAGACATGTTATATGGGAGCCGCCTTGTAACATGTGAACACAAAGTTCTTCAACAAAAAACGTGACTTTGACTTGGGTCAAACAGCTTTGCCAATTGTAATATGTTATCATGATGGTATTGTTGGAAAAGATATAAATTTTGAAATATAACAATCAACCTTGTAGTAAATATGACACTTTTTATGAAATGGTAAATTTATCTTTAGTGCCAATGACTATATTTGTTACACCATACACGGAAAACGTAGGCAAATCTATAAATTATGTGCAAGAAGGTTATACTACATACTCTCTCCGTCCCAAATTAATTGCTTTTTTAGAACTTTTTAAAGTCAAATTGACTATTTTTAAAATTAATAATTAAGCATATATAAATATATTTCTAAAATTATAAAAATTGAAATTAGTAATAAATTGTATATACTTTCTTTTGGTTATAATATCTTTACCTATATGTTAGTAAAAATAGTAAAAAGATTAGTTTTAAAAATAGTCAATTTGACTTTAAAAAATCCTAGAAATACAATTAATTTGGGACAGAGGGAATAATAAATAAATATATAAATTGTTGGATAAGAGATGTTCTTCGAACAAGAATGACTAACATCTACAACTTGTATTGGATTAATCTAATATCTTCAAAGATGATACATGCAGGGGCAGATCCAAGATCTGTTTTCAGTAAGGATAGATTTTTTGGGCTGAACCCAGCTTGTAACAAGTTAAAAATTTGACTTCAACCTACTTTGCTAAGAGAAGAGATAGAGGAGAAAGACAGAGAAAACAATCCTTCCAACCGCAAAGCGTGAGTTTGAATATGTGTTTAGTTTTTTTTAGATTAATAGTAATTTAAAGTTTTTTTGCCTCTAAGTTTAATTTTTCATAAATATGCCCTTTTAAGTTTATTAAGTTTTATTTTTGCCCTTATCCCTATACTTATATAAAAAAAAAATTCAGTATAGACACTGCCTATTCTGTCATGTGAATAGATCTATCCTTGCGTACACGTGTGGTGATGCATGCTTCCTTAATAACATTTGAGTAATGCTATAGGTACAAATTATATACAAAAAATTGTACACAAACACTATAAAAAAGAGAGAATAAGAATGGGAACCTACTATAGGATATTTTACACATTTCTATTGATAAACAATACATGGGTCTTACTTTTTGTGCACAATTTTTTGTGTACAGTTTATGCACATGGTATTATTCATAATATTTGAAGTCATGTTATACATTGCGCAAGTTTTCAACAGAATTATGAAGGTGACGTATGTGCATACATGAGATAAATAAGAATTAAGAAGGGTCATACTTTAATTTATTTTATCTTATCGCATACACTTTCACGTTAGTTGCAATCCAACTTCGTCAAACATTTGTCGACATGTATATAATTTTCCTAACGTTTATATACTTGCATGCCCACACCCACATAAACAAATTGGTCTAGTATTCCTAAAAGACTAGAAGGAAATTTTATGGTTTAAGTATATGAAAAAGGGAACTAATATTTTCACATGTGTTTTTGATATTTTCATATGATTTTTTTTTTCCGCATGAGTATAAAGTGAGTCTTACCTTTATGTGAGAGAGAATCATATAAAAATATAAAAAATATATGTAGAAATAGTGTTTCCCTTTAGAAATTGAGAACAACATTTAGTTCCACCACTAGATTCTTTATTTTTAAGCCACAAAAACCCCCGCTATGCTCAAGGGAGACCTCAACTGCTTTATATCCTTACTGTGCCAAAAGGGCTACATAAGGATACATGTTAAGTTCAAACACACTAGCTAATATCCTGCTTTATGCACAATTTACTCTTCTTAAAACTCTAACTTTCAAGTTTCAGTCAGTTTCGGTCTAAAAGAACCTACAGGCATGGCAAATACACTCACGTAATAAAATGGTTAGTATTTTTAGATTATGGCAGTTCAACAATGAATATAAAATAAACTGTATAAGATTTGATATCCATATAAAGTCTTATAATCGTCATTTGCTATGATTTAACTCTCGTACTAGTTTTTACTTAGCACACATTATATATATAAAAATTGCAAGTTTATTATGGGGAGATAATTTAAAAATGAGAGAAAAATTAGGAGATAAAAAAATTGCAATATTTTTTTAAACTATTAAGTGTTACACAGTTTCAAGAAAGGTAGTTGTTTTTTTTTCTCTCTCCTTTTATAAAATAGATAATATATATGAGTACACATGTGGTGATGCATGCTTCCTTAATAACATTTGAGTAATGCTATAGGTACAAATTATATACAAAAAATTGTACACAAACACTATAAAAAAGAGAGAATAAGAATGAGAACCTACTATTGGATATTTTACACATTTCTATTGATAAACAATACATGAGTCTTACCTTTTGTGCACAACTTTTTGTGTACAATTTATGCACATAGTATTATTCATAACGTTTAAAGTCCTGTTATAATTGTTCAAATTTTCAGCAGAATTATGATTGTGACGTATGTGCGTATATGAGATAGATAAGAATTAAGAAGGGTCATACTTTAATTTATCTTATCTTATCGCATACACTTTCACGTTGGTTGCAATCCAACTTCGTTAAACATTTGTCGACATGTATATAATTTTCTTAACGTTTATATACTTGCATGCCCACACCCACATAAACAAATTGGTCTAGTATTCCGAAAAGACTAGAAGGAAATTTTATGGTTCAAGTATATGAAAAAGGGAACTAATATTTTTGCATGTGTTTTTGATATTTTCATATGATTTTTTTTTGCATGAACATAAAGTGAGTCTTACCATCATGTGAGAGAGAATCATATAGAAATGAGTCATTCTACAGCGACATTGTTTGTTGACATTGTCTAGCGACATTTTTTTTTTTTTTGGTTTTTTTTTGTTATGACTCCCAAATAATTTATATGATTTATTGGTACAATTTTTTTTTAAAAAAAACAGTGATTTAGGTGTGATTTGGATACATATACTGTTTTGTATATGTATCCAAGTCGCACCTAAATCACTGTTTTTTTTTTAAAAAAATTTGTACCAATAAATCATATAGATTATTTGGGAGTCATAACAAAAAAAAAACCAAAAAAAAAAAAAATGTCGCTAGAATGTCAACAAAAAAATGTCGCCCTAGAATTTTCCCTTTGAAAATTGAGAACAACATTTAGTTCCACCACTAGATCCTTTATTTTTAGGCCACGAAAACCCCCGCTATGCTCAAGGGAGACCTCAACTGCTTTATATCCTTACTGTGCCAAAAGGGCTACATAAGGATACATGTTAAGTTCAAACACACAAGCTAATATCCTGCTTTATGCACAATTTACTCTTCTTAAAACTCTCACTTTCAAGTTTCAGTCAGTTTCGGTCTAAAAGAACCTACAGGCATGGCAAATACACTCACGTAATAAAATGGTTAGTATTTTTATATTATGGCAGTTCAACAATGAATATAAAATGAACCGTATAAAATTTGATATCCATATAAAGTCTTATAACCGTTATTTGCTATGAATTAACTCTCGTACTAGTTTTTACTTAACACACATTATATATATAAAAAACTGCAAGTTTATTATGGGGGAGATAATTTAAAAATGAGAGAAAAATTAGGAGATAAAAAAATTGCAATATTTTTTTAAACTATCAAGTGTTACACAGTTTCAAGAAAGGTAGTTGTTTTTTTTTCTCTCTCCTTTTGTAGAATAGATAATATATATATATATATATATATATATATATATATAATTGGGCTTCCAGGAATTATATCTTTATTACTTCAGCCCAATCTTCTATCTTTTAGTCCTACTGCTATTAATAAAGCGGCTTTCTTGGGTGATTATGTCATTGGAGTAATTGGGTCACAACATTTTTTCCCTCTTTTTCTTCTTTACAAATTTAGTTATATTATTATTTTATTATTTTTAATATAAAACTTAAATATCTTATTATTTAGTCTTTCAAATTTTAGAAAATTTTAATTTTATTCTTATATAATTTACACATGCAATACGTACGACTTATGGTGTTAGTTAATTAATAATCGGATTTGGAACAAAATGTAAATACATACCATCCCACCCTATCCACAAAAAAAGTCCTGTAAAATTTATAGTTAAAAATATATTATTATTTTATGTTTTACTATTAAATTAATAAATTTGTAGCACTCTTATCTTATGCGGTAGAAACATAAACGGCCAGGAGAGGTTGTAGGGCCTGGAGAGACCCTAACTAGCTATCGTGAATTTTTTGAAATTTTTTATAAGCCTATAAATTTTTGATATTTTTAGTTAGGCCCTCCAAGATATACAGAAAAAATAAAATATACATAATATTTTTTAACAAAAATATAAGAAAGTACTCCCTCTATTCTCAAGAATTATTTTATTTTTTAAATTATAATAATAATATCAAATTTTATAATCTCTTTTTACTCCACTCTGTATATTTTAAAAGGTTCATATATATTGAAATACCAAAAAATCTTATTTTAACTAAAATTTATAAAATTATCTATAAAATTTAGATAATAAATTTTGTCCCCAAATCACACTAAACTAACCATTCATAACTTTACGGTATTATCTCCCGACAACCCCGAAGAAAACTCCCGGCTTGGTCCGTAAGGTAAACTATTGAGAAGTCATGGTCATTGGACTTATCACATAATAATACAGGAGAATAATTCTAGTGGAGCCGCACCGCCAATATTTTCTAATCCAGTCTAATAAGGCGGATTAATCTAATATCTTCAAAAATGGTACATATAGGGGAGGATTCAAGATCTATTTTTAGTAGGGGTGAATTTTTTTGAGCTGAAGACTGAAATAAATGGTTGAAACTTAGCGAGTTAGAGAGCGTGAGTTTAAATATGTATTTAGTTTTTTTTAGATTAGTGGTAATTTAAGGGTTTTTTTACCCCTATAAGTTTAACTTTTTTTTAAATCTGTCGCTTTAAGTTTATCAAGTTTTATTTTTGCCCATGTCCTTATACCGATATAAAAAAAATCCAGCATAGACACTGTCTATTCTGTCCTGTGAACAAATCCGCCCCTGCGTACACGTGTGGCGATGCATGCTTCCTTAATAACATTTGAGTAATGCTATAGGTACAAATTATATACAAAAAATTATGCACAAACACTATAAAAAAGAGAGAGAATAAGAATGGAGACCTACTATTCGATATTTTACACAATTCTATTGATAAATAATACATGGGTCATACTTTTTGTGCACAATTTTTTGTGTACAGTTTATGTACATAGTATTATTCATAATGTTTAGAGTCCTGTTATATATTGAGAAAATTTTCAGCTGAATTATGATTGCGATATATATGCATACATGAAATATGCAATTCAATTTCATCAAATGTTTGTCGACATATATATCATTTTCTTAACGTTTATATACTTGCATCCTATTTTTCTGGAATCAGTGACGGCCTAAAAAAAAATCAAGAGGCCATTTATGGTTCAAGTACATGGGAAATTGAGAACAACATTTAGTTCCACCACTAGATCCTTTATTTTTAAAGCCGCAAAACCCCCCACTATGCTCAAGGGAGACCTCAACTGCTTTATATCCTTACTGTGCCAAAAGGGCTACATAAGGATACATGTTAAGTTCAAACACACAAGCTAATTTCCTGATTTATGCACAATTTACTTTTCTTAAAACTCTCACTTTCAAGTTCAGTCAGTTTCAGTCTAAACGAACCTAGAGGCATGGCAAATACACACTCACGTAATAAAAGAGTTAGTATTTTTAGATTGTGAGTGTTGAACATGAACTATATAAGATTTGATATCCATATAAGTTCTTATAACTGTCATTTGTTATAAATTAACTCTCATACTAGTTCTTATTTAGCACACACTGTATATGTGCGTGCAAGTAAAAAATTACAAGTTTATTATGGGGAGATAATTTAAAAATGAGAGAAAAATTAGAAGATAAAAAAACTACTATATATTTTTAAAACTATAAGTGTTACGCAATTTCAAGAAAGGTAATTGTTTTTTTTTCCTTTATAAAATAGATAAACAATATATACATATATATATATATATATATACACATATATGAGCTATATGTATATACACAGCTGTGTAGTACACAGTCGCCTATGGCGATGATTTTTTTGGTCTATGCCACTATTTTTTTGAATCGTCGCCATAGTACAAAAAAACCGTCGCTATAGGCGACTGTGTACTACCCAGCTGTGTATATACATTTTTTCCTATATATATATATATATATATATATATAATAGGGTAATGCTAGAGATCTCATAAAGTGTGTCAAACGATATGTCACAATAATATTATTGGTTGTGTATATCTTATGTGATTGACTATGCTATAAATTATCATTAAAATATTCAATATCATATTATTTAAGATATAATAATTTGAGACTCCTAATATTAAGTCATAATAATATATTGAGCTTTAGTAGACGAATACCAGAGTTGCCTTTTAAAATTTGTAGATATGAAAACGTGAGAGAAATGAAAGAAGGTAGAAGACGGACAAAGGGGGAAGGCCCGCGTTACTAATAAGACTATCTTATCTTCTGCATCTTTATTTGTTTGTTTGTTGATACCAACCCCCTTCACTAAGCTTTTTGATGCTTTGATGCAGTGGCCAAGAGTATAAGGGAGGGCTAGTAAAACTTTTATCGAGATTACGGATTCATTTTGTCGACTTCTTTTGCTTACATTATTCCATCGATTAAAGATTATTCACCTTAAAGACCTGATACGGTTATGAGTACGATCGGACGTGGAAAGCACTCGGTCCTCCGAATCTTTTGCATCTTTATTTGTTACCCTATCTTAATTTGGATTGGGTTGACAATAATTGGATTTCCAAGAATTATATCTTTATTACTTCAGCCCAATCTTCTATCTTTTAGTCTTATTGCTATTAATAAAGCGGCTTTCTTGGATGATGATGATGTCATTGGAGTAATTGAGTCACAACATTTTTTCCCTCTTTTGTTCCTTACAAATTTAATTATATTATTATTTTATTATTTTTAATTTAAAGCTTAAATATCTTGTTATTTAATCTTTCAAATTTTACAAAATTTTATTTTATTCCTATATAATTTATACACGTAATGTGTGTGCTTTCGGGTGTTAGTTAATTAATAATCTGATTTGGAACAAAATGTAAATACACCCCACCCCACCCACAAAAAAAGTCTTGTAAAATTTATAGTTAAAAATATATTATTATTTTATATTTTACTATTAAATTAATAAATTGTTAGTAAATATTTTGTCACAGCACTCGCGGTCGAAACATAAACGGTCAGGAGAGGCTGTAGGACCTGGAGAGGCCCTAACTAGCTACCATGAATTTTTTGAAAATTTTTATAAGCCTATAAAATCTTGATATTTTTAGTCGGGCCCTCAAAGATATACGGAAAAAATAAAACATACATAATATTTTTTGAATAAAAATATAAGAAAGTACTCCCTCAATTCTCAAGAATTATTTTATTTTTTAAATTATAATAAGAATATCAAATTTTATAATTTTTTTTACTCCACTTTGTATACAATAAAAGGTTCCTATATATTGTAATACCAAAATTTTTTATTTTAACTAAAAATTATAAAATTATTTATAAAATTTAGATAATAAATTTTGTCCTCAAATCACACTAAACTATTCAAAACTTTACGGCATTATGTCACAACAACCCTAAAGAAAACTCCCGGCTTGGTCCGTAAGGTAAACTATTGAGAAGTCATGGTCATTTGACTCATCACATAAGAATACACGAGAATAATCCTAGTGGAGCCGCACCGCCAATATTTTCTAATCCAGTCTAATAAGGCGGCTCTAGCTGGCTATATGTTCTTGTTTTATCATCAGTTTGTATTTGGACAAATTTTATTTTTCAATTATGCTAATCATGGATTGTCTTCACTTAATAATATCTCCCCCTCCACGTCGATATTAAGTTCTCGTTGATTAAATTATTTATTTAATTAAATCAAAAATCACAAGAAATGATTATTACAAGATTTGAGAATATCTTTATGACGGGGTGAGGAATTATTGAGAAGACTTTTATTTCTTTAATTTTCGTCTATTTGGCATATATATATATATATATATATATATATATATATATATTCACTATTACGTGAATGTGTTAGTATCTGTATTAGTATGTGACATCAGATGTGGCATAAATTTATATTAGTGCAAAATATACGCAACAATAATGTAACTTTTATATTTCTATTTTCTTTACCCAATTTTTTCGAATAAATTAATTAGTTATGTTTATCATATATATCAAATATTAGCCTTTTGTCGCACAAATTTACTATTCCTGCATGTTTGGCATTTTTCTCATGATTCTTTTTTCAATCTTTTGATATTATTTTTCTTTGTTTTCTTTACCTTTTTGTGATTATTAGAAAATTTTGCATCTTGATTTGTTTGGTTATGCAAAGAACAAAAGAAGGCAAAGCCTCTCTTTTTAACATAGTTTTAACAAATAATGGTAGAATGGAAATATATAGGGGGCAGGAAATTGTCGGTTGGAGCGGCTAAATTGAATTTTAAATAAAATGAAATAAAACATAAACAAATAGTCCCCTCCCTTTCCCCCAATTAATTGACATTTAGGTAAATTATGTAAGCTGATGATGTCTTAACCTAGTTGTTAAGACTAAAGTACTGTGACCTTTAGGTTTCAGGTTCGATTATCACTTAGTTGGATTTATTTCTTCTATTATGAGAAACTTGTGTTATAAAATAAAATAAAATAAAATAAAACATAAACAAATAGTTCCCTCCCTTTTCCCTATTAATTGACATTTAGATAAGTCATGTAAGTCGATAGTTTTAAGTTTTAAATTAAATTTTTATGATCTTAAAACCTAGACATGTGAAAATCAGCTGCATTTTACTCAGGTCTAAGAATGAATCTTAAAAGTCGCTTAATGCGGCGTATGAATGTTAATTTTGTTCTATAGGATGAGGGATATTCATCAACATTTTGGTTTTAGATCAATTAAGAGGACTTGAGAACTAAAATTCCCACGCACCAATCATAAAACAGCAAAGTGCATACACCTAATTTGTGCATATATAGAAATAATTGGAGGGATATGGACCAGCTTGGAGGGCTTTTGTACTATGTATAATGTATTGTTGGGATAAGGCTTTCGTTAGTGCATTTAGTTGTTTTTCACGTTTGGTCTTTTAATTAAAATGTTTACATATTTCTGTCTTCAAATTATATATATATTTCAATTTAGCCTCCATATATAGCAAAGTTACACGTTTAGTCCCCAAAATAGTTGTTTTCAGGTTTGGTTTTCAATTTTCCTCTCTCTCTCTTTTTTTTTTTTAATTTTCTTTATAATAATGTTTAGTACCCTAAAAATTACTCTGTTTTTGTAAGGTTGATTGAGATTGCAGAAATTATAAATTCTAAGGATGAAATACGCGAAAAAATAGTTAACAGATCAAATGTAAAAAAAGAAAAAAAAACTATAATTTGGAGACTAGCGAAAAAGTTACCCCTATATTGTGTTTTTTTTTAGATTGACAATTTTTTTTATTTTATTAAAACAATAAAATTCTGAGATAGTACGAGTCATTCCGAAATTGCACTTGTTCTTCTTCGGCAACAGAATGCAGGATCCAGTAACACTGGAACGTATAAAGTAAATTTCTTGTTTTATAAGAGTTTTGAGGTACAAGAGAATTTGGGTGTAGTTCAGAGCTAAAATACCAGTGTTTCATGCATGCACATCATCTTGTACTGTTTTATCTAAAATTTTATATCTACGATTACAATGCCATGCATTGGCAATATTTTTTTTTATCTTAATTTATGACCATTTGATATTTTAAAATTGGATACTATTTACTAGTTTTTTCATTTTAAATTATATAATTATTGACAAAATTTGTCAGTTTAGTGACACAATAAAATTTATTATAAAAAATTGTGTCGTTAAAAGTGTTATTAAAAATAATATTTATATCGTTGAATCTGTATCAAGGAATAGGAAAGGTATCCTCGTCCATATATCTAACTCACTTCATATCCAGAATTTCAATGATTGAGGTTTTCTTTTCATATTTTCCTCTTTCATGTATAAATTTGTCGGATATCTAAATGACTACTAGTACTCATGCTAAGAGTACTGAAAAGGCACTAGGGGAGGGTCCTCTATCAAAATAGTGCTATGGCACCTTTTATAGTGAAGAGGATCATGAATGTGAAATGACGATATCGCTCTGTCACATGCCTATTGAATTATATTGGTTCATCGATCACGAACCAAAAAAATAGTAGGGATTGTACGTATCGATACAATGGACCAAGATTGAATTCGTCCCTTATAAGAAATTGTAGAGCCAAAAAAGAGAATAAATTTAGGCAGTTAATATTGTGAAAGTAAAAATGATAGTATCAAAATAACTATATATTTAGTAACATATTTATTACCATTCTAACGATACTTAAAATTCTAAGCGACAACTATTACTTTGAGAACTATTATTTTGCCATGGCATTGGTGTGACAAGCTAATTTGGTGCGGAGACCAAGCAAAGAAACAAGAGGAAAATTAACAGAATGTTGGGCGCAGCTGTGCCGGGTTGTAGACTCAAGTACTTATGCGCTATAGTCGAGCGCAATAGCGTTGATGCTTGCACGGGTGCGTGAGCGGGTGCGTGGCTAAGCTTTACTGGAGGATTTTATTGGCTAATTACATTCCAATTAAGAAAGGACACTTACTAATAGAGACCAATGGAGTTACAAAGTCTACAAGGCTGAAGAATTTTATAAATACATCAAATCAGGGTTTTAGAGAGTGAGAGATCAAATATACACATTAGATACTTTTATAGATTGAGAGTTTTCATTATGAGCATGTCAGACTAGGTTCTTTATTTCAGTTCTCAGGGATGTTGAACCTTATTTACGGTTGATGGTTTAATTAAGTTAACATTATTTATTCCTTCTTATATGAAACTGATGTAGGACAAAAATTGAGAAGAATGCTTGTCCGAAGAGACGACATTAATTCCCGAAAGAAACTAAGTTCCGAAGACAATAATGCCGAGTTCTTTGGGAAATCGGGACTTTTTATGATCGGCTTCGAGAATAATGATTTCGGCTTCGGACAAAGACATCGTGACTTCGGCTTCGGGAGTTCGGATCTTCGGATATGGCGTCATGACTTCGGACGATCGTCGGATTAGATTTGTTTTAATTATTATTAGAATTATTATTATTCTTAGTAAGTAAATCCATTTATGGTAGTAGAGTTTAATTAGGAAGTGAATTTTTTATGGTAGTAGAAGTTTAATAGAAAGTTAGATATTCTTTCGGATTTGGTTTTCATAATTGTAGGAATTCTATTATAGATTGGAAAGGAAGACTATTAGCTATAAAAACCCGGCTTGTGGGTTGAAATCAAAGGTTATTTTTGATTGATTAATAAAATTAGAGTTATTTCTCTTATTTTCTCTGGTGGATTCCAGTTTATGTGTTCTTAGAATTTATGCTGATAAATTCTTATACTTCCGTTCTGCGTCAATTGCTATCAAGCCCTGGGATTTGCCTGGGATTGGCCTTTTCGATAGCCAACAACGAAGACGGACAACCCACTCCGACGCCAATGTGAAGGAGACTGGTGACGATCGAAACTGCTGAAGCAAGGAATTACGAGCAACTGTTCATTCATCATGGGGGCTAGGTAAAACTAGTCAAATCTATCTTTTAATTTTCTGTTTTAAAAAAAAACTGTATAGTGAAGATGTCTAAAATTACAAAGTCAAAAATTGAAAAAGTATGAGATCATATTGACAGTCTTGAGAGAGTGTGTGAATGGTTTGAGTATGAGATTCGTGTTCATCATCGTAGAAATTTGCGTCTTCAGTATGATGATCTTTTGGAAGAATTAGAAGAAGCCCATGAGAGACTTGACAAGTTGAAGCATCAGCATCAAGTGCATAAAAGTAGGGAGAGAGAATTACGTCAACTAAACAGTATTCTTTCCTCTATGTTGAATGAACTTCGGAGGTGTCGCGAGAATATGACAACGTGCATGGAACGATGTAGCGTCATTAATCATGTTTCTCAGACATGTGATTCGTCCTTTACGATGGAAAGCGTGGAAGAGAAGGAAGAAATTGGCGAACCCGTTACTGTTAAAGACGAGCCAAACTTAGTGGTTGAGGGAGATCATGATATGGAGTCGGTGAGACAAAAGGATACAGATGATTTGGAGTCGGCGAGACAGAAGGATACAAACATCATCAAAATGGAGATTGAGCATGAGGTTCATAATCTTGTCGCTGACAACTTGGAAAATTTAGATTTCATTGTTCATAATCATTTGTTGCAAGTACGGGTTAATATGAAGGCTTTGATTGTTTCAGAATTATCTCCAAATTTTTTTTGTGAGAAACAACATTGTGAATACTTGTTACACAGAAGCGGGCGAAGATATAATTGTTGGTGCTTGATCTTACTTCATTTTAAAATTCGAGGTCGAATTTTCTCCAAGAAGAGGAGAATAGCATGAGAAGAGTTATCCGGCAAGATAAGATATAATTTATATTTTGGTATTTATGTTCAGGCCGAGGCATTCGTGTTTCTAAGTATTTATGTTCAAACTGAGGCGTTCACGTTTCGGTTAGAGACGACGAATGCCGAAAGGAAGGTGAAAGTTCGGTTAAAAGACGAAGAATGCCGAAGCGGAAGCGAAAGCTTAGACGTTGGAGGCAAAGAATGGTGTTTTGTTTTATCTAAAATATAACTCGAGGTCGAATTCTTCGCAAGTGATAAGGACTGATGTAGAACAAAAATTGAGAAGAATGCTTGCCCGAAGAGACGACATTAATTCCCGAAAGAAACTAAGTTCCGAAGACAATAATGCTGAGTTCTTTGGGAAATTGGGACTTCTTATGATCGGCTTTGAGAAGAATGATTTCGGCTTCGGACAAAGACATCGTGACTTCGGCTTTGGGAGTTCGGATCTTCAGATATGGCGTCATGACTTCGGGCGATCGTCAGATTAGATTTGTTTTAATTATTATTAGAATTATTATTATTATTAGGAAGTAAATCCATTTATGGTAGTAGAGTTTAATTAGGAAGTGGATTTTTTATGGTAGTAGAAGTTTAATAGAAAGTTAGATATTCTTTAGGATTTGGTTTCCATAATTGTAGGAATTCTATTATAGATTGGAAAGGAATACTATTAGCTATAAAAACCCGGCTTGTGGGTTGAAATCAAAGGTTATTTTTGATTGATTAATAAAATTATAGTTATTTCTCTTATTTTCTCTGGTGGATTCCAGTTTATGTATTCTTAAAATTTATGCTGATAAATTCTTATACTTCCGTTCTGCGTCAAAAACTTATTTTTGATAATCTGTTTTATTGTTTGAATGATATTTATTTTGATTGATTTAATAATGGCCAGTTAAGTGACCAAGCTATTATCATCTGTTAGATTAAGGTATAAGATGAAATATACGAAAAAATAGTTAGCCGACCAAATGTTAAAAATAAATAAATAATAATTTGGAGACTAACGAAAAAGTTACTCCTATATTGTGTTTTTTTTTAGATTGGAAAAAAGAAATTTTATTAATACCCAAAATCATAACAATAGTGGCGAATCCATAAGTTTTGGATTAGGCCACGTAAGAATTACAATGTTTCGTAGCTTACAAAACCTATAACATCATGAGAGATTAGAAATGCGAAACACCTAAACAGAATACAATAAAATTCTGAGATAGTACGAGTCATTCCTCAATTGCACTTGTTCTTTTTCCGCAACAGAATGCAGGATCCAGTAACACTGAAACGTATAAAGTAAATTTCTTGTTTTATAAGAGTTTTGAGGTACAAGAGAATTTGGTGTAGTTCAGAGCTAAAATACCAGTGTTTCAGGCATGCACATCATGTTGTATTGTTTTATCTACCATTTTATATCAATATGATTACAATGCCATGCGCTGGCAATATTTTTTTTTATCTTAATTTATGACCATTTGATATTTTAAAATTGGGTACTATTTACTACTTTTCCCGTTTCAAATTATATAATTAATATTGATTTTTGATAGTCAATTTGAAATATTTTCAAATTCAAAATTTCGATGACTAATTAAAAATTATCAAACAATAAAATTTAAAATGAGTAATACCTTTTAAACAGTTTACAATATTCATCATTGTATTGATTAAAATTAAAAAAAATTATGTCAATTTTAAATTTAAAAATCACTTAAATTGACTTTAGAAAGTCAACAATGACCAAATAATATGAAACAAATAAAGTATCATATCCCCTTGAAGTTATAAGTGGAGAAATAAAAGCATAGTTCATAAGATTGTTATCTTAGAACTAATGTTAATTAGGATAAAATAATTTGTAGTCCAATTCATCCGTCGTTGTTTGCAAATAACATAGCTTTAGTGAATCATCTTGTTCTTACTCATATAAAACCAAAGATGAATTAATATTGCGAGTGTGTGTAGTTGAAACAATATTGCGAGTGCACGAGCTTTGTGAGGTTTTGACTAAAATTTTGCTACCTCCTCGGCTCCTTTTCTTGAGCTAGGTTGATTGTTAATTTTAGAGTCGATAAATTTGTACAGAATTATTCAATATTCTATCAAAGTCCCATTTTATAGCTGTTGCATAACTCTTTATTTACGTAGTTTTAATTTGTACATAAATGTTTTAATTATTTTTGCTATAATGTTCATGAATGTTTTGTATATTACAAAGATTTTCATCTTTGGATTGTTGGAAATGGGGTTACTTCGATGATTTGTATAAGTATTTTTGTTTCACTAATTACTAATATTACAAATACGTCTTGGTACGAAATTATTTGAATTACAAAATAAAATCAGATTTGCGAAATGTATATTGATATACATGAGATTAGATATAATTATAAGAGGCCCCTACTCAGTGGCGGAACCAGAACCATATTATAGGGGGGTCAAAATCTCTCAGTAAAAAAAAAATTATTTATTGACGCTTGAACTGCTTTTTTCGGCTATACGACTGAGAGGAGTCAATTGTATTCTGCGAGTCTGCATAGCTTGAAAACGTCTCAAAATTTGTTCGTTTTCAATTGTTGAAAAAATATCTTTCTCAATATACACTATCAGACTGTCATTCATCCACTCGTCTCCTATTTTATTACGCAAGTCAGTCTTGACAATTTTCATCGCAGAGAATACTCTTTCAACAGTTTTTGGTCGCTTAATCAAGTATTTATCCATAATCTAGAATAAATAAAAATATCACTTCATTCAATTGCTAATAAATATATAATTTCATCAATTTAAACATTTAATAATAATTTCATCATTCATCAATTCAATTAACAATTATTCAAACATTTCATCATAATTTCATCAAAACATCAACTAACCTTATTCAATAATTTCAATTATTTGATTTATTTCACAAACAAATGAAACAATATATCATAAATTATAAATATACCATAAATTGATAAATATACAATATTAATTCAAATATTCAATTAAAATAACACAATCTCTAATTCATGGCATAACTAACAAACTCTAAATCTATTATCTATCATTTAATACTTAAATGGCAAAATTAAGCACAATTGCATTGTAAATTTGCACAAAGAATAAAGAAATTAGAAACCTGGAGAGTGGAGAGAGAAAGGGACTAAGGGAGAACCGCCCAGCAGCCTGTAGGAAGAACCGAAGAAGAGGAACTCGGAAGTGACTAGTGTCTAGTGAGGAGAAGTGGAGCGAACTCAACTAAGGAACTAAGGAAGGGAAAAGAAAAGAAGTAAAGACTAAAGAACAACCCAGCAGTAACATTCAGCAAGAGGAGGCGGCGGAAGCTTAAGAAATTTTTTTTTTTAACCCTACATGAAACGACGTCGTTTCATGTAAGGTTAAAAAAAAAATTCCTGTTACCTGTTCCGAACTGCCGAAGAGAAGAAGAAGGCTGGCGGCAGGCGGGCAGCGGCGTGGCCGGAAGGCACTCAAGGCAGGCTAGGCAGCGGTGGCCGGCGAACTACCAGGGTCGTTTGCCCCCCCCGACCCCCCTAGTTCCGCCACTGCCCCTACTTATTACACATCCGTAAAAAAAGTTATCACCAATACTTATTCGCGTAACTTGTAATTAAAAAATCGACGTAAACATTTATATTATATTTTATTTTCCTTAATTTTATGATCGATAAACCTCCATACGAGGTCTCACTTTCCTTCCAACAATCTCTCTCTCTATCTAGGAAATCTTCCTTCTAACTTTTCTTCTCTCCTTTTTGTTTTAGTTATTGTGTAATTTATTCTCACATGCAGAGCAGCAAAAGTTCGGTCAAAAATAGATCGATCTTTTCATGCAAGTATTAAGTATACATGCATTAGGGACACATGAATTATGATCTTTAAACCATCACGGTTTGTAGAATATGTAGCGGTTATCATGACCATGTGAGTAGAAATTGAGATGATATGGGAATTTGGTTAGCGTTCATATTATTATTAAATTGTCGATAAAGTTTTAGCTTAGTGATTAAGATTAAAGTACTTTGTTTTCTTTATGTGAAATTTGTTTGTGAGTTTATTTGTTGCTCTTTTAATGAGATTTGATTGATTTTTGATATTACAACAGTGATGATGTACTTGATTATGATTCCATTATGAAAAGTTTGTTTCCTCTTTACGTGAGACTTGTTTGTGAGTTTATTTCTTCATCTTTTAATGAAGTTTGATTGGTTTTTGATATTGTAATAATGATGATGTACTTGATTATGAAATTATATTGTATTCCCAAAAAGTGGGACTTCCAAAAAAATAAAATTAAATATTTATCAATAAATTAGCAAATTATTATCAACTAGGCATGACAAAATATGGTTATGGGTTGGTTTTGGTTTACAAAATTTGGTTATAGTTTCATTTAAGAACTAAAACCACATTAACTATTTGTAATATGTGTTGTGTGGGTTGGAACCATATGGTTATGGGCCAAATATAAGTCAATCCATATTTTAAATTTCAAACTTACTATTATTATAGAACAATGAAATAAATTATTTAATATATTGATTTTTTTTATCTTCATTTAACTTATCTCCCTAATTTTTTTTATAAATTCTTTATTTCTCTCTCTCTCCCTAAATTTATATATCCATTTTCTCTCTCTAAAATTCAAACTTTCTCTCTCTCTCTCTCTCTGAAAAACCGAAATGGGCTTACTATGATTAAAGAACTAATTAAGAAACATTTGATTTGGGATTTTATACAATCAATGGAACTGTAAGTCCTAGACTAAAATAAGTTGGATAAATTTAGTTGAATTATGTTTCTTTTTATCAGAACATTATTTTTGGAATAAACTGAATAGTCCAATTAAACACCTCTTCCAAAATAATAAATTAAGACATTTTAAATACAAAATTAACTTCATTATTTAAGTATTCAAAATAATAAATTCTATAATTATTAGTACTTTTATTTAATTTACAATATTTATAATTATATTAAATTAAATAAATTTATATTAATTGTCATCAAAATATTATAGATTGACTTTAAAAAACTAAATGTCTCTAAAATTTTAGAAACGGAGGAACTAAATTACAACTGAGTTGCACAAAAAAGTTACTAAAATATTACTCCGTTCCAAAATATAAAATTAATATTTATTTCTTAAAATCAACTTAAGATATTTTCAAACTCAAAATAATATAATAATAAATATTATAAATTAAATACTGCTAGTTATAAAATTTATTATTTCGTAATGTTCAATGAATCTTATTAATATTAATTTTAAGTTTGAAAGTGTTTTAATTTGACTTTTAAAATTTAGCAACAATCTTATAATTTGGAACGAAAAAATAATTAAAAATGTTTGACATGGTTAATAGAAGCAAAAATTATTGAAGGATAATTTTGAAAAAACTTAAGAGGAAAAAGTAATCAAGAACACATTTTTTAAATAAAAAAAAAATGAAAGCAAATTGGAAGCAGGCAAGCTGCTGAAATCCGGCGGAAGGGTTGGGGGAGAGAGCAAGCATGTGAACCTATATTGCTAATGCTTTCCACGACAATTTATAAAGTAGCTGGTACATAAAAAAGTGGATTGGAAAATGAATAACCACTTTGGGCTTATATTTTTCTTAAGTAATAAAAAAATAGTTAATCAATTCAAATGATTCTAATTAATTTGGGTTGATCCTATATTGTCAGGTCTATTATCAGCTAAGCAAATCGAAACCTAATCCTTGAGTATATTTGTTCCAAAAAACCAATTGCATTTTCAACTGCTTCAAATGCATCAAACTAATGGAGAAATGCAATTTATTTTAAGCACATGATTTGCTTATTTTTAGGAACAAAACTAATACTGGTTCAAATTTAATAGTAGTTTGTTAGAAACAAAAAAGTGTCATTTTTCCCACATTGCATAAATATTACTCCCCTGTTCCAAATTAAATGTTCAGTTTTAACTCTTTTTAAAAGTCAAATGGATTTTTTTTAGAATTAGTAATTACGCATATATAAATATATTTTTAAAATTACAAAAATTGGAGTTAGTAGTAAATTATATATATATACTTCCTTTTGGTTATAATCTCTTCATCTATATTTTAGTAAAAATAGTATAAAAATTAATTTTAAAAATAATTAAATTAACTTTACAAAATTAAAAATTCAACATTTAATTTGAGACAAAAAAAAATATAAAGTAACTAACATTCACTTAAATAAAGAGAAGTGGTAGGATATCTCTCCTAACAACTGGAATATATATATATTGGTTCAAGTCCCTCGTGACACTGTGGGTTGAGACATGTTTTATTATAAATCAATATTTGTATTGATATATTCGTGGAGATACTATAACATTAATATAAAAATCACTATTTTTCTCTTAACATTGTAAAATATAAATTTTTATTAGAAGGAGAGAGAAAGAGTGTTCTCATAAAATAAATGCAATAAGGTATACTTTCAACTCTTCCATCCCAAAAAAGAATCTCAACCCTCAAAATATTAAAAAAGTCATGAATTTCTTAATAACCTTTAAACCATACCCAATGTCACCATTCTCATCAATTCATCATCTTCATTCTCTTCTTTATATCATTAATTACTTGTGACTTAATGCTCAAATGATTCCCTTAATTTTGACTTATCTCAAGAGAAGAAAAAAAAATACTAAAATCTTTTCAAAAAATTCATTCGAAAACTAAAAATACTAGAAAACTCACACTTGTATCCAATCATTAGTTATCCATCTTTATTCTGCAATTTCCATTTCATATTTATTTTGTATTCTTGTGCATATAAGATTGTAGGACCTAACCAGAAGGACTCAATAATTCACTTCACATGCATCCACACAGAGAACAAAATTATATAGAGTTATGTACCTACGTATGCTTGTGAGGAGAGGAAGAAACTTCAAAAAATTTATTCTATTTGTGATAATATTAATTTTTTTCCCATGAGTGTGCACGTGGCCGCACACGTATGTGCCTTCAAATATGTACCCTACCATCAAAATTAAAATCTAGTTCATAGGGTGGATTCATGCATGGTAGCCTAACAAGCTTCTTGACATAACTCGCATCTCCATCATTACACTTATTTGTTAATTTCTCCTAAAATATATTCAGTGACATAAATATTACGTTTAGTAATAAAACAAAATTTATCAATTTAGTAATATAATAAATTTTATCGTAAATAATTATATCGTTGAAAGTATTACTAAAAATAATATTTATCTCGTTGACTGTGTATCAAGGAATATGGAAGGCATCCTAATCCATATATATAACTCACTTCATATCCAGAATTTTCAATGATTGAGATTTTCTTTTCATATTTTCCTTTTTCATGTATAAATTTGTCCGATATCTAAATGACGAATAGTATTCATGCTAAGAGTACTGAAAAGGCACTAGGGGAGGGTCCTCTATCAAAATAGTGCTATGGCACCTTTTATAGTGAAGAGGATCATGAATGTGAAATGACGATATCGCTCTGTCACATGCCTATTGAATTATGTTGGTTCATCGATCACGAACCAAAAAAAATAGTAGGATTGTACGTATCGATAAAATGGAACATGATTGAATCCTTAGAAGAAATTGTAGAGCCAAAAAGAGAGTAAATTTATATCGTTAATATTGTCAAAATAAAAATGATAATATCAGAGCAAATATATATTTAGCGACATATTTATTATCGTTCTAACGGCACTTAAAATTATAAACGACAACTATTAATTTGACACCATTAGTTTTGGTCGAAAATATCAGTTACGCGCCTGAACTTAAGGTAAACGAGTTGAGTTTTATTGTAAAACAAAATTTGTTCAATTATAAACTTACATTAGAGCGCAACGGGTAAGATTTAAAGTATTTCTCAACTCCCAAAATTAATTCAAATGACTTTTTATAGGAAAAAGAAAGTCCACAAGGAATTGAAAATTTGATTGGAAGTTGCTTCTATGATGAACTACTCACCTAAACAAGGGAATTTTTCCAGCTTTTTCCAATCAGACACATCTCTTATGTTTCAAGAAAACATCAAAAAAAATTTCGTTCCCTTTATTATGAAATATCACAATCAAGAAATCTCCATCAAAGGGACCCCATTCCTCTGTTTCTCCCAGAAGGAGTAGAAGTTTTTTAGGCCCATAAAGGACTACTCATGCAATGTCCAGATAATGTAAACTGCGAAAGTTTTGTCTTCCCCTTTCACTTATAAGTACTTTATTTATTTATTATCTACAATTCTCTAATTTACCAGTGTTTGGATCTAGATAAATGTTAGTATTTCAAGAAAACTATAGGACAAAGGAATTTGTGGCTTTCCATTTAGATTAAAAGTCATTTCCCTTTCATATTGACTAAGAGTTTGATTTCTCTCTCCTTTTTTTCTTTTCTTGTGGGGTTTTCAATTTTTCTTACATCCGGTGGCGAACGCAGGATTTTTGTCAAAGGGAACTTTTATAATTAAATTTAAAATAATAATAATAAAATTATCAAATATAAATTTTAATTAAAAACACATAAAAGTCACTACAAAATCATTATTTGAGACTTTATTTCTTGAAACTGTTTCGTAATCGGCTCATTTTCAGTAGTATCAAATATATCTTTTTGTGAAGAAATAATTTCACGAGGTTGTTCTTGGACTGGGACATGACTAATTAACTCTTGAGTAGGTTCGACAGAAAAAGATTCAGATTGAAAACATTTAGTAATGCTTGATCTTGAAAAGTTTCTTCCACATATCTATTCATCCTATTTTCAAATATCAAATACAAATTCACAAAATAATAATAAAAAAACAAACTAAAAAATAATTTGATATTATGAACAAATTAAACGCCCATTACTATAGTCTTTAATCAAAATTATATATTCACAACTTATGCCTTTATTGAGTTAAATTCAACATCAATTGACACACATGTCAAAAATTTTAATATATATTATAAAGCTAAAGAGTATGTATGGATGTACTAATTAGGTAAAGAGTACGTGTGTTGGAGGGTGATTGCTAATAAAACAATTGTAAGTGCAAGTGAACGATGGGTTGCTGCAGATATAGATAATCGAGTTGAATTTCTTAGCAGTAGTTGTAATTCTAAGCAATAGCCTTGTTTTTCAGATTTTCTGTTTTACAGAAATGAGTAGGAATTGAAGTTGTTCAGAGGAAAATTTTTCACTATGTAGCAGTTTTTTAAGTTATATTTGTTATAGATGTTCATTCAAATCTTTTGGATGCACTCCTTTTTCAGTTGAATGAAAGTTTATTAGCTTTTTTTTTTTTTTTTTTTTTTTAAAGAAAAGAAGAAAGAATCAAAACTAAGTAATTAATCACTCATGAACAATTAGAGAAAATTTTATGATATCTAACTTTGATTTTAAAATTTTGACAAAATCAAATAGACTCATGGAAATAAAAATTGAAATTTGAAGTTGAAAGAGAATATTAGAAATTCCTGATTATCAAGCCTTCAACTATGTTCCATATCTTGACCCAAACATTTTATTTTTTTGAATTTTTTTTTTGGGTGGGCACCAATTTACCATCTTGACACTATACTTGTAAAAAAAATTAAAAATCAAGGATGGGCACTTGCCCCCCTTGCCTCTTACCGCGTCCGGCCCTGCCTACCTCTCTCTCTCTCTCTCCAAGTTTAAAGCACCATCTTTAACTTGCATCAGAATTCAGTACCTACCAAACTTTACATGCATCCGGGACTCTTATACATGAAGTACTCTGCGTCCGTTCCAAATAAGAGTCCCATTCGAAAGAAATTTGACTTTGTCTTTGATTGTTTTTGTGCCAAAGTGAAAGTCCTATTTAAAATTTGACTTTGCCCGTCGTAAAATGAGAGTTCTATTTGAAATTTGATTTTTTTGTGTGTAATTAAGATGTAGTAATAAAAAGTTTAAAATCAAATGAGACTCTCAGTTTGAGACGGGAGGCCAAGGTATAAGGGGAAGGAAATGATTTAAAGATTTGTCAAGAGTAAAAACTATCTCCATCCTTAGCAGACACCGATAGACACCCATTTAAGAAAAAAATGGTTTATTGAATGTTATATTTGAATTTTTGTGCTTTTCATCTGATTAAAATTTGGAGAGGTCCATTATTGACAGAGATAGGTAAGGCTAAAGTAATCAAAAAATGCCAAGGGAACCCAAAAAGACTTAGAAATGTTGCAGAATGTCACTATCTCAGCTTTAAAAAGAATAAAAACTATTGGGGTTAAAAAAGCTCAAATCCATGGTAAAAAATTTTAAAAAAAAGAAAAAGAAAAAGAAACCCAAAAAGTAAAACATCTTTTTGAATAATTAACAGACATAAATTACAACCAGTGGCTCCAAAGCATATCAAGAATAGAAGATAAATGAATAGAAACAAATAGTACTTATTATGAAACTCTACCACAATTACATACAAAAGCTGATCAGCAACAATATGAAGATTCTCTTTAGCAACTATTAGGTATTGAAAAGCTGAGAAATTCTGTATCAGAACCTATTTACAGAATGGAAATAAAGGGGAATAAAAAAGAACATTTAAAAAAACAGAAAGAAAGAAAGAAAGAAAGAAAAAAAACTCTATAGCACACACCTGTTGAATTTGAAGCTTTCCCATGTTGAAAGCAATTAACCGCAGGCTAAGAAAAATGGCCGAATGTGGCAGATAGTCTCTGAAAATTCTTAGAATATATGTCGGCAGCAGCCTGTAGAGGTTGATGTTGTTGTTGTTGCTGGTTTTGATGCCATGGAGAATTTGTAGAGAATTGCGTTTCGGGTTTAGTCTCATGAGAATTGTACATATGATCTTGAGCAGAATGATTTTGGGTTGAATTTAGCAAGAATGGAGCTTGGAGATATTCACTCCATTTGATTTCTTCTTGTTCTCCTTCCACAGAATGAATTTGAGCTTCTTTCTCCAATTTTCCACCATCTGTTCCTCCCCAACAAAAAGCAACATTACTATTATTAGTATTATTGCTCTCAAAATTATATGTTATGGTATTGGTACTGCTGCTACTGCCACTGTTGGTAATTGCATTGGCATCCCAATTCTGCATCCTGTTCAGATGAAATGACCCCATCGAATTGGATACTGGTGGAATGATAGTGGAATTGAATTCCGACATCATTTCTGATGATTTTGAGGCCGGATTGAAGAAAAGATTAGTGGAGTTTAAATTCACCGACAGGTCTATTTCAGGTCGTCCATAGTTAAACTGGTGGAAAGAGAGATACCCCGCCAAGTCCGAATTAGTCTTGGTTGTGGAGGTTTCATGGGAGGTAATAAACCTATTTAGGAAGAATTCTTGTGTTGGTGGCGCCGTTGAGATATTGCAATTGTTTTCTATAAGTGGATATCGGTTTATTGCTGCAATGGGAGGTTGTGGTGGTGGTTTTGGCTTGTCCTTTGTTATTTCTTGGTTGGAGTTTTCGTGATCAACAAAGTTTAGCTCGTATGATTCTTCTTCCGATGCTTTGTCATTGTTTCTGTTATTGCTTGTGGATGGTTTTTCTTCATGCTCCAGCTCGGAGAGGGGTTTGTGAGTATTGGGATCAATGCCTTTTTGCCTTAGTTTTTTCTTGATGGAAGAGTTCCACAAGTTCTTGATTTCGTTATCGGTTCTTCCTGGTAATTGAGCTGCAATTTGAGACCATCTGATGAATGATCAGAAGAAGAGAATTGTATTAGTATTACATAATAGGAAGTGCAAAAAAAGAATCACACAGTTCAATGGTGATTAATTAATTACTTGTTGCCAAGAACTGCATGTAGTTCAATAATCAAATTCTCTTCTTGTTGTGAGAATGTCCCTCTTTTTAGATCAGGCCTTAAGTAGTTGATCCACCTTAGCCTGCAGCTTTTTCCACACCTTTGAAGTCCTGCAAAAGTTCAAATTTTGAAAGAAAAATCAAGAAAAGGGCATGTGTATATTAGTTTTGAATGCATTTTGGTTTGGCATTTGAAAATTTGAACACTAGAAAGTAAAAATGGAGAAATATGTATGTACCTGCTAATTTTGGGACAGAACTCCAACAGCCGTGTCCATACTTTGTTATATGTTTGACAAGTTTTTCATCTTCCTCTGGTGACCAAAGGCCTTTCCTTAGCTTTTGCTTGTAACAGCAAGAATGCCTCCCCATATGAAAGAAAAAGAAGGAGAAAAAGAAAAAGAAAGCTATAAAAAAGTTGTATGTATAGAAAACTAATTACTAAATTGTCAGCAAAAGGAGAGGGGGAGGCTCCTATGTAGCTAAGGAGAGAGAAAGGAGAAGAGAGAGATAGAGAGATGATAGGGAGAGTTTAGAAAATGAAAGGGCAGGCTGGTAGGGAATCAATTTAATAGGAGGGCTGAAAGAGAGAAAGGTCACTTTTCAAGAAGAGGGGGTGAGTCCAGATTGTGGTTCTAAATTTAATATGATTTGGTTGTTTTTTTTTTGTTTGAGAATTATAATAACTTATTATAATTCTATATATTTCGTCTCGCAACCTTGATGGAACCTAGGAAGGGGCAAAAGGAGAACTAAGTGCCCTAAAACTCACCTTTATTAATCTTTGATCTATAGTGTCGGTTAGATATATATTCTGACTTATATTGATAAATAAATTTGAATTTGTAAATTTACAAAAAAAAAAAAAACAGAAACAAAAAGGAGAGATTTTACCAATACACTGTCACCTTTTATGTTATTATTTTCCTTCCTTGAAATGTGAAGATGGAGCTCCAATTATCTATCTGACGTGCATATGTCTCATTAAAAAGTTTGAGAATTAATGAGTTTGACAGCACTGGTGTGGGGTATATTGACAGATATTTATGGTAGAAAACAGGAATTTTTTTTTCAAGTTCAATTCCTTTTCCAATTTCCATATCAGTAAAAATTTCATAAAGATTGTGGCGCATAGTATATTAAAGGACGGTTTAATGTAGTTGAAGATTATCACAATCAGATTATAAAATTTAAATTCAATTATTTTGTAATAGTAAGAGTTTTGATTTAATTTGTTTAAGGGCATCCTTAAAAGGTTAATAAAAACATAAAACAAACACTATTTGTACCAATTTACTTAAAAGATGATTCAAATAAACTGCATAAAACATGCACCAAAGTTATCACAACATTCTAAAAGAGGCGGCGAAGAAAATAATCCTATTTTATGGCCAACCCAAAATTATTTATTTATTTTATTTTTTTGTGAAAATCATTAATTTTAGTATATACATCTTCATAATATATATATATATATATATATATATATACACACACACACACACACACACACAATTGTAACAAAGAAGACTTCTAACACACACACAATTGTAACAAAGAAGACTTCTATTGTATTGGTTAAGAAATGAACCAAAGTCTTTGTTGAGATTCCAATTAAACACAAAATCAGCCAAATGATTTGAAAAAGGTAAGATGTTCTTGAAGATAGGTAATGGCCATGATTAGTTAATACTTGCAATTATAGTTAACTGCATTAAATTAATGAAAGCAAGAGCTTCTATACAGTTAGACATTCTCTTGTCTTTTCTGACAACTCTGAATTAAATACTCCTTGGTAACTTCTTTGCCAGCATTTTTTTTTTAAATTTTATTTGGTTCTTTAAATAATTAACTAATTATTTATGAGACAATTTATATTTAATATTTGGAAACCAAGGGCATCTTTGCCTTCTCTCACAAGAACTCCCAATTCTACCAACTCCCAGAACCATTTATCTCCCTAGAAAGAATCAATTTACATAAAAAACCCACAAAAATTTCAACTATTCATGATTGATTTTGGAATTTTTAATTTTATTTATAATTATTTTTTGGGAGAAAAAAGATGTCGGTTTCTTGTCTACATTCGGATATTGTAAGGCTAAAAATTAACTAAAAAAAAATTGAATAAGTAAACACAACCGACAATCACAATAATGTGGTTGTCATATACCGAATTGAATTATGAATTACTGGAAACTTGAATGAGGACAAGTGCTTTGATTAATTATTTCAAGTTTTACAGGTAATCTCAAAATAAGACAATTTTATCACAGTATCATTCAATTAATCTAGGCCTATCTTTATGATTAATTGGATAAGATTTTTTAATTTAATTTCATGGTATGCTTAATTTTTATACTAAAAATCACATTTTGAGGTGTAGGAGTATTGTTTGAGGAACTTTTTTTGTTTTGATGATATTATTCAAAAAATGTACGTGATACATGATAGCATGAGTTTTGCATGCATGTTATGGTTTAGGTATTTCTACATATACAACATTAATTTCAATATTTATACACCTGAATAGATTAAAATTAATTATTGATAATACTGTAGTTATGAGTACAATGTGGCGTTGTCAGCATAAAACATGAAATGAAAAAAGAATAAATATTGCATGCATCAAATTAATTGCAGCCCGATCGAATAAATACTTGCATGGACTGATACTTGTATTATATGCAACAAATAAGTGCCAACATGTTTTTCTTGGTGCTAACCTTTTCTTTTTCTTTTTCTTTTTCCTTTTTTTTATAATTACCAATGAACAATAAGTTAATCACATTATAAAGATGCGAGGTGGGCGCGTAGTTGCTTAACACAAAATCAACGAAAAGATTTGTTCTACTTTAAAAATATTTAAGGTGCATGGTTTTCCCAGAAGAGACTTCATATATATTGCGATAAATTTACATTAAATTATAATTGCGAAACTTATAAATATATGAGATTGATAGGAATTATAAAAAAACCTCACTTATTACATCTCTCCGCAACTGACAATTAAAAAGTTAATATAAATATTTACAACATATAACCTATACTATTATTTTCCTTCCCACAATATATATTAACAATCTACTTTATTGTCCGAAGATAAAGAAAAACCTCGGTGAAGTCTGTGAATGAGAGCAATAGTTTATCTGCAAATAGAACTTTTGTGGAAATACTAGCTAATAGAAATTACATATAGCATACACTCACTCCATCCCAAAACAACAAATATACGAAATGACATAATACAACTATTTGTTATAATTAGGGATGCAACTTTTATCTATATAATCAATCAAAAACTAGCATTTCAACTGATACAACTATTTGTTATACCAATTATATACGAAATGATTGCATCCACAAAATTTTTCACAATTTTTGTCCGATATATACATAATTTTATTTATTCTAAGATGCTCTCGTTTGACTTTTTTTCTCTCTCCCAAACAATACGTTACTTCTGCCGCTGCTATGGACATGGATGACAGTTGCCAGTAGATTAAGGATACACTTCGACATAATAACACATTTGAATAACTTCCTTATGCCTTGGATAAATTTTCAGACGGGTAAAAAGGAGTAAAAATGTCAATGATAGTGTCATCATTATGGAGTGAAAATAATATTCTCTACCTTCTAAAATGTAAGATTAAATTTTAAAGTCAAACTGAGACCTACGATTTCGAACTTTAAATTGATGTAATTTTTTCCAATTTCAAAAATTATTAATCTTATAATTCGTATTACGTATTATTTTTAGATAGTTTATAATATTGATATAATTTATTCGAATTTTAAAAATTATAAATTACTACTTTTAGATTATTTATAATACTTATTAAATGTAAGAATTGTAACTTCATAAAATAAATATCGTAATAGAAGATATGACACGAGTGATCCTTGTCCTTAAGGTCTTTATCGTCCTCACCACGATCAGTTTGCTATGGGTTTTATTTAAGCCCAAACTTAACAATAATTCTCCAAAATATAGAATAAGGTGCAAATCTAACAATCTCCCACTTGTTTGGAAAAACTATATTTCTCCCAAACAATATATTATCAAATAACTCCAAGGTATGTGTGCATAAAAGAATGTGTGGCGAAGATTGAACCTTTCCTTAGTGTAAACAACTCAAAGTCACATCGAAGTTGATGGTGTTCGTTGATTGAACATCTACTCCTATATGATATGACGAGAATTGTCACACACATAAAATCCTCCTACCACAGTGAGTATTCTCAATTGCTTTGCGCTAATATGGTCATGCGCAATACTTTGTTTCATGAGCCTCTAAGAGAGTAAACTACAACCCTCTATAAGAAGCGACTTCACTTCTAATTTATATAGGCAAAGTGTTTCATATGTGTGTCTGTTGCTAAGAACACAATAACTTTGTTAAGAGCATACCTTAACCTCGGTTATGCAACAAACGTTACTATCTCAGACTACATATAGAACCACATCGATAGTAACACAGTTAGCAATTGTGACTTATTTTTCCCATTGAACTTATAAAATAGGGGTAACCAAGGAATATGTTAGGTTCCCATCACCCCTGATCCAAAGTGGTTTAAGTTTCATATCACATGTAATCAAATTTACTAAACTCTTGTTAGAGTCTTAGTAAATAGATAAGTCAAGTCGTCACTTGATTTCCTCGTAAGCAAACATTATGATACTTTATTGTATTCATTGTCTAACAAAAAATTATGTCTGTGACTAACATGTCAAGACTTACCATTAAAGATAATCTTATATGCTCTATACAAAAACAATTCATTATCACAATATTATGAATTAAACAATTAACCCCAACGCTTGCCTTAGTGGTTAAGGGGAGAGCATAGGATCAGTCGGAAACCCATAAATTCTGAGTTTGAATCTCATTAAAAGCAACACAGGGGCCACAGACTGCATGTTTCGGCTTGTTTCGGAAGCCTTGTTCGGGGAGGGGAAACATAGTCTGATCGCAAGGCCAGAAAACTCCTCTTTATCAAAAAAAATAAAAATGAATTAAGCAATTTTGGTAGTGGCCACAATTTGATATTTCAACAATAAATTTCGATTCCATTTGCTTTCTACATCATATAAAGCAATAATATTACTTGCTACTCCAAGTAAATTATACCACTTGTTAGGAATTGCATATTTGATTTGATGATAATGAGATAATATTAATATATATTTATACCAGTAGCTTTTGTAAAGTCCTTAAATGAGAATATAGTGTACCAGGACTTAGAATAGAAGATCAAACTTGTTAAGTTGATCTATTGAACTAAACAAATGTATAGATGATAGGATTGAATTGATTGTATAGTCAGATTAAATGCTCATAAAGCTACTCTGAGAAATTATAAAGTCTATCGAAGATCGCAGAGTCAGCAAAGCTATCGTAGAGCATTCAGAGTAAGATCGTAGAGTCTATCAGGAGTTCGTAAAGTTAAATTAAGATTGCAGTCTGCAAAAAAAATCGTAGAGTTCATTCTAAGATTGTAAGGTGGAGCAAAGATCGCAGAATATGCTCAAAGATCGTAGAGTCTCTCAATTCGTAGAGCAAGCAGATCGTAGAGTACAGAACGTTGAGTGAATCAAGCCAAAAACTTTACGATCTCCATGAAACTCTATGATCAGTTAAAGTCGTAGAACATGTCAGGTCTAATATGAGACTAACATTGAGGAACCTTACAGAGTGAAGAACCTCAGATGTTTGCCGATCATCCTAAGTTCAAATTGAAGATCAGATCGAATTGTGTCTAACAACTAATTTTGCGATGTGACATTACCCACGTGGTCGGTATTGCAACAGTTAGAAGTGACTTATCAGGGCCGAAAGTAAGCTGACACATCCTCTTTAAAAGTCAACATCAAAGATCTTCTAGGATCGAAGTATTAAATGCATAGCGGCAAGTTTCCAACAGGAGAATCTCGAGGACTTCTATAAAAGGGAGCAAAGATTCAATCAAATAGTACGAATCACGAACTTCAAGCGGAATTATTGTCCAATCTCCAAGAAAGCTCAACTCTACGAAATTAAGAATAACTTGTTATGCTACTAAGTCCTTAAGAAGTTGCGCTCAATGCAACTTAATAGCACCTCAGAAATCACTTTTCTCATTGTGATTCACTGGTCTAAGTGACCACTTGGTACCAAGTCTAAGTAACTTGAAGAGTTCTTTGTGAACTGGTCTGAGTGACTTAGTCTTAGTGACTCTTTGCTAAGTCTAAGTGACTTGAAGGAATCTAAGTGATTCATTATTGTAATAGATCTTAGTAATCTGATCTAAGTGATCAAACCCCTGCATCCTTAGTAGATTTTCTACTCGTAGAGTAAAAAAATGGACTAGGAGTTATTTATACTCCGAACCACTTAAAAATTTCTTGTGTCATTTACTTTTCAGAACTTGCATTTCAGCATTTAAATTTTATATTTGTTTGTGACTTAATTCCATAAAGACTAAATTTAGAGCTACGATTTTCCTTAAATCTTTAAAGGGGTTTTCAAATTAATATTATGTTGTGCATAAGTAATTAAATTTGTTTATTTAATTATCTGGTAATACTTCATTCAAAACAAAAAGTTTTAGAGATCTATTCAAACCCCAATTTCTAGATTTTCTCGTGCCTTTGGGAAACAATAAGTGGTATCAGAGCAGGTTCTCTTAAACAAAGCTTAATCGCTTGAGTTGATTTAATGACATAAAATAAAATCAGTTATGAGCTTGGTAGTGGAAATAAGCCACCCCTTTACAATAGAGATAAATTTGCTAATTGAAAGGTTCATATACAGGCCTATATGGATATTATTGATAAAGATTTGTTCGACGCACTCATCAGTGGTCCCTACGTCCCAACAAAGTTTGCTCCAACAATAGATGATTTGAACAATGACATGACTGTCAAGTATAGAACTGAATAGACAGATATGGAGAAGAAGATGATGCAACTGGAGAAGCGGGCCAAGAACATCATACTATTCGAAAACGTCGTTAACTGCACAACAGCTAAGGAGGTCTGGGAAGCCTTACTGGTTATGCATGAAGGCACAAAAGAGGTCAGGGAGAATAAACAGTCCCTGCTCACCCAACAATATAAAATGTTCTCTCACCTGCCTAAAAAAAACATCACCGCCACATGTAAAAGATTCAATGTGCTGCTCAATTCTCTGAGAGTATATGGGAAGGTCTACCCAAACAAGGACCTCAACATCAAGTTCATGAGAGCACTGCCCAACAAGTGGTATGCTAAAACTAATATTATTCGAGAGTTAAAGAATTTGTACGAGATGACCGTGAAGAAGCTCTATGGTAATCTCCTTACCTATGAGCTATTACCATAGAGCTAAAGCTGAACCAGCGGGCAGAAACTATCCAAGAAGGAAAAGAAGAAAGATAGAGGGGTTGCAGTCAAGCATCAAAAACAGCCTCCAAAGTCCCAATTGTTGAACAGTTAGATGATGATGATAAAGATATTACACTTTCTAAGCTCTAAAGATGAAACCAACTCTCAACTTGTTAAATTATTCAAGTTGGTAGAAAATGAGAAGCTCGAGAAGATTAAAGTAATAAGGAGTGATTATAGAAGGGAATTTGACTTCTCTGAGGTATAATTCTTCATTCATCATAATTTCTCAGCTCCAAAAACTCCACAACAGAATGGAGTAGCTGAGAGGAAGAACAAACTCTAATCGAGGCAGGAATGACACTTCTAGCAGCAGCCGTATCCCTGAATACTTTTGGGCTGAAGTTATTAACAATGCCTACTACACTCAGAACATATTACTGATTCATACGCTTAAGAAGATGTCGTACGAGTTATGGTAAGGAAGGAAGCTAAACATCAGTTACTTTCATGTCTTTGATTGTGGGTGCTACATCCTCAATAACGGGAAGAGATACTTGATCAAATTCCATACCAAGTCAGATGAATAGATATTTCTTAGATATACTCTACGGATAGCAAAACCTATAGAGTGTTCAATAAGAAATCGTTGAGCGTTAAAGTGACTATCCATGTTACCCTCGACGAATCTGACTTAGGATAATCAAGGAATGTTATATCGTTCGACGAGATCATAAAACATGACCCAACGATCGAAGAGTAGAAGAACCCTAGGATTGAAAAAGTTGAAGCCGTACAGCCAAACCAAACGATTGTAGTGTCGGGGAAGGAGAATATAGAGCCCATTATTCCATAGATGGAGACTCTACGAATTAAGGATGCTGTAGAACATGAATCAGATCTTAAAGAACTCAGGCAAGAAGGCATAAGGATAGATATTTCAACTGGGAGCAAATGGTAAGAGATCACACCCAAGACCTGATCATTAGAGATCCCAATGCAAGGATTAGGACAAGATCGGCTACACAGAATGAATGTTTTTTCCTAAGATTTCTCTCTTAGATGGAGCCCAAAAAGATCGAAGAAGCTTTAGAAGACTCAAGCTGGATCGAAGCTATGTAAGAGAAACTGAACCAGTTTGAAAGAAGCAAAGGCTGGAGGCTAGTCCCAAGACTAAAAGATCATCTAGTCGTCGACACTAAATGGTTATTCAGAAATAAGATGGATGAAGATGAGATAATCACAAGAAACAAAACAAGACTGATGGCCAAAGGATACTGGTAAGAAGAAGGGATCGACTATGATATGACCTTTGCTCCTGTTGCCAGATTGGAAGTCTTCAAAATGTTCCTAGCTTATGCGGCCTACATGAAATTCAAAGTCTTCCAAATGGATGTCAAGAGTGCATTTCTTAATGAAGAACTTCAAGAAGATGTTTATGTAGAATAACCTCTAATTTTTGTCAATCCAACCTTTTTTGATTATGTCTATAAGTTAGATAAAACTCTTTATGGTTTAAAGTAAGCACCTAGGGTATGATATGAAACACTAACTAATTTCCCATTGAAAAATAATTCACTACAGGTAAGGTAGACACCACACTATTTCTTAGGAAGTACATGAATAAAACTTTATTAGTACAAATTTATATAGATGACACTGATGAAAAATTATGTGAGATTTTCCAAGCTTATGCAGAGCAAGTTTGAAATGAGCATGATGGGTGAGCTGAACTTCTTCTTTGGACTTCAAGTGAAGCAAAATGATGAGTGAATCTTCATCAACCAAGTCAAGTATGTCATGAACCTACTCAAGAAGTATGGCATGGAATCAACCACTCCCATGAAAACTCCTATGGCCTCTGCAACCAAGCTTGACAAGGATGAAAATGGTAAATATATTAATATAACTCAATATAAAAGTATGATTGGATCTCTTTTGTATTTAACTGTTAGTAGGCCAGATTGTATTTATGCTAGATTTCAGGCTAACCTTAAGGAATCTCATTTATTTGCTGTGAAAAGAATTTTCAAATATCTCAAGGGTACTCTATATTTGGGACTGTGGTATCCCAATGAGTCTCCATTTGATCTAGTGGGGTATTCAGATGCAGATTTTGCATGATGCAAGATAGACAGGAAATTAAAGCACCAATGGTACATGTCAAATTCTTAAGAATATGCTTGTCTCATGGTTCAGCAAGAAACAAAATTCAGTGTCAACTTCTACTACAGAAGCTGAGTACATTGTTGTTGGTAGCTGCTGTGCTCAAATTCTATGGATGAAGAATCAGCTGACTAACTATGGATTTGAGTTTAAATTTATTCCTATATAATTCAAGTGCTATAGCTAACCTATAATCATGTCATGCATTCTAGGACTAAGCATATAGACATCATATATTATTTTATTAGAGATCATGTTCAAAATAGAAATATATCATTGCATTTCATCTCAATTTGAAGTCAACTTGCTAATTTTTTACCAAACCTTTAGATGAATCCAGATTTAATAAGTTAATTAGTGAGTTACGAATGATGAATTTTCAACCCTAGTATTATGCCCTGGAAGCTACTAACTTTTCAGGAAGACATTGTAGAATAGTCCAAGAAGAGATAAGTTCGTAGAGTGCTTCACTGTACGAAGAAGTTCGTAGAAAAGTTCGTAGAGTGAAGGATCTTATAGAGTGGATCGGCATGTAGAGAGGTATCGTAGAGTTAAAAGGCTTTGTAAAAGCTTACTCTACGTTATCTATCAAGTCACAGAGCTAAAAGACAGTAATTAAAACGCGTGGACATCAAATCCAAAGAAAGCGAGTAAGAAGAAAAAGTTATTGTGCTACAGTTGGGAATACCAGTTATAACACGACGTGTATACAATCAAAGCTCGAAACGTGTAGCACTCAACCAAATTAGAGGGAAGTGACTTAAAAACTCTTCAAAATTTTCATCTGACCTTTACTATTCATTTACAATCTGAGATCTCAACTTTCAAAACTCTCTCTAACTTTTAAGCCCTAGTTTCTCAAAATCTAGAAACTCAGACACTTTTTGTTATGTTTCAGTTCAAATCTATACCAGAGAAGATGACAAACTACCAAGTTGTCACTGGCAACCAGTTGTGTTTCGAGAATTTTAGAGAGACAGAGAAGCAGTTCGGAGTTGTTCTAGTGTTGGTGCAAAAATGATTGATTCTATGAGGCTCTGAACACCAGCATAAAGATCTACACCAGAATTGTAAAGGAGTTCTACCTGAACGTTGTTTTTGCTGATGGTGTCCTCACCACCAAAATCAAGGGCACCACTCTCTAAGTTGAGGTGATGCAGGTGAACTATCACTTGGTGTTCGTAAATGAAGGCATGGCGTCGTTTGAAGACATTGATACGAAGTCTAGGCTGGAGCTAATGGGTTACAAAAAGAACCTATAACTTAAGGGAATGAAAAAAAGGAATTCCCTTTAAACTATTAGTTCATTGCCGACATAGGTGGAAAGTGTATTCTTTGCAAGGACTTTGCCCATGACTCTGTGAGCGAGCTCTAGTTGAACATAATGACTGCTATAGTGATGAAGAAATAGATTAACTTCGGAGCCATACTGTTGTACTTGATATCCAAATGGATAAATGATGCTGAGAAGAGGAAGGTCGCAGGCAAGCTAATGCCAAAAATGTTCTATAGGCGATTTATCAGTATTATTCTAAAGAAGAGGATGAAGAAGCTCATTGGGGACCAAGAGGGAGAAGTCCTCAATGTTAATAAGAAGATAACAATGAAGCTCTTCGAAAATTGGAAAAAGAATCCAGTTGAAATTCCCCAATCTAAGCAGTCAGAAGGTAGTGAGAAGACCCTCAGTGAGGTGCAGAAGCCCACAACGACCAAGTTGAAGAGAAAGATCACTATAATAGAGGAAGAAGCCTCTCAAGGCTCTACAACCCCACTAGTTCCTGAGTCACTAGCTAGTATTAACTGCCAAAAACCCCCCCTCAAAAGAAAGTGAAGAAGACCGAGGCTGGTGAGTTGAGGGGGAGAGTAGAAGCAAGTGAGAATCAGTCTTTTAATTCAAATGACTTAGAGGAGGTTCTTAAGGACTCTCAAGACAAGACAAAGGCCCCTGAGATGAGGGAAAAGGAGAAGGCAGTGTCACTCTATCAGCTGGCCAAGCAGAAGGGATAAAAAGGCAAACGTTCAAGGAAATTTTCTATGAAGCCTCCTTCCAAGTCTATCAAAGAATTAGCTAAGGAGTTCGTTGAAGAACTCGATCATAGGGGCACTGAAGTGAGGGCTGAGACCACCGTAGAGCCTAAACCAAGAAAAAATTATGTGATGGCTGAGACGGTTGTTGAGCCCGAGCCAACTATTGGTGATGAGATAGTTGCGATGACTACTGTGTCGGAGCCACTAGAAGATGTTGAAGAGATGGCTGTGAAGGTGTCTATGCCCAAGCCAAAGAAGAAAAAGAAGAAACTAATAAAGATGATAGAAAAGAAGAAGAAAAATAAAAAGAAAACCCTAAAAATAACTCAATCATTTTAGGCTATTTCTGAGGGGGGGGGGTAGAGGAACATCAGCCCAGCTCTTCCGATGATTCTTTGAAGCTTACAAAGATCATTGACTCAGTTGTTCAAGACATCAGAAGAGAAGCCAGTCCTTTTGTCGTCAAGCCTGAAGATTCATCATCCGAGGGGGAGGAACCAGAGACTTCTCAAAGACCCCCTTCAGAATTTATAAAAACAGGGGCAGGGAAAATACGCATAGTGCTAATAGGCGAGGAGCTACCAGAGTCCTCTCAAAGACCCTCTCCAAAATTCATCAACACTAGAGCATGGCGAATGCATATTGAGTTCATGGGCGAAGAACTCTTCTACTGCTACACTAACTTAGAAGTAAACAGAAGGACCACTATCTATGATTCTGATAGTGGCCAATTATTATACTTCCTGCCAGTAATGCCATTGGAAAGAGCAGTGACTTATGGAGACAGGAGCTTCATTACATGTAATTATTCAAGGTTCCCAAACCTTAAGCTCGTGGCTCAAAATTTTTCAATAGTCCTCTCTTTTGCCTCTAAGACAATTTGCTATGATTCTTCTCCTTCGGGTACATATAATAAAGTTACCTTCGTTCCTAATTCTTTATTCTTTATTCATTCTTCTACTCAATCTATTCCTTGCTATGAAAAAGTCACAGAGTCCCACATTATGATTTTTGAGCAATCTTCTAGTCTAAGTTGCCAATCCCCGGTCGTGGAGTCCCAAAACTCCACGATCGTTATACAAAATATTAACTCCCCGATTGTAGAGTCCCAACACCCTACGATCGATGTACAAACTATTGACTCCTCGATCGTAGAGTCTCAAAACCCTACAATCGATGTACATAATACTTCGTCTCCCATACACATTTATCCTATACATAACTCTCCTGCACAGATACATTCTAACTCCCAATGTCATATATCTTCTCCAATTGTAGAGTCTCAAAACTCTACGATTGATACTCCTGAAAATACTCAAACTTCTATACATACAGATATACCTTCCTCATCCAATACTTGTACAGATATACTTTCAACTTCTTATACTCATACTGATATACCTTCTTCCCCAAACCCTCAAAGCTTCAATCTTACCCTTGCTCTTTCATCATTTAATCGGAGTAATAAGAATGGTGTTGAAGCCCTAATGGAGCATATTCTAGAAAGAGAAGGGGGATAGAAGGTGTCTGCAGTAACAAACATCAATTCATCCTCCTCTATTTTTCTCTAGAACACCTCAAGCACTCCCTATAGGTTGTGGTCATTCCTCCTCTTCAAAGTCTGAATCGTTGAGTACAATGACTCTTACTGGCACACGACTCCCGCCTGGTGACCCTATGTTTATAAATAGAAATCTTCAAGGAATTCACATTGAAGGGGAATAAAGGTTTGAAATGTCAGTTCTTGGACCTAAGGATTCAATGGAGGAAATTCAGAGGAGAGAAATCGAAGCTAAAGAGAACTACATAAGGCATCGTGAAGCTGAAAGAAGAGATCCACCTAAGAGCAAGAGGGGAAGAAGATAGGTAAATAAAGAGGTATAAAGTGTAAATCCATTCATTGTAAATTTTTGTAAATTTCCATACTTTGTACAATTCTTTGATTATATCAATAAATTTATTCTTTTACTCTAGTAATACAATTTCTCATTGTATCTTAGTCGTGTTTACTTTTAAAGTATAATTGCATTATAGAATTGATGAATGCTCTGAAACTATTGGTTTTGTCATTATCAAATAGGAGGAGATTGTTAGGAATTTCATATTTGATTTGATTTGATGATGATCGAGATAATATTAATGTATATTTATACCAGTAGCTTTTGTAAAGTTCTTAAATGAGAATATGATGTACAAGAAGGACTTAAAATATATAGAAGATCAAACTTGTTAGGTTAATCTATTGAGCTGAACAAATGTATATATAGATGATAGGATTAAATCGATTGTATAGTCAGATTGAACGATCATAAAGCTGCTCTGAGAAATTATAAAGTCTATTGAAGATCGTAGAGTCAGCAAAACTATCGTAGAGCATTCAGAGAAAGATCGTAGAGTCTGCCAGAAGTTCGTAAAGTTAAATTAAGATCGTAGAGTCTACCGAAAAATCGTAGAGTTCACTCTAAGATCGTAAGGTGGAGCAAAGATCGCAGAGTTTGCTCAAGGATCGTAGAGTGTCTCTCAATTCGTAGAGCAAACCGATTGTAGAGTATAGAACGTTGAGTGAATCAAGCCAAAAACTCTACCATCTCCATGAAACTTTACGATCAGACAAAGTCATAGAGCATGTCAGGTCTGACATGAGACTGGCGTTGAGGAGCCTTGTAGAGTGAAGAACCTCAGATGTTTGCCAAGCATCCTAAGTTCAAATTGAAGATCAGATTGAGTTATGTCTAACAACTAGTTTGGCGATGTGACATCACCCACGTGGTAGGTACTGCAGCAGTCGGAAGTGACCTATCAGAGCCGAAAGTAAGCTGACACATCCTCTCTGAAAGTCAACATTAAAGATCTTCTAAGATCGGAGCATTAAATGCACAACGACAAGTTTTTAATGGAAAAATCTCAAGGACTTCTATAAAAGGGAGCAAAGATTTAATCAAACAATACGAATCACGAACTTCAAACTGAATTGCTGCTCAATCTCCAAGAAAGCTCAACTCTACGAAATCAAGAATAACTTGTTTTGCTACTAAGTCCTTAAGAAGTTGCACTCAACGCAACTTAGTAGCACCTCAGAAATCACCTTTTTTTATTGTGATTTGCTGGTCTAAGTGACCACCTGTTACCAAGTCTAAGTGACTTGAAGAGTTCTTTGTGAATTGGTTTAAGTGACCTGGTCTTAGTGACCATTTTTCAAGTCCGAGTGACGTGAAGAAATCTAAGTGATTTATTGTTGTAATAGATCTTAGTGTTCTGATCTAAGTGATCAAACCCCTGCATCCTTAGTGAATTTTCTATTCGCAGAGTAGAAGAGTGGACTAGGAGTCATTTATACTCCGAACCACTTAAAAATTTCATATGTCATTTACTTTTCAGCACTTATATTTCTACATTTAATTTTTATATTTGTTTACGACTTAATTTCACAAAGACTAAATTCGGAATTGAGATTTTTCTCAAATCTTTAAAGGGGTTTTCAAACTAATATTCCGCTATGCATAAGTAATTAAATTTGTTTATTTAATTATCTGGTAATATTTCATTTAAAACAAAAAGTTTTAAATATCTATTCAAACCCCCCATTTCTAGATTTTCTCGTACCTTTGGGAAATAACACCACTCACTAAGGATAATAATATGTCCACCTACTTGTAGAAATATAAGAATATATTCACCTATTTGTAAATATTTTCTTACTTTTTCAAGATCACAAACTGCTATAAATCCAATATTAACAATTTGTACTATAAATTTTCACTAACATAATATATTGAAATATGAGGCTTCAGATTAGGTCACAATCAACGTTTTGATAAACTATTAAGCTTCCATCACAAGATAATATTATATTCAAATAGTGAAACGAGAAATATTCATTTATTTTTTGCTCAGCTAAAAAATAATACCCTCGATTTTGTGAAAATTCATCTACTTGTGAATTTATAATTTCCCTCACTAAAAATATAAGTAACATTTATGTGATCTTCTGAAACATTGAGAATCTAATATAAACAAATTTTTAACCACTAGTGCACTTTTTAAGTTTAAAACTAGAGGTGATATCTGATCTCGTGCATTACATATCATACATAAGACTTCTACTAGAGCTTATGTATTCTAGATTTGTAATAGCTAAATCAGAATTAACTTCCAGTGTACCACAACTATTAAAGAATTATTAAATTCTTCAATCTCAAGGTTATTAAACTTAGTTCATAGCCCCCTTAGTACAATTAAATTGGTTTAGTTAAAATTCCACTATGTTTTCACATGATACTAAGATAACATTTATTTTACAAGTCTTTCAACATAAAGACATAAAATAGATGCGTCTTATTCTCGTTTACGTCAACAAGTATGTAAAAATGATCAACATATCACTATATAATATACACAAAAACTATCACATTATAGTTTATGAAATTGAATTGTTAGTGTAAACACATAAATAATTCTATATCTAATGGATAGGAAACAAAGTGAAATACTAGTTCTCAGTTTAGAGACCACGGGTACAAAACTATTTCACATCGTAACCTCTCAACTAAAAAGAAAAAACCATCTTGTTCATTCACAATATATTTACTCAATCAAATTTCTTAAAAACTAAAATGTAATAACGGGTGCTAAAATGTTAAAATAGTTTATACTTTCTTGTTTAAAACTTTGGAATTATTTAATGAAAGTAAACTAATCATCAGTATCGAATCACTTATTCCTATACACCGAATATAGAATCTCAAGATAAACATGCACATATCTAAGTATTATCACCTAATATGTAATCCACTTAATACTTATAACTCATTTTCAATCTCACTATAAATATTTTGGATCATATTTAGGCTAATAATATAGGTATTTTATTTATCAAATTATTATATTGATTTTCTTAATTCATCAAATCAATATTGTTCCTTCTAATGTTCAACTTATAACCTTATAGGACATTTGAAAATTAATTAAGTGAAATAAGTTCACATTTCAATCTTATGTTTCAAAAACTTTCATTTTAGAGGACTACATAATCAAATTGAATTTCACAACAAGAAATTCACAAGCCTTACTATTTCTAACATAAATAAAATTATGCTCCAAATAGTTCAAAAGCCAAATTTAGTCCATCAAAAATAAAATTCTTAAAGTATTACCCCCGCACTTTTAAATAGTTGAAATCTCATTAAATAATTTGACTTCACAATATTATGCTTACTACTTAAAATAAATTTTAGATTAATTAACATTTTATGTGACAATGTTCCTATAAATATTACTTCCACATAAGAATATTAAGGAACACTTCTCAAAACAAAAAATAAGTTCTTGTACATTTTATATAATAGTTATTCATATAAAGATTATTTCAACATAAGAACCTTCTAGAACAACCCCACATAAGAAAACAAGCTCTTATTTTTTGAAATTCCATAAAAATTTCAAATTCAAAAATTATTTAATTAACATGAGCATTTAAAATTATACATATACATTTTTCAAGTATACCAACACGTAACACTTGACTTTATGTAAATAGTATAATATTCATTATATACAAATTATAGTACAACTCATCATATTGTACAAATTTATTTGCATATAAATCATAAAATGTAAAAATTTACATTACTTTCTAATAAATTAATTTATCACAAACAAAATTAATTTCTATAGAAAGTAAATTATATTTCACACATATGAACTGAAAAATTCTCAAATTAATTTCTTGTTCCAGCATAAACATTAAATATTACAAACAATGTACATTTTGACATTAACAAATATAGAATTCAAGACAATTTTCATAATAGTATGAAATTCTTGAATTTCACTATATTTATATAAAGTCAAAAGTAATGTTTGCCTTAATTATAATATGCAAAGTTCATATGATCACAATATAGTGTACTACTACTTATACAAGAAGTACATATTTGAGATAAACCAACATATACAATAAGAATTTTCACAACACTTATAAACTAATTTTTAAGTGTTTTCACACCTTTATTGTGACGCCCCCAAAATAGGTCCACACAACCCATTTTGAGTCGCCAATAACATTCTACAAAATACAAATACAAATACGAATTTTCCCATTTACAACTAATATTTATCGTGCAAAATACGACCACACACATACTGTGACTTCCATACAAATATCGTACCGTATGGTACCACAGTATCCAAACGCAAATTATTACAATGCCGTAAAAAGACGGCAACACATGTTTTAAGTCTTCAGTACAATCATTATTAAACTATGTCATAACTTGATGAGGACAACCACTAACTCGGACCATCACTCCACTCCCCGGCTAGTCCCAGCTACATTTTCCTTTCCTGAGAAAAATAATGGGACAAAACTGAAAAGGGTGAGCTTGAATAGCCCAGTAAGAAATATCATGACTAAGATAATGAAGAATAAAAATTATCTTTAGTCTTCAACAATAATGAATCAGAGATTTAAAGATATTATAATTGTTCAACAACAACAATTGCAGCGGAACAAACAATCCATTAGAAGAGTCAAGTAGATTATAATATCTACCATCTTCTATAAATTAAAGGATCATCACCAATATTTTATCCCTGTAACACCAATCAACAATTCCTGTTTATGAACATCCAAATCAACAGTTTATATTCAACAGCCTCTCTTTGCACTACGTGCCAAAGATATTTATTTGTAACATCACCGGTCATGATCATGCCAAACGCCAGTTCATCTTTGCACTACGGCCAAAGAGAACTTTCACCATACGCCTTTGTTTGTAACACAAAAAGTCATGATTATACCAATACACAGTTTGGTCAAAATCATGTCACGCCAGTTCATCTTTGCACTACGGGCCAAAGAGAACTATCACCACAATTTAAGTATGAGGATGAGGATGATGATAATGATACAGTGAGATTAAAGATAATAAAAACTTTATAATTTAATCAGTATCAAAGATTGACCAAATTGCCAACACGATAACTAAATTGTGGAGTCAAATTCAAGAATGATATTCAAGAAATTATTTCATGCTTCAACTATAACGTATAAAATGAAATAGAAAGATTCAAGTGAAAAGATATTAGATGAAGCACAAACTATTAAGGATATTCTACTAATTTTCAGGGATTTTCTCCATTTAAAAATAAGGTTTTGGAAACAAATAAGGATTTCTTATCATAAATGGAGAAATGTGAAAGAAAAAGATATCCCTTAAAGAGTACAAAAGAAATGATAAGTTATATGAGTATAACAGAATATATGAAACTGCAATGGATTTTCACCTGTCATGCGATAATTCGCGTAGACAGATTATTTCCACAACAGGTTAATAAGTAATGAATACGACGGGTTATTCACCAGGTATGCGTCAATCCGCACGAACAGGTTATACCCACAGATTAATAAGGAATGAATACAGAAGGGTATTCACCAGGTACGACACTCGTACTTACAGGTTATTCCCATAGAATAATAAGGGTTGAATACAAAAGGATATTCACCAGGCATGCGTCATACCGCACGGCCAGGTTATCCCCACAAATTAATACAGAATGAATAACAACCTTTATGAGTATAATATCACTTACGAACATGAAAGCAAATGATATTATATATGAGTATGAAAGAAATGATATTCCCTAACTTTGTTAACTGGATGTTACTTTCTATAAAGTTTACTAACTTCGGATAATACTAGTATTCTCACAAATACTCACAATAGCCTAGCACACTAAGAGAACTTCAGAAATTTAGAGAGAGGGAGGAAGTATAAGCAATGGAGGTGTGAAAATTTCTTAAGCAAACTCTCCCTATTTATAGGAAAATCAAGGTGAGGGCATTTTGGTCTTTTCCCCATATTCTTTTAATATCATCCATCCATTTTTTCTTCCATTAATATCATCCATCCATTTTTTCTTCCATTAATATCATCCATCCATTTTTTCTTCCATTAATATCATCCATCCATTTATTCAAAAAGATTAATCCATTATCAAAAGATAATTCCATTATCAAAAGATAATTCCATTTTTCTGTGTTATTGTGTTAAATGTATTAATATCACAGATAGCATATACTCGCAATACTGACAACCAGATTATTCCCAGGAAAGAGGGGGCCTTCCATAAAAATGGCGCGCAATTAAATAACCCCTTTCCTTGACAGAATTTCTAGACATTGTCGATAATGCTAAAATATCCTATCAAATGATATAAGTTACAGTGTCGTGACAAATAGTAAAATATATTATGCAGATGCTAACTAACAATTATTGAATCAAGATACTATGCAATTGCTACTTTATCAATTATTGAACCAATAATATAAAACACTGTGCAACATCGTGAGCTACTGTGGAATACCGTGTGTTACTGTGGAATAACGCGTTTTACTGTTCTTTTTATCACCGGGTATTTTAACAGTTATCGGTTAAAGTTTTGCCGCCAATTTTTATCACTTTCTATATCCGACAGTTAACCCGTTGTGGGGCCCACTATCATTGACAATATTGCCATTTCGGCGCCGTCGTACGGTACCGAATATAATATTCCCCGACAGAAAGAATATTTCTCGACAAAAGGAATATTCCCCGACATACTATTTATCAGATAATTTGCATATAACACCCTTAACTATCATTTATAACAATTAAGCACTTCACTATTTAGAAAAATAATCATAAAGAAAATAATAAATTTTTATTTCATAAATTCGGGGTCTTACATTTATAATCATATTGTATAGTAGATTTATTCAACCAAATTTACTTCTACAATATCTCCTCTAACTACTAGTTGATAATTAATTTATTATCCACAAACAAAGTAATTTATCTCAAAATTCATGCATATAAATACTAAGCAATATTACACACTAAATATTAGCTCAAATTTTATATGCATAATGTTGTTCAAGAAGAACATAAAATTACTTTATTATCAATATAAATTAATTTACAACTAATTTTTTATACATAAAGACAAGTAAATTTCTCAAAGTTTACTACAACTTTCTCATAATAAATTAATCTCAATTAGTGTATAAGAAAAATAATTATCTCAAATTTCATACATATATATATACACATCATAATATTTTATCTACTCATAAAATATTATAACCAAAATATATATGCACAAAATTAAATTTATTCCGTCATGAACAAAATTTAATTACTTTTCTTATCTCACAAAACTTATTAAATAATTTATTACAACAAAATGTAAGTAAAACAATACTTAAACATACAATACCATCTATAAATAATATAATACATAAAATATATACTTTCAAGTTTATATACATACAAAATGATACACAATTATCATTTATAAAAATAAAGGCAAATGTTAAAAAACACACATTTTGGAATTAAATCCGAATAACACCATAATCTCTTTAGAAAAATTTCTAGGCATCAATGTTTGGTATTTTTCCATGAAGACTCTTCATCTCCCTCGCATCAATTTACAAACTTGTAATTGTAAGCCTTTTTCACTTTCATTTTTCTCCACAATCCATCTTCTAACAGGAGTTATCAATAAAATATAATTAACTTAATATCTCAATAAATTACTAATTATCATAAAAACTCCATCAATAAAATAGATATAAAAAAAATAACACTTATCTTTGAAATAGTGTTGTGTCTTCCATCCACCCATTTCTGATTCTAATAAATCAATAAAGACATTAAGATTATTAGAACCGTAGCTTCATATAATCAAAATCGTAGTAGAAGACATGACACGTGTGATCGCTATCCTTAAGGTCTTTATCGCCCCCTACCACGATCGGCTTGATATGGATTGCAGACAATATACATCTAGGATATATGTCAACCCTCAAAATTGAACAAAATAACTTATGATAGCAATTCATATTTGTTCCAAACGAACACTTCTTGATAGTTTGATGTTTGTAGAAGATAAAAATGTGAAAAGAAAAAATTATTCAAAGTGCTTATATAGTATTTTCTTATATATGTCCTTATGTATATCATATGCATATATCTTATCATGTGTGTGTGTGTGTATATATATACACACACACATACACACCTATATATGCACATATATTGTAAGTTGCGAATTAATAATAATTAATAGTTAAATAGAATTTAAATAGTTCTCACTATTTTTCTTTTATTTCAAAACAAAATAAGACTACACCATATGTACTTGTAAAGTAACTAGTAGTCTTTTTTATTAATTGGGACACGGAATAATTAGTTTTTTCAAACAGCTTTGCACTTCATTAAATGTCTCACTATAGGCACAAATCAAATGATTTCTACACAAATCAAATGAAATTCTCTCTTATTCTCCATAATTAGGAAAAAGAATTATACCTTTATATTTACTTAAATTATGTCCACTAATAGGTTTTATTCAAGCTCAAACTTTTAAGTCTCCAAAATATAGAATAAGGTGCAATTTTTAACATTAACTATATTCAAAATAAGTATAACCCTATATATGGACTTTGTATTTGAAACTTTTTAAATATGATTAAAAGAATTCAAAATTGATTTTGATTATATTTTGAAACCAACAGAGTACATATCAAGTCTAAATATTAAATATTCGACGAAAGTTATGCGTGTTCTTATAATAATATCGAAATAAGTAAATAGGGTTTTGTTCTAATTTTACTTTATTTGCTTAAACACGTTCTAAACTTTGAATATTATAATTGATTGTCATAAGTATATATAATAATCAAAGCAGTAATAATAATAATAATTATTAATCTTTCTTCCTATCTGTATTATCTTGTCTCCTTGCTGTGACATTATGTATGAAGGTTCCTTGACCTTAGCAATGTCCTAATGGGATAATGAATATTAATTTGAAGGCCCCATAAGGAGATACATGTAATCTCCATACCTCATCATGCATTCGTGAGCTTATATTATAGAGGTGAGAATGAGCTGTTACGGATAAGTCAACGATGGACCTAGCTCTCTCTCTCTGGTAATACATGTTTATTCCACTTTTTATTTATTATATATATAGGAGAATAATATCGAGAATCTTATATGGGAAAATAATTTTTATGAAAAATAAAGTAAAGTAAAGGAACATAATTAAAAAATAAAGAAAATTACTTTCTTGCAAGTGTAAAGTTGACATTCTAATTTTCAGGAAAACAGGCTTACACTTTTCCATGATACAAAATTGTGCAAAAATTACAGGATGAGATTTGAGGGAAAAATCTTCTTGCGGAAAATAATTAGTGTGGGACTTACATTTTTCTATTGACATCCAAACACACGTGAAAAAATAAGCGGTTTTTTTTTCTTCTTAATTTTCCTTTCCTTCCTGTCTTCGGAGCCATATAGATGGAGAGCTGAGTAGGTTAAATAACTTGTGATCATTGAATTTTACATGCACTTTCATTATGGTCATCAAACTGTTTTTCTTTTCAATAATCAAATTCTGTCAACTTTAACTATTTTTAATCAAAAGTTAACCGACAACAATTGAGTTGGTGATTTTAATTGACTGATGATTTCAATGTAAAAGTACCAAAAGAGTGAAGGAATCCTCATTTAATTTGTGCGTATTTTTACATTTGACCATTAATTTTTGAAGGGAATAAAGTTAATTGACATATTGAAAGCGTAAAACAAGTTTAAAGTAAAAAGAATTAGAAAAATGATGCATTTGGAAATGAACACAAACATCAAGCATCGGAAATATATGGAGAGTTTTGTATATAGCATTTTTGGTACTTCCATTGTTCAAAAAAGAATTACAATTTTGAAGGTGATAAAAAGTAGGCCATTTAAATTTTAATTCTTTTTGACAGATTGAAAGCGTGTTAATTCACTTCATTTTTCCCCTTCAACAGTATTTTTGAGTGACCTTTCCTTTGCAGAGAGCAGTTATTTTTACTGCTATGCTCTCTCATTATATAATATACATATACATATATATATATATATATATGTATATATATATATATATAGTAGAACCGATCTCCAACGGACCCAAAAAATGGGTCCAAAAAACGGACCGACTATAGCAACAGACAGAACTGTCGCTACAACATAAACTGTCGTCATAGACCTATGACGGCGGTTTATGCTATAGCGACAGTTCTATTCGTCGTTATAGCCGGTCCGTTTTTTGGACCGTTTTTTGGATCCGTTAGAGAACTGGACTCTGTATGTATGTATATATGTATATTAGATTGTTCAGATTAGTAATTGATATCCGCAGATCGGTTTATGTATAGTGATTATGTATAGAAGGTATATGGCCAAGGATGATAGTGACAGAAATTCTAGGATGACTTATTTTGATTCAAGAAAAAAAATAGAAAGGTAGGTGATCAACTTTTAGAAATGAAGCTTTATCAACATCTATGGTACGAGTTTGATTCTCTCAGTAATTCATGTGCCTTGTTAATTTCAAAAATGAGAGTCGGTGTAATTTGAATTTGACTTTAACATAATCAAGACTAGCAATATCAGAATTTGCCAAAATGTTAAATGTGGTACAACTTAAATTTGAAAAGTTATAATGTGTGTCTGTGTCACATACACATACATGTCTTATACTTTATAAGACATAACGCCTTATACTTTATAAGACATAATGTAAATAATAAAACCTTACCTTTGAATTTTAATCCTAACATAAAAAAAGAAATATCACATAAATTCTGCAAATCAGGTAAATTCATAGTAAACTATATTTAATTGACTACAAATTAAATGAGATAATTGCTTTTGCGGAGTTCTAAAACCCATAAAACTATTATTGTTAACTTTTTTTTTTCTATAGAGGAATCCAATCCAATGGAATCAAAAATTAATTTTGGCTCTCATAAGAAAAGAAATATCACATAAATTCTGCGAATCAAGTAAATTCATAGTAAACTATATTTAATCGACTACAAATTAAATGAGATCATTGCTTTTGCGGAATTCTAAACCCCATAAAACTATTATTATTAACAACTTTTTTTTCTTTATTTTTTGTTATAGAGGAATCCAATCCAATGGAATCAAAAATCAATTTTGGCTCTTATTATGTACTTGTACTACGTGTTGCTGAGCTGGGGTACTTTAAGGGAAGATGAACTTTACTCCCAAACTTAATTAATGACAGATGTCAGAGGAGCTAGTGGTCCCTAGGTTTATCACTAGCCAAACTATTAGAACACACAAACACACGCATTCAATAGAAATTTCATAAAAAGATTTGTGGGGTTTTATATAATTAAGAATCTGACATCTCTATGTGTCGGTCCTTTAGCTAATTAACTTCCTAGTGATTAAGCAAAGTATATACTGAGAAAGGGATGGAGATAGAAATCAAGAGGTATAATTCGAATTTCTGAGATCTCTCTCGATATCCTTTCTTCAGTTGAGTTTTTTTATGTAAATATTGTCTAATTATGTTGACCCAGAAGACAGTGAAGGCAGAAATGCAAGTCTGAGGGGTACTTTTGTGGAATAATCTTGTTTTGAACGTCCGTTTAGAGTTACAAATCTCATGATATATCAAATAGTAATTCTTGACAAGTTTTACAAGACTTGTTACCTTCGACAATGAAGTAGGCCATTTAAAGCCCCAAAGCAGATTTTTGAGATCTCTTTCAATAGTCTTTTATCAGTTGAGTTTTTTTTTTTATGTAAATATTGTTTAATTGTATTGATTCAAACGACAGTAAAGATAATGCTGCAAGTCTTGAGGGGTACCTTTGTCGAATAATCTAATCTTGGACGTAACTTATGATCCGTCCGGAATTACAAGTCCCATAATATGTCAAATAGCACTTCTCGACAAGTTCTACAATACTTGTTACCTTCGACCAAGAAGTGGGCCGTTTAGCCCGAAAACGGGAAAGATCAAATTGGGACTTTTGAAACTTTTCTAATTTTTATGAACTTATAAGTTTTTACGTAATTTTGCTACTTATTGTCTAATTAAGATTATAAGAATTTGGAAAAAAGGACAGACTTGATAAAATTAGTAGAAACCACATTGAGTTCGCCGGTACATCCCAATGTCAACAAAATGTGACCTGCATAAAATTGAAATGAACATGGTGTCTCTTTCCGGGGTGGGACTTCAATTATTGATAAAAATTGCAAGCAACCAACTTGTCTTTCCAATCCAAAATCATTGGTTAATTTCATTTCTAAGTAGTGACCGAAGAGTAGCTCTAGTCCTGTACTCCGTACGGATGATAGCAAAGCAATGGAAGATGCATCACTATCTACACAGCTGGGTACTTTGAATCTTTGGCTCATTTGACCTTTTTGTCCCTAGCAAGTTACTTATGTTAACAAGTTACTCCCTCATCATATATTCTATTAGCTCTGTCTTGTTCTTGTCACGTTTTATACGCTTCGCCAGCTAATTTTCAGATACAATTTTGCACAATAATAGATTTACACGCGGTTAAGTACTTATTCATCTACTAGTTTATAGTGTTAAGTGTATTTGTACTTCCAACGCACTTCAAAATCTTATTTTTCTACAAGTAATTTATTTAAAACACAACTTATTTAACTCACAAACACAACGTTTTGAATCCAAACACGCCACACCATTTTTGCTGTGGTGGCCAAACGCAATAAAAGCTACTATAACAAATGTTTTTCGAATGCTCACAATTTATCGACCATTTTGAGAAATTATTGGACTAAAATCTCTATCGTCTTTTATCTATCTATTTCAGCAGATTAGTTTCAAAAGTTAACATAATTTTGTAAGATTTCAAATCAAAAGACGGAGATTCAAGTCCATTACTTTTTTACATACAAACTGCTGAAATGGATAGATGAACGACGACATAGATTTTATATGGGATGGTGTACAAAAAATTAGCACATAAAAGTTACAAGATTTGGTAAGATTGTTACATCCATGACTGGTAAGATTGTTACATCCATGACTAGTGGTTGATCAAATTCAGCAATGTTCCCATTCTCTCTACAATTATACACTACTCTGTATCCCACAAACACATTTGAGGCTGCAGCATTTACACGGGAAGGCGAATTAGCAACACTTAAAGAGCCTGATCCAACGAATGCAAGCCACATCATTAAGAAACTTAAATATTATTAGATGCTTCATCATTCTAATAATTGAGAAGCAAAAGCTAGATTCTGACAATTACAAATGCTTTGGCATAATCCATCATTACAAGCATATGCAAACGATTATATCACTCGTAAATCAACATCAGTTCTTGGAATTGAGCGTCAAATTTTAACTGAATTTCAATTTTATAAAACTTTATACATGATTTTATTTTTAATTTGAGGCTTAGAGTCGAGTTGTCAGACGTAGTTATGAACAATAATCGAAGGGGACATAATCTTTGTGCCCTTGAAAAAGTGGGAGTGGCCTTGCTTTTGTTAGTGTTGTGAAAGTGATAACTTTTCCTAATCATCTTTTTAAGTGTAAAGAAAGAAAACTAATTGACAAGAAAGAGCAACTATATATAACTTGAGTAATGGAATTACTTTTTGTGTGCTTAGTCCTTAATGGTATCATTGATTATCTTGGCTTTGATCTTGGAAACTTTTTTTACTCTAAAGACATTATGCAAAAGTGAAGTCGGCAAACCCCTTCATTTTTACTTTCGTACTCTTTCCAGTCTAATCCAACAAAAAATTTCTTATTGATGTGCTCCAGACATAAAAGCTAAATATACAATTCAACTGGCATCATTTACATGTTTCCCAAATTTCATTGATGGAATTTTGTAAGCAATCCCTTTGTTTCAAATTATAGACTATTATTGATTTTTGACAGTCAATTTAAGACATTATTAAACTTAAAACTGATGAGATTCATCATTGTATTAACTAAAATTAAATGAATTTACGTCAATTTTGAGTTTAAAATATTTTAAAATTAACTTTGAACTTCAATAATTATTAACCTTATATTCAGGAAACAAAGGAAATATTTCCTTTTGACCTTTTTAAAGTTATATCTATAAGCATGTAGCATCTCTAGAAACTTGTTCCCTACAAGGTTTTTACTCTCAGAAACCCAAGTCAAACAGGGGAAAACTAGTAACATATTTTCCACTAGTAGCATTTTATTTTATTTTTCTTGTCAAATAGATGAATTAAGCATTTGATTGAAATCTTAGTGATTACTAATTAGGCATTATTCGGGTTCTTAAACCCTTATTCGTTTTTCAGTTGGAACTACAGAGGAGGGTACTGTAAGAATAATTACAACCCCATAAAATTAATCCAAAAAATTTAAATTGGAAGCCATTGGAAGCCAAAAAAAAAAATAAAAAAAAAAATTGTAGGAACATCTCACATTGCTCATGGGGCACATAGAATTGATAAGAATTCATTAGGGGTCCCTTTGAGATGACCTTAATACATCCTATTAAGAATGGACCATTAACCATAAGGAAACATAACCACATGGAGATCTCATAAGTATTACTTAAATCATGACTAAACTTGTTTATCTTTTTGTCTTGTCAAGAACTAAGTGATAATGACACTAACATGAGGGCTTCTTACCACATATGGAAACTTGAAAATTTTAAACACAATCATTAGTTTAAAAAATTACACTCCATCCACCACCATTATTTCCTAAAGAAGTAGTTTTAAGCTCTTAACGGTCCTTAAAAATGTACCAAAAAATATATTAATTTTTGACCTTCAATTCATTTAATAAAATCAAAACAAAAGCAAGGCGTGCGACCCTATTATAATAAGGTCTTAAACCCCTTTAACTCAATAAATTTTCTGATGCTAATGATTTTTTAACTCCATCAGTCACCAAAAAAAGTGTTTGTCTGGTTAAAATGCTTGAGTTTGTCCCCAAGGCATGGAATTATTACACGTAAACTTTTTGGCTATTTTAGTGGGAAATGGAAGACTTTAATTTAGCTTCCCACATCAACATGGGAAAACATGATAACCCTTTAATTTGTGTAGAGAGCTAGCTTATGCCTTTATATGAATTGTTTGAGATTCTAATGGGGGTAGTAGCTCTTGAGTTGAGTCTTGTCAATCAGTACCGTGTTTTGAAACGTGTCTCATTCTCATTGGAATGTGCTTAATTTGTTTCATAAAGCTGTCTGATTAATTTCTCTAATAAAGGTCAGCAAAACAAGTACATGCATTTAAACAACTAATCCAAGGCCCCAATTGGGTTACATTTATAAGGCCAGTTCTATCACGAGAGAGTTGCTGTATATGACACAAATTAATGTCTATATTAAATATAAACACACGTGAATACATGATATATGAATTTATAAAGAAAAGACTCATATATTTTTATTCTATTTTATCGCTTATAATTTCACGTCATTCGTAATTCATATTTGAAATAAAGTTAGTCTACTTATAAATTATTTTTTATTATTTTATTCTTTGGTAGGTATTAATCAAGCCTTCTTTTCTTCTTCCTATATTGTTTTTTTCCCCATTCTTTTTATTGGTGTAAAGCAAAACACATAAACATTATCAGATTATCTGGTTCACAAGCTAGGCAGATTGGCAGTTTGACTTGGTGTAATTAGCAGTTTTTGTCCCTCCAAAAGAAGACCTATATGACCTAACTGATCTTGGATTGGAACTAATCCTACATTTGCCAGACGTTTAACTTAAGAAATCCAGTTTAAGTACGTACAAAGATTATCACCTTTAACTTCTCTTTAATTTGATTTTATACATTTCTCTCTCTAAAATTTGTATATACACTCTTTTTAAAAATTTTATACACTGTCAAAAAATTTACACTTTTCTCTCTAAACTTTTTTTCCTCCCACTATCTCTCTCTCTCTCTTTAGTTTTTTTTATTCACTTTCTCTTTATATTTGGGAGGTATTCATAAATAGCTCATGAGAAACTACTCCTTCGTGTCTCCAACACTTAAGTCTATTTTGACAAATTTGAAATACGAGTAGTTGATCATTATGAACCTACATTTGTAAATTATAATATATGATAAACTATATTTAACCCACAATATAATAGTCTGTTTGGTTACAACATTAAAATGGGAATGAAAATGGGAATGGAATGAAATGGGCATTTCTATTCATGTTTGGTTAGAACGAGAAGCTACACGATTTTGATCGATTGATTTATTTATTTATTATTTTTTTTAAGTTTGTCAATTAGAATAAAATGATCAATATTTATCCATCATAATATAATAAGCATTCTTTTAAACATATATTTAGGCTTTTCATTGGGATATTCATTTCCTCTTATTTTAATTTTTAAGTAACCAAACATAAAAATGAGCATTTCTCATTCTTCCCAAACCAAACAGGGCATAAAAGTAGACATTCAAGCCATATAATTCTAAGTTAATTGGGTTAGCCCAGTGGTTTATAACATGAATTACCAGGCCTAGTGGCCTAGTTCAAAGTACATATTTATGCATAATATTTACATTGGGATATAGTTATCTGGACTGGGCTTGAGGCTAATTTCCTACAGACCAAGCCCAAAATCCTACTATGTATGTAAGGCTTGAATTAATGGACTATGAAAGAAGAAGAAAGAGGTATGTTGGTGATGAATTGAGGTGGCAGATGCCAAATGGCTTGATTTAGGGAGGTATTTTTAATGGAATGGAACATAAATATGCCATATTTTAAGAGAGAACTATAGTTTTAGAATAAGTCTACGCGGACATTAATTATTGGACAGGAAAATTGTACATTTTTATGTTTTAATGGTATTTTTTTTTTGATATTTATTTCAAACATATAAATTATATGACAAAATAGAATTATAATAACAGTTCGATCCTGTTAATCGTAAAAATAAATTGAACTACCATATAGTTTTGGCCCACTTATTTATTTATAAATGAATTCCAATATACTTCATCAGTTAAATATAAGAATACTATTTACTCCATCTGTTTTAAAATTAAAAATACAATTTAATTTTTGAAATTAAACGACGACATATTAAACTTCAAATTGATGTGAATTTATTTAATTTTAATTGATACAATTATTATAAATGTATAGTATATAGCAAAAATTATTAATTATAAAATTTATTTCATTCTAAACTTTAATTTTAGTTAATACAATTATTATAATTGTATAGTATATAACAAAAATTATTCATTATAAAATTTATTTCATTCTAAACTTTTATGAGTCATGCCAATATATTCCCACACAAAAGCAATGAGTGATCAAACCAATTAGGGAACTCATCCTAAGTTTGTCATTTTTTTAGTTTGGTAGTTTACAAGTTTTTGACTAGGCTTTTGAACCACTAATATGTCGTCGTTTGATTTCAAAAATCAAATTGTATTTCTAATTTTGGAACAGAGTAAATATTTTTTATAGTCAAATTAAAATATTTTATAACTCAATATTAACATTGATTCTTTTAATTTTATCACCTGCCCTTAATGATATTGCTTGTGTAGTAGGCGTAATTAATCCAATGATAAATATTATAATCTATATAATAAGAACTATTTATTGTAAGATATATGATTTTATAATTTTTAGTGAATCTGTAAGGAAAACCTCCTCAAATTGTAACTGTCTTTGATAAATTAAATAACAATCTCAGAAAATATTAGTACGAAAAATAAATCAAACTCAAGACACCAAATTTTACGTGGAAAACCTCTAAAACTAAGAGGTAAAAACCACGGGTCGAACTCCGAAAAATTCCACTATAATCAACTGCGAGTACAAATAATCCTTCCAAGTTTTATAACAGAAAACTTGAAATATTATGAAATTGAAAGAATACAATAATACCTCAATTTGAGTGAGAACTCAAATTATCTCACCACCCAAAACCTCCGAATTAATTAAAGACTTCCAGCTATTAATTGATCCGGAAAAATGATGACAAGCCGTGAATAAACCTTCACAAAAAAAACCTCTCAATTTACTGCACTTTTTCTTCTTGCACTCACTGTTCCGCGTGTTAATCCCAAAACAACACTCTAATTGAATTCCTTCAGATGTTGCTTTTTAATTTTCCGTGTGTATACTTCAGGCCTCACAAGTCCCATATATATACTTACTCCCTGATTCCTTTAGCAAAGCTAGTTTTGGAATCCTAATCCTTTTCAACATATATAATATATCATGACTTGATTTTTGAATGAATCTACCCAGAAACAATTTCCAATTTGACTTCGGAAAAATAAAAGAATCAATATTCCTCACAAATATCTTCCTGTTCCAAACCAAAAAATTAAATCCTTCTCAATTTTGGAAAAACATACATACCAAAATTAAAATACTCCTAATTTAAATAGGATAATCTCATGGGTTTGGACCCCACAAACCCAACAATCTCCCCCTCCAAATCCATGAGAGGGGGCTTCCACCGTGACCCTGTCACTTGAAGTCCATCCCGACCAACTCTTTGCAAAACTCCAACTTGTCGCGAGTTACAACCTTTGTCAACATGTCTGAGGGGTTCTCATCGGTATGAACTTTCTTTACTTTCATCAATTCCTTTTCCATCACTTCTCGAAGCCAGTGATAACGAACATCAATGTGCTTGGTACGATTATGATACGTGGCGTTCTTAGTCAAGTCAATTGCACTTTGACTATCACAATAAACCACATACTCATCCTGTGTCAAACCCAACTCTTGGAAAAACCGTTTCAACCATAACATCTCTTTGCCTGCTTCCGTAGCGGCGATGTATTCCGACTCAGTTGTAGACAAAGCAACACACTTCTGCAACCTGGACTGCCATGATACAGCTCCCCCTGCAAAAGTAAACAAATACCCCGAAGTAAACTTCTTCTCTTCAGAACCTGCCATGTCTGCATCTGTAAAACCCTCCAAGACTGGACTCGAACTACCAAAACCCAAACACAAACTGGAAGTAGCTTTCAAGTATCTGAGAATCCACTTAACTGCTTCCCAATGTTCTCTACCAGGATTTGACAAATACCTGCTCACAACACCAACTGCATGAGCAATATCTGGCCGTGTACAAACCATCGCATACATAAGACTCCCTACTACAGATGAGTAGGGAACTGCTGCCATATCATCTCTCCCTTCCTTAGTAGAAGGACCCATGCACTTTGTCAACTTAATATGACTGGCCAGTGGTGTGCTAACTGGCTTAGCATCACCCATGTTGAACCTTGCAAGCACCCGTTCAACATATTTCTCTTGTGACAACCACAACCTCTTGGCTTTCCTGTCACGAACAATCTTCATGCCCAAAATCTGCTTAGCCGGACCTAAGTCTTTCATATCAAAGGACTTGGACAACTCACCCTTAAGCCTGCGAAGCATGTTAGCATCTTGCCCAACTATCAACATATCATCTACATATAGCAACAAAATAACGAAATTACCATCTGGGAACTTTTTGACATACACACAATGATCTGCAACTGTTTTACTGTATCCTTGATCCATCATGAATGAATCAAATTTCATGTACCACTGCCTTGGGGCTTGTTTCAGGCCGTACAAACTTTTCTTCAACTTGCAAACCAAGTGCTCTTTCCCTTTAACTTCAAATCCCTCTAGCTGCTCCATGTAGATTTCCTCCTTCAAATCACCATGAAGGAATGAAGTTTTCACATCAAGCTGCTCAAGCTCAAGATCCATGCTAGCTACTAACCCCAACACTGCTCGAATAGAAGTCATCTTCACAACCGGAGAAAAAATCTCATCGAAGTCAATACCTTGCTTTTGAGCAAAACCCTTGACGACCAACCGAGCCTTGTACTTCACTAGTTTTTCACCATCCTTTTTCAGCTTGAACACCCATTTATTCTTCAATGCTTTTCTGCCCTTCGGAAGTGTAGTCAACTCATAAGTGTGATTCTTGTGCAAAGAATCCATCTCATCCCGCATAGCTCTCAGCCAATTGCTCTTCTCCTTATGAGTTTTGACTTCCTGAAAATTCTCTGGCTCCCCCTCCTCAACAACTAAAAGATACTCAAATGAAGGATACCTAACTGATGGCACACGTTCTCTCGTGGATCTTCTTAGCTGAGGTACTTCAATATCAAGATGAGGAGGCTGCTCCCCCTGCTCAATACTCTCTGCATCTGACCCATCACCATCGTGCAAATCTGTATCAGTCATATCTTCATTCTGACCTCCTTCTCCAACTGTGGCATTCTGTAATGGAGAAGGAACTTCGCTAAGGTCTGGAACTCTATAATCTTTGGGCTGTGTAACATTATCAAAATCCTCATAATTCTGGTGCTCATGAAACACCACATCTCTGCTTCTGAATAATTTTCTCTGAACTGGATCCCATAACCTGTACCCAAACTCTGCATCTCCATAGCCAACAAACACACATGGAGTAGATTTGTCATCAAGCTTCAATCTTTGTTCCTTGGGGATATGTGCAAAAGCCTTGCACCCAAATACCCTCAAATAAGAATAGGACACATCTTTACCACTCCAAATCTTCTCTGGAATCTGAAAATCCAACGGTGCTGATGGAGATCTATTAATCAGGTAACAAGCGGTACGGACAGCTTCACTCCAGAATGACTTAGGCAGCTTAGCCATTCTCAACATGCATCGTACTCGCTCAATAATAGTGCGGTTCATTCCCTCAGCCACACCATTATGCTGTGGGGTGTGTTGGTCGATTTCGCAACCGATAAATACGCGCAAGTATACGCGGTCAACAAGTAATATAATGATAAGAGAGTTGTCGAACCCACAGGGAATTGTTCTAGTGTATCCCAAGTACCAACTATATATCGTCTCGATTTTAATTAGACAAATGATGATTTGATATTTTTGTTGTTGGTAGTGAATAAGATAATAATAATCAAGTAAAAGATAATGAAATCTAATATTAACAAGTCTAAGATTGCAATTTCCCCCAACACTTCATTTGAATATCCTAACTCTCTCGTTTGAATTAATTAACAACATAAAATTGCCAACCGAGAAATCAAAGCTACTTATAAGCCTCTGTCGATGGTCAAATTCGAATCTTCCTAATGCGGCATGTAGGTATATGTCTATCCTACACACTATCAAGAGACCAATTTCAAGAACAATAACAAGACACGTGTCACTAAATCTCATTTACCGTCCCTTCAATTACCAACTTTCACATAGGAAGTCATTAAGAATAGATTCTCCATTGGTTGCACACGGTATCTAGGTATATATCTATCCTAAATACTATCAAGTTACCTATCATTGAGGATAATCAACAAGACACACGTCACTTAATCTCAATTAATAACCCACGATAATCTTTAACTTTCGCATGATATCATAACAAGGTCTAAACACTATAATCCGTTCGTCAAGTTCATATAGGTTCCCACGGTAATTACTAGCTAGGCAATTAATATATGAAGCATAAATTATGACATACAATTCACAAATGAGTAATTAATAACAAAGAGAGAGAAATCAATTCAAACTATGTGTTGGGTTCCATTGAAATCTTAGAAATTAAGGTCTAGTTCATGGTAGCTAAGCAAAACATCAAACACATGGTGTTCATCATAAATTAGAATTACAAATTCAAAGGAAAGCAAGAGATGATAAAACCCAATTAGAAGATATTCATATGTTGCTTGCTTGGTTGATGCCAATCTCTAGCTTTTCCTCCTCCTTTGGCATTCTTTTCTCCTTTTTGCTCCTTAGCTTGTGCTGGAAATTTCTTTGAATTGCAGCCCTTAAGCTCTTCTTGATGATGTATGTGCAGCCTCCCAAGGTTTAGATATGCCTTGACAATCCTTTCCTTCTTGGTTCTTTGGCTTGTGCTGAGTTTTTCCTTGTATTGCAGCACTTTTTCTCTCAATTTTGATGTTTTAGTGTAGCCTCCCAATCCCTAGTTTTCATATATGAAGCCCCAATGAGATCTTATATAGTGCCTCTACCAAAACCCTAGCCAAGCATCAGATATTTGGTCAAAAATCCGCTCAAATCGCACTAACAAGCCAGCTGGAATCGCACTCAGCAGATTGGCGAGGCCCCGCTGGTTTGTGGCGAGGCCCCGCTGGCCTATTACAACTCCCTGTATGCTCTGGCAAGGCCTCGCTGGTTTGTGGCGAGGCCCCGCTGGTCTGGTACAACTCCCTGTATGCCTTGGCAAGGCCTCGCTGGTTTGTGGCGAGGCCTCGCTGGTCTGCTGAAGCTGGTGCCAATGTCAGCACTCTTGCGACTTGGTCGACGCCGTGCACACCCAAAGCACAAATGTCATCAACTTTCATACCGAGCGTCGCCAAACACTAATTTTCAAAATAAAACATGCCAACCACAGATTACCAAACACGGGCCTGATGTCATTTCAAAACAAAGATCTGACGATTTTTATTTCAATTCCTACAAAACACAATAAAAATACACAAAATCAATAGAAACACGTAAACGAAATCTAAAACAACAATATCTAAAAATAAGATAAAAACACAATAAAACCACATAAAGTACCCAAAGACTTACAAATTATCAAGGTCAAAAGTACCCAAATTGTGTGTATAAAACACACTCATCAAATACCCCCAAACTTAAATCTTTGCTTGTCCTCAAGCAAAACAAACCTAAACTACACAATTGACACGCTTCTAATACAACTTAACTTGAGCAATGAATTAATAAGCCGACAATGGTCTCAAAGGCATCAACACATGGAACTCAAGAAAATAGCCAAAACATTGCAAGTCTAAAATATCAATTAGCTAGTCATATCTTGCTTTAGGCCCCTTCCATGTGTGTGTGTGTGAGTACCCAATAGCACTAAACCAACCAAGCTCGGATGAACTTATGCAACCACATTACCTTATGAAATAATCAAAATAAACTCCAAAACAACATGCTTAACACATCACTCAATACAAAGGTATATAAATCACAATTCCAAAAATTTTGAGAATCAAGGGCTCTAGGTGAGTGCATTTTATGCTCCATCTCAACCTTAAGCACGCTCATATGGGCGAGTGCGTTTTACGCTCTATCTCAACCCCCTGCAAGATTTGCAATACAACAATTTCTTTCTTTTGTCACAAAAATAAGAGAGTGCGTTTTACGCTCTATCTCCCCTAAGCATGTGTCCATAAGTGAGTGCGTTTTACGCTCTATCTCAACTCACCACATGACCAACAAATCCAACACAACAAATTTGGATACCTTACTTCAAGTGATGTTTAAACGAGTACTAGAGTTTATAGATATTTTTCACAAGCATTCGGTTATAAAAGCCTTCTCTAAGCATACGACTAGCTCAATACTCATGGGTGAGTGCATAAAAGTGAAAGGACGCATAAGCAAAATAATAACCAATAAGCGATAAGCACAAAGACTAAGCAACAATTGTCTACGTCTCATGAGTTAGATTCTCTTCAAACAAGCCATTATCATAGACCATGGATTAAAGTTCAAATCAAATTAAAACAATGCTCAAGAGACACATCCTGAAAATAAATATAATTTTTTTTTTTGAATAAGAAGAAAACATACTTAAATCACATAAAAACTAAATTAAAAACACATAAATATGCTAATACACAAATACGAAGTACTACCCCCAAACTTAAACTTGACATTGTCCTCAATGTCTGATATAGGAAAAATTAAAATAGAAGACTTCCCTGAAACCGTGTCAAGCGCCATTGATATCATCTTTCAATACCTCTAAGTTGGGAGCGTACCTGAAAGCAAATGACTAAAGAAATTAAAATGCAATTAAACCACTAAAATGCAATCAAACAAAAATAAAAGCAAAACAGTAAACTTGGGTTGCCTCCCAAGAAGCGCTTGGTTTAAAGTCGTTAGCCCGACTCCTTTATTTCCCATCAATCCGGCTCAATCGCAAAATTGACCATTGCATGCCGCCTCGTTGTTCTTTCTTTGATTTGCATGGCATGCATGCCAGATTGGCGACCCTCAAACTTCGTTTCAACCGATGGCAAGAAGAAGCTTTCCTCATCCGCATTATCAATTATTGCACTTGTGTCAAGATCGACATGAAGATCTTCTTCATGAACCAATGGGTGTTCGATGGGTTTGAAAACCTCGAATGTGACTTCTTGGTCTTCAATTTCCTTTTCATGATCCCCATTCATGCTCCTCGTCTCATCAACCTCAGAATCATCATCCACAATAAGATGTACACTCTCAAAATTATCACTAATAGCTTCGTGCGACTCCGCGCCATTTCCTTGATCATCCACCAAGCACCCCTCTTCACCTTCGTCCATAGGGTCAATCTCAGTATCGCTAGGAAAGGTGCAATGCGGGTGAATAATGTAAGAATTGGCAACATAGTTCATGATGCTCTGCACTAAAGCTTGTATATTTGCCAACCTAACCTCATTTTGAGAGATATGAGCCATGAGCTCCTCCCTCCTTCTTTCCGCTTTGTCACAATTATGCGAATTCACCAAACATTGCTCTTCACCTTCCTCTATAGGGTTAATCTGTGTAATACAAGGTGAGGTGCTTTGCGGGTGAATAAGCACTGCCTCGAGAAGTTGTGCCATTTGGTTCTCGACGCTTCGTAACAACTCTTGTTTCTCAATGAACAAGGGAAGAATCTCCTCCACATTAGATGTATCTTCATGGTATGGTGGAGGTTGGAATGAAAATTCTGAATGGTATGAGAGACTTGGATCAAAGCATTGATCTTGAATGTTGTCCCAAGAAAAGCTCGGATGTAGGTATATGTCTATCCTAATGCGACATGTAGGTATATGTCTATCCTACAGACTATCAAGAGACCAATTTCAAGAACAATAACAAGACACATGTCACTAAATCTCATCAACCACCCTTTCAATTACCAACTTTCACAAAGGAAGTCATTAAGAATAGATTCTCCATTGGTTGCACACGGTATCTAGGTATATATCTATCCTAAATACTATCAAGTTACCTATCATTGAGGATAATCAACAAGACACACGTCACTTAATCTCAATTAATAACCCACGATAATCTTTAACTTTCGCATGATATCATAACAAGGTCTAAACACTATAATCCGTTCGTCAAGTTCATATAGGTTCCCACGGTAATTACTAGCTAGGCAATTAATATATGAAGCATAAATTATGACATACAATTCACAAATGAGTAATTAATAACAAAGAGAGAGAAATCAATTCAAACTATGTGTTGGGTTCCATTGAAATCTTAGAAATTAAGGTCTAGTTCATGGTAGCTAAGCAAAACATCAAACACATGGTGTTCATCATAAATTAGAATTACAAATTCAAAGGAAAGCAAGAGATGATAAAACCCAATTAGAAGATATTCATATGTTGCTTGCTTGGTTGATGCCAATCTCTAGCTTTTCCTCCTCCTTTGGCATTCTTTTCTCCTTTTTGCTCCTTAGCTTGTGCTGGAAATTTCTTTGAATTGTAGCCCTTAAGCTCTTCTTGATGATGTATGTGCAGCCTCCCAAGGTTTAGATATGCCTTGACAATCCTTTCCTTCTTGGTTCTTTGGCTTGTGCTGAGTTTTTCCTTGTATTGCAGCACTTTTTCTCTCAATTTTGATGTTTTAGTGTAGCCTCCCAATCCCTAGTTTTCATATATGAAGCCCCAATGAGATCTTATATAGTGCCTCTACCAAAACCCTAGCCAAGCATCAGATATTTGGTCAAAAATCCGCTCAAATCGCACTAACAAGCCAGCTGGAATCGCACTCAGCAGATTGGCGAGGCCCCGCTGGTTTGTGGCGAGGCCCCGCTGGCCTATTACAACTCCCTGTATGCTCTGGCAAGGCCTCGCTGGTTTGTGGCGAGGCCCCGCTGGTCTGGTACAACTCCCTGTATGCCTTGGCAAGGCCTCGCTGGTTTGTGGCGAGGCCCCGCTGGTCTGGTGCAACTCCCTGTATGCCTTGGCAAGGCCTCGCTGGTTTGTGGCGAGGCCTCGCTGGTCTGCTGAAGCTGGTGCCAATGTCAGCACTCTTGCGACTTGGTCGACGCCGTGCACACCCAAAGCACAAATGTCATCAACTTTCATACCGAGCGTCGCCAAACACTAATTTTCAAAATAAAACATGCCAACCACAGATTACCAAACACGGGCCTGATGTCATTACAAAACAAAGATCTGACGATTTTTATTTCAATTCCTACAAAACACAATAAAAATACACAAAATCAATAGAAACACGTAAAAGAAATCTAAAACAACAATATCTAAAAATAAGATAAAAACACAATAAAACCACATAAAGTACCCAAAGACTTACAAATTATCAAGGTCAAAAGTACCCAAATTGTGTGTATAAAACACACTCATCAGGGTGCCAGGAACTGTCTGCTCATGTCGAATACCGTGTTTATCACAATATGCCGCAAACACCTTTGATGTGTATTCCCCTCCGTTGTCACTGCGAAGGCACTTCAATAATTTTCCAGTCTCTCTTTCAACCATAGCATGGAAACTCTGAAAATACTAGAATACCTGATCTTTTGTTTTCAACAAAAACACCCACACCTTACGTGAAGTATCATCAATAAAAGTAACAAAATATCTATTGCCACCCAATGACTCAACCTCAATGGGACCACATACATCAGAATATACTCTCTCAAGTAACTTAGATTTTCTTTTAGAGGAGCTGCTAAAAGAAACTCTATTTTGCTTACCAAATAAACAATAATCACAAGGGTTTAGTACAGTACCTTTAGCAAAAGGAATGAGGGACCTTTTTGCTAACATCTGCAACCCTTTTTCACTCATGTGCCCAAGCCTTTTATGCCACAGATTCGGTGAAGATTCATCTTCAATTGCATTCAACTCGCTAGAACACACCTTCACATGAGTTTTGTATAACGAGCAACAAGCAGTACCTCTAGCGACTATCATCGTACCCTTGGTAAGCTTCCACTTTCCGTTCCCGAAGTGATTCTCATAGCCTTCCTTGTCCAAGGCCATACCAGAAATCAAGTTAAGGCGCAAATCAGGGACATGTCTAACATCCCTCAAAGTAATAGTGCAACCTACATCTGTCTGTATGCAAACATCACCAATTCCAACAATCTTGGACTGATCAGTATTACCCATCCTCACAAACCCAAAGTCTCCAGCTTTGTACGACGTGAAGAATTCTCTCTTGGGAGTAGTATGATACGAAGCACCTGTATCAATAACCCAATCAATTTTCTGATCAACAACATGTAAGCATTCTTCTTCCCCGAACGAAAGAAGCACAACATCCTCGGTAGCTGTAGCTGCAGTATTCTTATCATCAGTCTTCCCTTGCTCACCAGTTTTCTGCTTGTCTAACCAGATCTTGCAATTTCTTTTAAAGTGACCCTCCTTGTTGCAATGGAAACACCTATATGTAATGCCTTCTCCGGTCTTTGACTTGCTCCTATGATTTCTGGAATTTTTGCTTTTGCCGCGATTCATGTTTCCCTTGTGAGATCCCCTAAAGTTACTTCTACCCCTGTTCTCTGCCACAAGCGCTTGTGTCTCAAAATTCAAACCCTGCTCCTTTCGCCTTGTTTCCTCGTTGTGTATGCTGTCCTTAACCATCTGCATGGTTATCTTTCCTTCCGGAGCTGAATTGCTTAGTGACACAACCAAAGTTTCCCAACTGTTAGGCAACGAACTGAGAAGCAACAACGCCTGAATCTCGTCCTCAAGATTCAATTTCATGGTAGACAACTGGTTTATCAAACCCTGGAACTCACTCATATGCTCGGATACACTGCTACCATCTTTGTACTTCAGGTTCACTATCTTTCGAATCACAAAGGTCTTGTTCTGTGCATTCTTTTTCTCGTACATGGACTCTAATGTAGTCCAAAGTGTATAAGCATCCGTTTCCTGCGAAACATGGTGGAACACACTCTGATCGATCCACTGTCGAATGTGACCGATTGTTTTCCTGTTCATCTTTTTCCAATCAGCATCAGGCTTGTCCGCGGGCTTTTTCCCCTTAAGCTCTAATGGGTCATACAAATCCTTACAGTAAAGGATGTCTTCCATTCTAGGCTTCCAGATCGAAAAATTAGATGAGGTCAATTTAATCATGGCGCCGCTTGATTCCTCCATTTAATTTATCAAAAATTAACTGCGCAAAGAACCTTGCTCTGATACCACTTTGTAAGGAAAACCTCCTCAAATTGTAACTGTCTTTGATAAATTAAATAACAATCTCAGAAAATATTAGTACGAAAAATAAATCAAACTCAAGACACCAAATTTTACGTGGAAAACCTCTAAAACTAAGAGGTAAAAACCACGGGCCGAACTCCGAAAAATTCCACTATAATCAACTGCGAGTACAAATAATCCTTCCAAGTTTTATAACAGAAAACTTGAAATATTATGAAATTGAAAGAATACAATAATACCTCAATTTGAGTGAGAACTCAAATTATCTCACCACCCAAAACCTCCGAATTAATTAAAGACTTCCAGCTATTAATTGACCCGAAAAGATGATGACAAGCCGTGAATAAACCTTCACAAAAAAACCTCTCAATTTACTGCACTTTTTCTTCTTGCACTCACTGTTCAGCGTGTTAATCCCAAAACAACACTCTAATTGAATTCCTTCAGATGTTGCTTTTTTTAATTTTCCGTGTGTATACTTCAGGCCTCACAAGTCCCATATATATACTTACTCCCTGATTCCTTTAGCAAAGCTAGTTTTGGAATCCTAATCCTTTTCAACATATATAATATATCATGACTTGATTTTGGAATGAATCTACCCAGAAACAATTTCCAATTTGACTTCGGAAAAATAAAAGAATCAATATTCCTCACAAATATCTTCCAGTTCCAAACCAAAAAATTAAATCCTTCTCAATTTTAGAAAAACATACATACCAAAATTAAAATACTCCTAATTTAAATAGGATAATCTCATGGGTTTGGACCCCACAAACCCAACAGAATCATCTTAATTTTGAAGTTGAAAATGTTTTACATTTATTTTAAATAGTCAACAATAATCTTATAAATTTGAATGGAAGAGGGAGGAGTGTAATTTTATAAAATCGAGGGCTCAAAAGAAAATGAAATCAAATTGAATAACTAAAAGAGAATACATACTATAAGGACGCTATATAACTCAGGTAATTTTGGAGAAAATCGAGGGATTAGTTCGGACACGTGTTGACAGATAAAATTTTCAAAATTGCCAGATCTAGTGGTGTAAGAAACAAAGATGGATGATAGAAATTTGGATACTATGATCATATATAGCTTTCTTGGCTTATAAATTCAACAAAAATAACTCCCTCTACTCCAAAACTAAAAGTGTTCTGTACACTCTTTATAATGTGCACAAGTGACAAAACTATTATCCCGTAAATTAAATAGTAAAAAGTTAATGCAACACAAAGTAGAAGTCAAATCAAAGTTTAAACAACTGTCAAAGTCTAATCCAGATACTTAATAATGTAACACAGTAGGAATTGAATAAAGAAGCGTGATAATTAATATATATATATATATATATATATATATATATATATATATTGTTGAAATTCTATTTTTTAGATAGTACAAAATAATTCTTAATCAAGTATATTATCACTATTATAATATTAAGAACCAATTAAGTATTATTAAAAGAGAAAGAAATAAATACACAAACAAAATAAACCTCATAAAGGTAAAAAACATACTTCACGTACATAAAAGAAGAAATAAATTCACTTAAATCACATTATATCAGTCTTAACCACTAGATTAAAACGTCAGCGTGATAATCAAACTGCAGGTATAAGGTACAACTAACAATCACAAACCTTCTACCGATGACTACTTGGTCCATTGGTTAGATTCGTTTTTTTTGATAAAAAGATTGAGAGTTCAAATCTTGTTAATAGGTCTGAAGATAGGTCCAAAAGGTAACAATGCGTGATGAAAATTTTTAATTAAAGACTAAAATTACCTCAATCTATAAAGATTTCTACATGTTGGGATTCCCTCAAGGAAAAGAGGCTCTTGGCATGGAGTTATCCAATTTCTTTGTTCTTTCTCAAATATAAATTTCTCAAAAGTCTTTCTTTGAAGGTGATAAGCAAACAATCCTTTACGCATCAAATGAAATATCAATGCTCCATTTTGAATGCCCAAAAGGTTGCCCACCAGTTTTCTTCCTATCTCCAAAAAGTCCAACTCAAGTTTGATGTTGTGCATTTTGGTCCAAAACCAGCTCGCATAATCTTCTAAGATCCATATTTCAAGTGTAGTACCCGAAAATCTACATTGAGCTAAGTGACCTTCAAAACTGAAAAGATGCAGTTGATAGTGTGACCACCAACCGGAGCTGCATTCTCATAGACCCCCAGAGGTGAGGCATTACGCGAAATTCTTCCTTTACAATGCTAAATATTGTGATGGATTGTGAGTAATTTGTAGGATGACATTTTCCACCATCAACATAAAATCCGCTAGACATCCAATGTAAAGCTTCATAGAGATTCACAGGAGGATCACTAGTCTGGGGTCGATAAGTAAAATCAGATAGTCTTCTCCAATATGGTTGGTGACCCCAAACAAATCATCCTAAACTCCATGCATTTTTTTAAAAAAATAAAAATTCTTCCCATGATGCTAGCCATAACAAACGGTATTCCCTTGAAATTGGGTGGAAGAATACTCCACATATCTCACCTTGATAATGACTATGAAGGGTGATTTTTATTTTGTGTGAAAGGATTATAGATAATTTTGGTATATGGTGGTTTAAGGCGTGGCGCACTGAACACAAGAAACCCACTGTATGAAAAAGTAAAAAGGGTAGTACTTAGTTTAAACTCTGCAAATAGGATATCACTTGCACAGATTTTGTGTCTTTGGTATTGTCTTCTTACTCGAGTCTTCCCACTCAGCAACAAAAATTAGGGCATTTTCGAACTTTGAACACTAGTAAAGGATTGGAGTAGCTCGCTTAAGGTCGAGATTAAGGAGTTCCATTGCTTGCACACCCTTCGGCATTGTTGGACACATTTTGCTGGCAGTCTACTAAGTATCTCAGCTATGATATCCTCAGGAAGAAATTCACATTGGGGCCTTGGATGAACATATCGACTAATTTTTCGCAGAGGACCATTCTAACAAGCCTAGAAATATGATAAGCTTGCTGAAGTAGTCCTATGACATTATTATATATTGAAACTAAAAAGCACAACTAGTAGAGGAAACAAATAAACATATTTATGTTTTAGCAAAGAGTAAAAATTTGATACACACAAAATATACATGAACGGTGTTAGAATGACACAACAATAAAATATGATTAATTTTGTCCAACATTAATACCTTTTTTATGATGTTAATGTTCCTATCACTGTTCATGTATAAATTACAAGACGGCTGGCAATATTTTTGTCAGCATTCACTTATTTCTTCTTTACTTGTAAAACTTAAAAACTTAAAATAAATACTGAATTTTGAATCAAGATGGCTATAACCGAATCAAATCAGCTAGAGTGCAGCCCGGATCAAGTACAAAAAGAAGTCGAGCACAACATGAAGAACTAAGAAGATCAAGCCAAAGGACAACTATGTAACTATTAACTGATGGAACTTGAGCTATTTAGGAGGAACCAAGAAGATCGAACCAAAGGACAACCATATCCCCAATAACTAATGGAACTAAAGTTATTTAAGAAATCTATCCTATGCATTATCCTTATATAGTACTCAATATCCTAAATCTTGTACAAAATTAAAATCCTACCCATAGTGGGAACTTGAAATTTTAATCCTTGATGGAAAATACGTTGGATAGGAAACAAAATCCAATTAAGATACAACATAATATAAAAATATAACTTAAACCCGATGAATCAACCTAAAATTTCAAAATTTACAATTGTAAACAAAAATACACGAATATTTTTTTTAAAGTCTCACTTTTTGAGGAATACAATATAATTTCATAATTCAAGTACATCAACACTATTACAATATCAATAATCAATCAAACCTCAGTAAATGAGGAATAAATAAACTCACAACTAAACAAACCTCACATAAAGAGGAAACAAAAGTACACGAATATTGTTCTGCATCATTGCAACATGATTTACATAAACCACTCCCTTCGTTTCTAATTTAGAGACACATTTTCACTTTTAGAATCCATTTGGGAAATCTAAAAATTAAGAATCAAGATGAAATTATCTACTTTTAATATAAACAACTATAAATTTTTTTTAAACTAATTGTAAATTGCTACCCCCTCTATCCTTAAAAAGTTGACTTAAATGATAAAAAAATTTGTCCACATATATAAGTCAACTAGATGAAATTTTACATTTAATTTACCCTTTGGCCATATTACATCTTAGCCAAATAGTAAATCAATCACAACAAAAATGAATGAATCAAATTAATTCACTCTCTCCACAAACCCAAGTCCCAGTTAAAACAATTAACACACACACATCAATACAGAGACAAAATAGAAAGTAAATCTATACTCTCTCTTTTTATTTGACCATTTTAATTTGCGTAAAATTTGTTCTTAACCATTCTTTTGGAGACGAAAGGAGTATTAATTATCCAAAAACATAAATTAAAACATAACAAAATTATATCAATATTTGTGGATTTTCCAACCTGTAGAAATCTTTATGGATTTAGGTAATTTCAGTCTTTAATTAAAAATCTTCATCGCATGTTGTTGCTTTTTGAACTTGTCTTCATAACCTGCTATCAACAAAATTCAAACCCTCGATCTCTTTATCAAAAGAAGCGAGTCTAACTAGTAGACCAAGTGGCCATCGATAGAAGCTTTGTAATTGTTAGTTGCACCTTATACCTGCAATTTGATTATCACGCTTCTGCCGAACGTCTTAGTCTAATGGTTAAAATTGAGGTATTGTGGTCCTTAGATGAATTTATTTCTTCTTTTATATACATGAAATATGTTTCCACCTTTATGTGAGGTTTGTTTGGTTTATGTATTTATTTTTTCCTCTTCTAATGATGCTTGATTGGTTCTTGATATTGTAATAGTGATGATATACATGAGTATGAATTATTTGTAATACCCCCCAAAAAAAAATATTATCACGCTTCTTTTGGGAAGTGAAGTTCTGTTTTTGTATATATTATTGGGAAGTGAAGGTAAGTGTTTTTTGTTTTTTTTTTGTTTTTTTAATTACCGATGAGCTCTAGCTCAGTTGGTGTACTAGGCCTTTTACAAAGTAAGAGGTGTTAGGTTCAATCCTTGGCAGTGATCAGAGTAGGGTGCGTGTGTTTAAATTCAGTCTAAACTATTATAAAAAATAAATGAATAAAAATTTATAACAACTTGGTTTTTTCACTGCCCAAAAAAAAATTTAAAAAAATAAATTGAAGGACTCAGATTTTGACAAAAGATTTGTATCATTTTGTGTTGGTTCCGGAAGAACTGATGGGTATTCGGAACTTGAGCTGATTTTTGAATATCTTTGTGGGCAAGGGAGGAGCTAGAAATTGAAAGCGTCCTGGGCTAACAAGCAATGGCGAAGCCAGAAAATGACGGGGGTTCGGGGGCAGCGCCCCCGAGCCAATTTTTTTTAATACTTAACTTTTGGGTCACATATATACATATATATATATATATATATATATATATACTATATTACAACGACAATATAATAAGTAATAATATATGGTATATATACACTATGTTGACTCATAATAGACTTTTTTAATCACAATTGTTCATAAGTAATTAATTCATTAGTTATTTTTAAAAATAATATAAATTAGATTAATATTTTTATTGACAAAGTTATAAATTTTCAATTTGACCCTTATAAAATTTATAAATACTGAAATAGTTGCACCATACGTATCAATTAAGCTGCATAGTTTCTACTACTTTGTGTCATGAACACTCGAGCCTTGTTTCTCTTACTACAGAGAGTGATGCCTTTTAAGTTAGGACATAGCCTTCACTTTCAGCACCATTTTAGGTCAGGACTTGAGTAATTTCAACTAATCGATTTTCAATTAACAATTAAATTGAACTCACAAACACAAGATGAGAAGGTATTATGTATGGTTTATACCAAAATTAAGGAGCATAAAAAATTAAAAAATAAATAAATAAGTAGAAATTAGAGATTTTACCTTGTTGCGTCTGATGATAGGGACAAAAGTGAAGATATAGGGTAAAGAAAGGAAGATGAGTAGAAATGATGGCTCCTCCCAAATCCAAAAAGACGAAAATGAACCAGCAGCTTCTTCTGCCTCTTCACAATCCGCAGATCCCCATCTCCCTTTTCCTTCAGATAGATGATGACGATTTTCAAAATCCAATTCTCTCTTGGGATATTGGGTTAGTTAGGTCTTATGTTATGGGCTGTGCTATTAGTATTATGTATGGGCTGGACTATTGAAGAAGATATAGTACTAATTTTTTTCCAAAAACTTACCCCGGGCTGGAGCCCACCCCAGCCCCTACATACCTCCGCCCCTGTTTGTGGGAATGTTCAATTAGTTTGGTCCAAAGAGGTGGGTTTGTTTTGTTTTGCTTTTATTTTGAGTTAATTGATAATAAAAAAAAATTGTAGTTTTTTTCAGATTATCGTATAAGTTGAGGAAATATTACCTGGGTTTGGCTTATTCATTTTCTAATGATTGAAATCTTAGGGAAGGATATAATTTTTTAATTTAAATCAGCTTAATTCTAATTAGATTGAGTTTCGTATCTTTATGGTACAATTAAACAATTGATTTTGACTGATTTAAATTAACGTGTTTGGTATTGTTATGGATTATGTAATTTACCGATTAAGACATTCGTATAAGGAAGATTTAAATATTTTTTCTCTTTCTCACATACACATATTTATGTATTTATCTATGTATAAGAAATCCTTAAATTCAGCAAAATTTGTCTAATGTTTGTGTATTTAAGTTGCTTTTGATGTCATAAATTTTATCTTTACAGGTAATTAAGGGTTCTGAATTTGAACTGTGCTCAATTTGGGGATTTCTTGTAGTTACTATTTCAACCTACCAAATGCCCCTTTTTTGAGTTTTATAGAATGGCAACCAAGGAGAAGGTTGATGCTTCCCAAAAGAAAACAACTGTAACACCCCCTTCCCGAAATAGGAAAGGGAGGTCACGTGCCAAACACAACAAACCTCAAAATAAATAAGCATAACACTAATATCTTCAATATATTTAATAGGGACAACTTGTAACAACCCGGATTTTTCAAGAAGGATAATTATAATAAGAATTTAATAAATAAAATTCTTATTATGAGGAGTAGAGGGTTGAATGTAAAATATGCATGTGTTATGTATATACTTATGTGATTTATGTGAAAAGTGAATAAATATGTGTATTATATATTTATCATCGATTAAGTGATGAGATGTGAGCTAAAGGTTAGTCCAAGAACACCATTGTGGGTTTATCAATATTATAGATTATATTAAAATATTATTTTTACGTGATGTGCTTTAAGGTTATTTTATAGCCCGGATGATGTGAATGTATGAATTTTTATGTGTTGTTGAACTGTATGAGTGAATAATTGATTTCGCGAAAAATCGCAAAATCACTATCCCACGGGCACGTTTCCCGAGACACTATTCACGCCCGAATATTTTTACGTCTTTTTCGGTTTCTATTAATTTCGTTAAGACGTGTATGCGAATGAATATTTTTCCAAGCGTCGAAAATTTTGTTTGAGCTGATACGTGATTTTATCCGTATCCGAAATGTATAATATGGGTTATCCGAATAATTGGACAAATCCCATAATAATTATTTTTACGTGTCCCAATATTTTATGGGAGTACCCGTTTTAATTTTGGGTAGAGTTATTTACTAAATTTGGTACAAAGGTGAGAGTATTCGGATATATTTATGTGTATATTCGGTGCAAGTGGGAAGACATTTAAGCCTTAACCAATCAAAATTTGCCAAGTGTGGCAAGTGAACCAATCGGATGAGAGGAAGGGAGTGGGTGCCGACACTATGCTGCCCATTTACACAAACCCGATACCTTGAAATAATTATTTTTGCAACATTCCTCTTGAATGTGCAAACCATTTCCTTGGTTGGTTAACCCCTCATTCACCGAAGCTCTCCGCATGCTCAACCATCTCTCATTCTCCTATTCCACTGCTCTTTCCATTTCATTTATCCAGTAACAAGGCATGAGATAGAGAGAGAGAGAAGGAAAGAAAACAAAGAAGAAAGAGGAATAAAACTACACGGGAGAAGAAGAAGGAGAAGAAGAAGATGTGCGGCTGGAAGAAGAAAGAAGGAAGAGATTAGAAGAGCTTCCATTACACCCATAGAAGCAAGGGCTAGAGGCTATTTGAAGAGCAATATAGCGTAAGTTGTAAGCAGTGCATAAGGCAAGTTTCCTAACTTACTCAATATTTATATTTGAGCAAGTTTTCTAACTTCATATGATAATTTTCTTATGAAGGCTATGTGATGTAAAGTTCAAGTTACGAAATGTCTATATATATTTTGTGGATGCTAAACGGGTGCAATTTTCTTTAATAATTGTACTAATGTTCAAGTTTTGCTAAATTGCAAAGGTATGCATATTTTGATGTTTGAATTTCATCAGTTACGTGAAATTCCTAAGATGACATGAGATGAGCTTTTCCATTCGGAAATATTATTGATGAAGATGTGAATTGTAATAATTCTTGAATTGTGATAGAGTAATGACGCCTTATCAAATATTTTGGGCAATTGATGGTATAAATTGCACCCCGTGCAATAATGAGTTATTGTAAGTAAATGCAGTCACGATTTGCACTCCGTGCAATGATGTGATGGCGATTATAAATATTAACGTGCTAGACCAATATTCACACTTAGGTGCAATTCAAAGAAATGTTCGTTAATCGAACTGTTTAATATACTAAGTCCTAGAAATCAAAAACTTTGTGAGAAATAGGTTAATGTTAATTGTTTTTAAATATGGTGATGTTTATGATGATGTTAGCAATGATATATGATAAGGAATTTATATTATTCCTGTTTATTCGGATTACTTCACAATTATTGTTCAATTGTTGAAGACTTCAGTCAGATGTTATTTTACTCCTATGATGTTATTTGTTCAACTGCTTATACTTGCTGGGCAATTGAATGCTCACTCTTGCAAAAATTCTCATTTTTTGCAGCTAGAGTCGAAGGGCCAGATTAGTACGAAGAAGAGAAGAGTTAGTAACTGTTAAGTAGAAGTACGAAATTTTTGTTGTAATATTATGAAATTTAGTAATATTATTTGTTGATGTATTAGTAAAGGTCTTCGTACCTGGGATTAGGTGAGAATATGTTGTAATAATTTTGCATTACATTCATGTAGCGAGACCATGTTGTATGGGTAGTACCGTGATGCGCCGGAATTGGGTTTAAAGGCAAGACCCGAATTTCGGGGGCGTTACACAACTCATCAACGATGAACTGAATACAATTCTCCAAAAGAAAGCAGAATAATCAAAACTTAAAATCAAATAAACCTAGATGGTCAAAGACAACTCTCTCATTACACTAGCCCTAAATCACCCCTATAAACCTGTCGGAAGAAAAGCACAGCATGAGCCAAATAGCCAGTACAGATATAGATATACAAAGATGTACAACTGAAATACGAAATCAACTAAGACAACATATTGAACAAAGCCTCAAGCTTAAATACAGACGAAAATATAATCTCCAAAGTCTGAATAGAATATATCTGACTCAATAGAATTAATGAAATAAACAGATAGAGTACATAAATAATAAACCGAAATAACTAACTCAATTAAGTGAACTGAACAGAATCGAACAAAAATGTCACAATGAATTAATAGGCTGAATCAAATGGCTGAGTGTTATTTCATACCGAGTTCAGAACAAATCAGAAATATGTTTTGCCACAAAGACAAGTCAAATAATGCCACATAAGTAATCAAATAATGCCACATAGGTAATCAAATAATGCCACACAGGCAAATCACACATTGGACCGCGAATCGAAATGCATGCAAATCGGATAGGTGTGTTTAGCATAACATCACCAATCCGCAGAACAGAAACTGGGGTCGACCCATACGCCTCCCACAACAAAAACACCAAATGGCCCACTTCCTCTGGAACCCAAAACGGAGACGCCATGGACTGATCACACCGCCACAGAAAGTATCATGTCTCTCGTGCCGAGACGACATACCTGTGGTACCTCCACATGTGGTTATAGCTCAGGTATACCCTACGGTATATTCTAATAAAGATACCATGTCACAACACATGCGACATAATACCAACAAAAAGGGTTCTATATGTACATGTTGTGTAACGATCGCGAATCGTGTGTACCGATATCAATCGTGTCAGATCGAGACCTGCGTTTCACATCAAATTTCTGGAAAAGCTTACAAGAGTGTATGGGAACACAGTTGAGATTGAGCACGGCGTATCACCCTCAGACTGATGGGCAAAGTGAAAGGACGATTCAAACATTAGAAGATATGCTGAGAGCTTGTATCATGGATTTCAAAGGTAATTGGGATGATCACTTACCGTTGGTAGAGTTTGCATACAACAACAGTTACCACGCAAGTATAGGCATGCCGCCTTACGAAGCTTTGTACGGAAGAAAGTGCAGGACGCCACTATGTTGGGATAAAGTAGGAGAACGCCAACTGTTGGGACCAGAATTGGTGCAGCAAACAGCGGAGATTGTCAAAGTGATAAGAGCAAGATTGGTTGCAGCCCAAGATCGACAAAAGAAATATGCTGATCAGCATCGCCAGACGAGAGACTTCGATGTCGGCAGTCACGTGTTTTTAGAAGTGTCTCCCTGGAAGGGGAAGATACGATTCGGGAAGAAGGAAAAGCTGAGTCCGAGGTTTATTGGACCTTTTGAAGTGTTAAGGCGTGTGGGAGAAGTGGCTTACGAGGTAGCCTTACCTCCTGAGATGGAGCATATCCACAACGTGTTTCATGTGTCAGTACTACGACCTTAGAAACCAGACTATAAGCATGTGATAGAGTACGAACCCTTACAAGTTAAAAAAGATTTATCATATGAAGAAGTTCCAGTCCAGATTATAGACCGGAAAGAGCAAGTTTTAAGAAACAAAGTTATACCTTCTGTAAAGGTAATATGGAGGAACCACAATGTCGAAGAAGCTACGTGGGAACTCAAAGATAGAATGAAAGAGAATTACCCTCAACTTTTTGTTTAACCTCGTACTATGATTCTGGGGACAGAATCCTTATAAGGAGGGGAGGATGTAACGATCGCGAATCGTGTGTACCTTTATAATTTGGATTTATTAATATTATGTAATATATTAAATTTTTATGTTATGTTATGTGTTTAATGGTTATATTATAACTTAGATTATGTGCATGCATGAATTTTATGTGTAGTAAGTTTCGCGTAAGCGAATAAATGGATTTCGTGATATATCACAAAATCACTATTTCACGAGTTACTATTCTCGAGCACTATTCATGCCCAAATATTTTTACGTCTTTTTCGATTTCTATTAATTTCGTTAAGACGTGTATGCGAAGGAATAATTTTTCCAAGCGGCAGAAATTTTATCTGAACTAATACGTGATTTAATCCGTCTCCGAAATGTATAATATGAGTGTTCCGAATAAATGAACAAATCCCATAATAATTATTTTTACGCGTCCCAATATTTTATGGGAGTACCCATTTTAATTTTTGGGTAGAGTTATTAACCAAATTTGTTGTTAAAGAGGGAGTATCCGGGTATTGTAGAGAGAGAGGGAATCAAATGATGTATTAAATTCCTTGCATGTTGCTAATATGGGCAGCCACCTAACACCATGCACCAATTAGAATTTAGGAATGGAAGAAGTGTCGGGCATGCTATTCATTGAGAAGCCAAGTTGTAATATTTTCCTTAATTCTTTTTCCTAGGTGCTTGGGCATTACAATTTCACTCTCCCAATTCATTCCATCCGACTCCCCATATTCCTTTCTCATTTCAAGCCTCCAAGTTCAGCTGTAGAGAGAGAAAAGTGAGAAGAGAGTTGAGAAAAAACCTATTGTAGAGGAAAGAAAAATAGAAGAGAAGGAGAGCTCGGTTGCTCCCATACCTTCTCATGTCATTCCGTCCATCTCTTCTCTTCATTGTTTCCAAGTTCAGTCCTTGCTAGAAGCTAGAGAAAGAGTAAGAGAGAGCAAGCAAGTAAGTTGCAGAGAAGGAAGAAGAAGAAGTAAGAAAGAGAAAGTAGAGAGAGAAAGCAAATGAGTTTAGTGAAAAAGATTGTGTTAAGGCTTTGGGTGAACTCGTGGAGCAAGAGGATAGATCTTAAACAAGTTCTAGCAAGTCTTAGCAACCTTTAAGCATCTAAGGAAGGAGATATCTAGAGGTAAAGCAAATCTCAATCATTCTTCTCTCTATTTTCCTCCATTTTTGGTGTTCTTGAGCTCAACTAATGGGTTTGAGGTTTTCTGCGAATTTTTGTTGTTATGATTGGTTGTGCTTGTTTAATAATGTTACCAAGTCACCTTGTAAGCTATTAACACCATCAAAGTGGAACAAAAACGAAAAGAAATCCGAACCTTGGCTTAATGGAGCAAGAACAATAAACTTGGACTGTTTGGACTTGAACATAGACTGTTTGGACTTTTAGAGGACTGTAATGTTGTGATTTTGTATTTGTTGTGTTTATGTGATGTATGGATGTTGTAGTCCACTGAGTTAAGAAGATATTCCAGTTGGAATGAAGAGAAAAAGTGTTAAAACAAATTTGTAGCAAGAGTTTTGGTAACACATGTTTAGAAAATGAAAAACGCATGAGCATTGACTATTGTACCAAAATCTGGTATTAATGTGTTGCTTGATAAATTCTGAGCTTTTGGGTAGTTGTAGTACATTAATTTACGAAGCTATAGGCTTTGGAACGACCTCATTCCGACCCCGGATGAGGGAGTTATGGTGGTTTTGAGCAAAGATGCCAAAACTGTCACACTACAAATCAGCACGGGATGGAATATTTGAGCTACTGTTTTAGCTAGTTAGAGTTATTGAAAAATTATGGGCTTTAGATATGTTGTAGTTTATGTTACGAGCAAGAATTCGATATCGGATGAGGAAGTTATGACATTCGTAAATAGGCGTGTCAAATTCGCGAATCCTGATAGTAGTATGGACAGTTTTAATGTCCTTTAGTAATTTAGGCATATCTTCCTCATACGATCTCCGTTTGGGGTAATTCAAGATGATTCGGAAAGCTTAGAGATAGACCTACGACTTATATTAATTAGAATCAGAAGTTAATAACTGGATCAATTTCGAAATTGATCATTTTGGGACTGTTATGCAAACGGAAGGCTTCGGACATGCTCGTATATAACGTGTAATGCTTCCGACTATAATAGATGTTGTTCTAAGTCCTAAAACATGATCATTATATATTATAATGATGTTTAGCATTAACCAATGATTATTAGATAAATCAAACGGGCGTACTAAGTATACGCTAATGCATATAGTTTGGGCATTCGAATAGAATGTTATAGACACGTTAGTTATTTATAACCCAATAATTGACGTTGATTATATGACTAATGGTAGTATCTATGTGCACTTAAATTTGTAGGATATTTGAAGGACGTGTATTATAATTTTGTAGCAGACGCTCAAGGCAAGTTTTCTAATTTAACTCAATTTATATTTGAGCGAGTTTCTTAAAACGTACAACTCTTATACATTGTGCGAGTTTCCGATGTTATATAAATTCTAAGCTTTCACAAATTATTATTGTGCAAGTATTCTTACCTTTATTCAAGATATCTAGTTGTGCTATAATGCATGTTATTGAAACTTTAAAGTTCTATACTCCATGAATTGTTGAGGATTTGTCTAAGCCACTTGTTTCGGCTAGACTTATATTGAAATGCTTTATTGATTTAAAAATGAATCATCGAAATATTATTGATGTTTATTATAGCTATCCAATCAAATTGTTTTTGTTTGGATTCTTTGATGTAGAACTGAGAAGAACAACCCTATTACTGGGAAAATATTTTTTTGGTCGGTAATACCGATTGACCCTATATGGGTGATAAGTAGATAATGTTGTACAACATAGGGTATGATAGGCTGATCCCCTAAAATGTCCAGAGGAAAAATGTTCGGTTTATAGTTATAAAACTATTAAACCCTTTGATGAAAGAAGAAAGTTCAAGGTCATTTGACCACTCAGTATGTTGCTGAGAAATGTTAATAATGCAAAAGAACACCTTGTCACTGTTCATATTTATTCAAAATGTGTTCTCAACTATTGTTCAGTTGTAGAACTGGAAGCATGATTTCAGATGTTATTGTTATTTAAATGTTATACTCGCTGAGCAATTGAATGCCCATTCTTGCTTTAAATTACATGCTTTCAGCTAAGGCAGAACAGGCAGAAAGTTCCCGCAAAGACAAAGGCAAGGGGAAAGTTATCGAGTAAAGGATATTATATCATATCCGCTTTTGTAATAGTTTATACTAGGAATGTGTGATTCTGGATTGTATTAATTATCTTAAGATGTTATGTACTTATGTCAAGGTCTTAGAACCTGGGATTTCTAGAGTAAGACGTTATGTAATATTCAGTAATTACATTTCTGTCCTTATGTTAATGATGAATGGGTAGAATAGAAGATAAATATGTAGTATCGTGAGCACCGAGTCTGTGGGTAAAGAGACCCCGGATTTGGGGGGTGTCACATGTTGAACCAGATCAAATCATAATATCTCAAAAGAAGGTAACGACAAGTACCGCTCTACAAATATCAAAATAAATACTAGACATGATAACCTAATTCAAAGAGTACAAATACGAGTGCTATGTATCAACTCCAAAATGAAACTACAATTTCACAAGAAACAATTATGTGAAATAATAATGGAATTCGAACTGCGGAACAAAACAAACTAATTAAATTTCACAAGAGTATTGCTGAAGGAGTACGGAAATCCGTACCTGGAATAAGTAACGAAATACCCAAAATTTATATTCCAAATATAACTCGTTAAATTCCTTCCATCCGAACTATTTAGACAAATTAACAGAAATAAATTAATAAATCATATGATAAATTACTAATTACTAATTTTCTTTTTCCCAAGATTTGTTATTAATATTATACAAAACTTTAAAGTGACAATAATCTAACTATATGTGACTGCTCATAATATAAATTACATTTATCCTAACAAAAGGAATATAAAATATATAATGATATAAATTATTACATACATACACATCAGAACTAATATATATCTAGAGCACATTGATGTTACAAAATTGCAAAACTACAACTCCACACATGATTACCTAATAACAGTTTAATTTCTCCCCTTTTGTTTAAACACAATTTCATTGATTTAGTATTTAATCATCAATCATCTATCTATGCATTAATGCACATGCTCACACTATGATAAAAAAAAAAAACAATTTTCAGAAAGCATATTATTTTCAGAACATTACTATCTCTAATCATGAGTATACATATATTATAAAATGAAAACATACTCTATATATATAGTATAATAAATCATACATATGTTATGAAATTTTTAATACAACATACACATTTAGAATAAAGCATATATATATATATATATATATATATATATATATATATATATATATATATATATATAATATATATATATATATATATATATATAATAAAGCATACATAATACATTGAGTCAAAATATTATAACTGTTAACTAAATTATTACAGCAGAATGCTTGTATAACAATTGTTCATAAAAATACAAGTTGTTCCAATTTATAAAGTTCATCCTTATTTCATGTTGTAGGAAATATTTTAAAGTTTTACTTTCCTGACCATCACACGATTAGAATGACCATGACAGATTCCATACAAAGGCTAGTTTTAAATCAAGTTTACAAAAGTTGTTCGTCTTAAAAACTTATCCATGTTCCTCGAATTAATTATAAAATATTATAAAATTTTACTAAACTTATAGCAATTATACATAGTCAGTACCTAAGCTTATAATTTTAGCAAAATATAAATGATGATCATGTGAGTTTTATACAAAAGAAATAGTTTAATTTAAAGGGATCATTAATTCCTTACGTTAGCAGCTTAAAGATGAAAACACATAATTCATGTATACATATACCATGTATGTATGTAAATTAAACAACCTTTATGCTGCCTAATTCATATGCCTATCAATATCTATATCAGCAAGACACTTTTATAATCTCCCATCACACCATACGTAGCACAACTTCGGTAATTAATAAAACAAAGCTCATTATATAAAAGCTAAAAGCTTACTGTTAATTGCTAAAAGCTTACCTCATAAAGAACAAAGCTTTGATTCTCCTTTTCGCAGCGCCATCCTCTCGCTTCCTCTCTACTTCGTTGTTTGTTTTTTTTTAAACAAATACTATTAAGGTTAACCCTAATATAATAATACTAACCAGATTTTTAATTGGATTAAATAAATTTTAAGGCCCAAGTTTTACCAAATTAATATTATCTATCACTTCTAATTAGCCCATATAAAGTTAATCCAAACATAAGAAAAGTCCACATAAATTTAATCAATCTTATAAAAAGTTCAATTAAAAAGCTTTAAGAATAATTTTTTATTTTTTTTATTTTTTACGGGTACTACAACAACCACATGTTTAACCGATCTCTTTTGTGTAAGTTTGCTTTACTGGCTGAGAATTCATGTTTGTGCAATTTTTGAACCATAATTTCTAGTTTTCCCTTTTGATGCTGTTATAGTTTTTATAATATTTTTGGGTTTGAAATTTCAAATGCAGACCTAATAATGAGCTTGAGTTAGTATGGGAAAATGCTCAAATTATGATACAAGGTCAATTCAGTAGAATTAGTAAGATCCCCAAGACACCTAAATTTTGTGACAAGGATATAGGGATTCAGCGTGCTTCCAAAATGGGGAAGTATGGGACGAGGGATTCTATTTATAGTGATATTGCAACATCAGTGCCCTCTGGTGACAAGGATTTGAGTCAAGATAATGGCATGGTACCTAGGTTGAACTATCCCATTGAGGATGCTTTGCATCAGGATTATGGTCCTGATTTCCTGCTACCTGAGCTATCTGGCGTTACTGTGAATGAGCCCTCAAACCAGGATTGTTTTGCATTAATGGATAAGAGAGATCATTGTAATCAGATAGTTAAGATTCACATAATGTTTCTGTGCATAATGGTGTGAGTTTAGGACAAGGCGATGCATCAAAGATTCCTTCTTCGAGATCTTCCCAATTATATCCTTGGACATTCCCCCAAGGGAAAATATCTGCTATCTGTTGGATCAAGAATTTCAGATATTATCAGCTATAATACCAACAATGAGGTTTTTGGAATCTGGTTCAGGCTCAATCTTTTGCGGGTCTTTTTCCTCAATCGAAGATGCAGAAGCAAGATTCTGGACAACCTAGAAGTAATTCTAGCTTGTTGAACTTCTCCCATTTCTCAAGACCTGCTGCTATGCTTAGAGCTGATATTCAGAATGTTTGCTGTCTCTGCTTCGGGTTCATCAGGTGTTGATAGGATGGGAGAGACGAATAAGGTATTCCCTGCAAGTTGTATAAATCCTGCAGAATCTATTCATCTTGACCCAAATCGTGTATAATCTACACATCTTGACCCAAATTGTGTATTATGGAAGGAAATGAACTTCCATACTCAACCTAATTCGATGCCCGCCAAGTTAGATTTGAAACTATTAGAGATTAAGTTGCTTGGGGAGCCACTTTCCAGTAGACAATCTGATGCTCTATGCCAAAAAGATGCCAATACGAATGACAAATCCCCTAATGAAGATCCTGGTAGAAGTATAACAAAAGGAGTGCCAGAAAATGAAAAAATCGCTGAGCCTGTAGGTGCTACTTCTTCTGTGTGCTCAGGCAAGAGCGTAGAGAGAGCTTCTAATGACCCAACAGTAAATTTGAAGAGAAAATTATTGTGATACTGAGAAGTCTGAAGGTCAAACTGTAGTAAGTTGTATTACTGAACTACAAGCCTTTCTGTATTTTTCCTCTTTTTCTATTATAACTAGAATACCAATTAATTTTCAGGATGTAGAAGAAGGATTAGTGGGTGTTGAGAAAACAGCTTCTTCTCGAGGAGGTTCGATTCCAATAGAAGTTGAGCTGTAAAAGTGCATAATTTATCTGAAAGGGTGAGACAATCTTGACAGTGATAATAACAAAGGCATGTGATGTCATCTTGTCTTGCATGCGCGTAGAGATAATTGAACTCATGTATGATGTTTACAACAGAGACGAAGAGATAGGATTAACGGAAAGATGCGAGTATTACAAGAACTCATAGTCAACTGCAATAAGGTAAATAACACATACTCTTGGATGTTCCCATTAACTTTTGATAATAGTGTATCAATTAAATGTGGCTTGAAATTTCAAAAATGGGTAACAATTTGGTCAAGTATCGATGTTTGATGAGGCAATTGAATATTTAACTCTTCAACTTTAAGTACAGGTGATATTTCTCTATTTTCTTGGATTTGTTCATATGAAACTTAATTTCTATTTCCAGAATATTTTGAACAATCTATATAGCTTTACTCAAAGCGTATCAGAATGTTTATGCATGTTATGTCAATAAGAGCTGGATTGTATATGTCATGCTACCAACTGGAATGAAACACATATATGCAGCTCATCTACCACATTTCTCATCCATGGGTGTTGGATGGGAATGAAAATGGGTTTTGGTATGAATATGCTAGATCTGAATTGTGGATCTCGTGGATGCTCTATGCTTCCATTTCCTCCCATGCAAGGAGCACATTTCTCATCCCCACCTATTTCTGGGTCCACTAGTTTTCGAGGTATGCCTGGAGCCAACTCAGGATTATGGTCATCCTTGTCAAGGAATTCCCTCGTCAGTCGCAGGAGCCCCATTGTTACCTTTTCCGGAAACGCCTTCGACAAACTCAGCCACCGGAATGAATTCCTTGAGGATGGAAGTTAATATGGAATCTTCAAATGCAGCTCCCAACATGGACTCGAAGGATTTGAACACCAACTCAAAAGTGATGCACAGTGCTGATGTCAGCATCACATTCTAGTCAGGTTTGTGATTTCCTCATGAATTCGTTTCCTTTAACCAAGAAGCATGTACTCGTGTCTCACATATATGTTTTGAGAGGAACAAGTGAAATTCCTTATATTGAAAGAAGGGCTTATGGCTTATGCGAAATATGTCTGCATGAATCTCTAGATATTATCTTGCTTCACTGTGTTTTTGTCATGAATTAATTCCTTTGCCGCCTCCTGCAGCAGGGTTGTTATACTTTTATTATTTCTTTCTTTACGTCTATCAGTTCATGATTCTTTTTTGATATTCCTGAGCTGCTTAATGCCATAACAAAGTAGTTAAAGCTAACACTATCATCCTTTATGAGCTCACTGATTCCTTCAAGTGGAAGTGGTTCTACCTCATTTCAGTCAATTTAATTGTACAATTTACTCTCAAAACACTTTGTTGTGGTTGGCATTACAAAAAACATGTAATATCTACAGTCAGACCCAAATTTTGTTAAACCTGCTCAGTGAAGGTCCATGAAAAATGATACTTCAAGTGGTGATGGTGAAAGAAACATGAATCCAGACTAATCATCATTATGCATTCATTCACTTTTCCGTTAGTTGATTTATTCTTCCACTGTATGGGTCATTTTTCTCTCTTTTTGTTCAGTGATTGAGTTGTATTTTCCCCTCACTCCTCTTTTTTTCTTTTCCTTTAATTTTTTTTTGGATTGGTTTGGTGAGATATAAACATTTCTTTCAATCACTAAAGAAGTTTTATTACCACCAAAATTTTACTATAAAATGAGAAACTGGCTCTGAAATCTTTTTTTCACCATTGCTTAAAATTTTTATAGCCTTCGAAAAGTCTAAAACTTTGCATCAAGTACGGGGATCGGAGCCAGAGATCTTGAGGCTATTCCTCAATAGCTCTGCCATTTCTCCCACCCCTTCCGTTAAGTTATAGACAGCTTAATTGGCAAAGCCGGCCCTGGCCCAGGGCCACCAAGGCGACCGTCCAAGGCCCATAAATGAGGGGGCTCAAAATTATTTTATAAGCTTATGTATTTATGTATATATGTGTATAAAAAAACAAAAAAAACACAAAAGAACAAATGACTCAAATATAATTTTAATAAAATTAATTAGTTGATAATTTATTTATTTATTTTGTTTAATTTGTATAAAGGGGCACATAGTGGCGAAACTATGTATAACATATGGGGTCAATTGACCCTGCTCGTTTTTTTTTATATTATGATGTAATATATTTTTTGAGCATAACTTAGTAATTTGACCCCATTGAAATTTATAGTTGAACTCTCCTCCATTTATAAAACAAATATAGGACAAGATTACATTGTTAAACAATGTGGGACTTTAAAAATCCAAGTAATAAATAAAAAAAACAAATGACTATGATATAAATACTTGGTGAACTTGGAGTTATAGCACTTCATATCCGATGTGGGATGAACATCCACTTCAAATGACATCCAAAACACACACGACACAGTAGCACACCTCACAACGTAGACATATTTGAGAAAAAAGAACAACAAAAATAGTAAAGGATTCATACAATACACCAATCAAATAGAGACTTATATATTGTGGAGACATATATCTACGTTGTAAGGTGTCCTGTCTATATACTATTATTTATTATATTGTCATTGTAATATAGTATATATATGTGTGACTCGAAAGTACAAAAGTATTAAAAAAAATTGGCTCGAGGGCGTTGTCCCCGAACCCCCGCCAACATTTTCTAGTTTCGCCATTGGGGGCACACTTCAGAAATTTTGCCTTGGCCCTTAAAAAATCCAAGACCGGCTCTGTTAATTGGTCCTAGTTCCCAAATGACGGGGAATAAAAAGTTTCAACGATTACTAAAGTACCCAAAAAAAATTCCTAAATATTTTTTGATGTTACTTCAGTTGGTTAAAAGTTGCATCTTTTGTAATGCCAGTACCAAGCAACAATTAAGGGGTTTGACCAGCCTGCTTTGGTTCCAAAAAAATGATCGATGACAACATGTTGTTGGGAGTGCAACTGTTAAGTCGACTAAGACAAATGACACTATACCTAGTATAGAAGCTAGTGAGTTGATATTATATGCTATAATTCACTTTGCCTGTTTTCATCCTTTCTTTTCACTACAAGTTATCCCATTCACATGACTTAATGTTAGTGAGAATGTTGTTTAAAAAAGTGATTTTAAACTACAAAATAAACTAATCATCATTATGCATTCATCAAGCTTGTTTATTTTGAAGGTCAAGCTTGTTTATTTCTTTATAATCTGCAAATTTATATCTTCCCCGAGTCTCTGGTCTGGATCTGGTTTATTATCATTTCTTCTTCTAAAGAAATGTCTGCTATTTGTGGTGATATAACACTGACAAGCATTATAAAGAAGCGTAGCAATCACTTTGTTACTTGCGTCCTTTGCAGGAAAATGGTAATCTTACTGGTAGATCCACTAACCATACAAGGTAAGCTACTACACCCAGTAACTTTGGGTCTTTACTTGGGACTAGAAGGGATGTTCTCTTTACTATGTGTGCGTTCTATCCCTATCTCATAGAAGTGCTGCCCTGGCCTTAGTTACTTCTAAACCATGAGATGAAGGCATTAATTTAGCACAAAGGAAATAAAACCAAGCCTTACTATATCTGCTTAGTACATTCCGGGGGAAGGAAACTGCTGAAGTTACTCGAATCGTCAACTGCGTTCTGGGTTTGCATACGCCTTGAAGTACTTCATCCCAGTTCGGTCCATCCTGAATATACTGTGTATAAGCATCATTCTCCATAGATGGTAGGCCATAGTATGCATTGATGGCTTTGCTGTCAAATGATACCGCTTTTCCCCGTACCATAGCTACTATGTTCACCGCCTCAACCGCATTAGCATAAAATTCGGTCACTATTACAACTACTGCGGCCTCGGGTTGAGCCGTCAATGTTTCCCATCCACGCTTCCGAATCATTCGCCGGATTTCAAGCCCATTCGCCTTTTGGCACCAAGCCACGCTCCGGAATTAAATTTTTGTTAATCAATGAGGCATTAAATCGCTCCGATGCTTCTTCACTAACAAACTTTGAGTGATCATATGTGGAAGAAGAAGCCCGTGATGTGCGTTGACGCTTGGTTGCCATTTGAATTATAAACAGAGCTTAAAAACCTAGAAGGTGATGAAAATTTTGGTTCAGGCAATATATCAAACACTTGGCGTGCGCCCAAATTTTTGCCCAAATTCAAAGCTATTGAGTGTTTCCAATCCCTCCAAATGATGTAGCAACACAACAACTCTAACAATACAAATTATTCTCAAGGACGAAGAAGAAAGCTTGTTTGAGCCAAGTACCTTTACTATTGAAGAAGAGGAGTTATTGAATTTGTGCAATCCTTCTCCAATTAGAATACTTGATTTCTCCTTGCAATCTTATAGAGTGATGAGGTTGGGTTTAAATTGCTGAGTTTTAATGAGATTGAAGTTCTATTTATGGTAGGGATTTAAATGGTTTGTTGAACGTGGGTTGTGGGGGGTTTTGGGTAGAGTTTATGTGTGAGTGGAGAAGGAAAGTGCCGAGGGAAATAAGTAAAGTGGAGCACAAATTGCGCGCATGCTGCTTTTGTCTTGTTGAACCACGCTTGAGCGCCGCGACCCCTGATTTGTGCGCCGCGACCCTTAAGTTTGTGCGCCGCGACGCATAAGTTTATATTTAAGATTTCCTTGTGCGGCTGCTTATTTTTCAATTATGCTGAAGATTCGAGCGTCGCGGCCCATGAACTCTAACGTCGTGGCTCATGAGGTATGCCGCGACCCATATTCTCTGTTTGTGCGTGACTGAAAGCTTGATAGGCCAAGTTTTTCCCAATTTCCTTTCCTTAGCATTCTATTGCATGCTTGCCACAAAATTATCTATTCTCTTCATTTCCTTGCATCTCATTTTCTTGCAATTCTCATTCTCTTCAAATTTGATGCTAGCAAAGCATGTATCACCTGAAATTAATTTGTCATCAAAACTCAACTTAATTAATTATGCAAAACTCATAACTAAAAATTAAACTAAAACAAATAAACGTAATTTAAATAAATACAAATCTAATTATAAATTAACCCATGGGTTTCCTCCCAGTAGCGCTTGTTTTTAAGTCTTCAGCCTGACTTTTTCTTTTTCAATGACTCGAGCTCGTTGACGTGATTGGAATGCCTTCAGTTGCGCATCCCATATCGTGCATCGCGTGCCCATTCTCTTCCATGTTACCTTGCCTTTCATTTTCCTTTCTTTCTTCACTGTGATTATCTTCCCATGCCCCATCTTCTAAGATCTCTTCTACCACATAACATTCCTCCATTTCATTCAGAATTTTTATGGTATCAAACATGTTGAACGTAATTTCTTGATCATTGACCCTCATCGTAAGTTCTCCATTCCTTACATCAATCAAAGTTCGTCCAGTGGCTAAGAATGGTCGTCCCAAAATTAATGGAATCTCCTTATCTTCGTCATAATCAAGAATGGCAAAATCCACTGGGAAAACAAACGTATCAATTTTCACTAGCACATCCTCGATCACTCTTGTTGGACGTGTAATTGATCAATCCGCCAGTTACAGAGTTATGTTAGTTGGTTTTATGCCTTTCAAACCAAGTTACTCATAAATGGTTAAAGGCATAAGATTAATGCTCACACCAAGGTCACATAGCTAGAGCTTTTCCCACAAATTACTTCCCAATAGTGCAAGGAACTGTGAAAACTCCCTGGATCTTACATTTTAGTTGGTAGCTTCTGCTGGATAACTGCACTACATTCCTCTGTTAAGGCTACCGTCTCACAATCTCCCATCCTTCTTTTCTTTGAAAGAATTTCTTTTAAGAACTTTACATAACTTGGCATTTGCTCTAATGCCTCTGCAAAAGAGATATTGATCTGTAATTTCTTAAAAACCTCCAAATTTTTTGAAAAATGACGGCCGAACTTCTGATTCTTTAACCGTTGTGGATATAGTGCAACAGGATTCTTTGTTTCTTGGTTACTCTTGCCATGTTTCAATTCTGACTCTTGATTCTTCTTTTCTTCACTCTTGTTTAAATTACTTTCAATTCCTTCTTTTTTTTCACTGTCAATCTTCCCTGCTGGTATGGTACCATTTTTCGACAAACTCTTCCCGCTTCTTAACATAATAGCCTTACATTGCTCATGATTTTCTCTTCTTGAATTGACTTCGGTGTCACTCGGGAGAGCACCATGTGGACGATTATTCACTGCACTTGCTAGTTATCCTAGTTGAGTCTCCAAATTATGAAGTGATCCTTCTAGGCTATTCATTCTCGTGTCATTCATAACTATGTACTTGGTAAGTATATCTTCTATACTAGGCTTTCTTTCCTGTTGTGGTTGAGCTTGACCTTGAAAACCTGGTGGATGAAACTGCTTTGGGCTGACGATTGATTCTGATTGTTGCTCCACGAAAAGTTTGGATGATTTCTCTACCTCGGATTGTACGTATTAGAATGCATACCCTGTTTGTTCCCTATAAAATTCACTATTTCGGTATTAATTGCACAATAATTTGTGTGATAACTCCCTACACACAATTTACATACTGCAACTACCTGTTTCACTGATTGTGTTCCTATTGCATCAATTTTCTTTGATAGATTTGCTAATTGTGCAGCTAGAGCTGTTACTGCATCTACCTCAAATTTCCCTCCAGTCTTTGGTTGAATCAATCGAGTAATTAACCACTGATAATTGTTTGCAGCCATTGTCTCCAACAATTCATATGCCTCTTCAAAACTCTTACCCATTAGAGCTCTTCCTGCAGCTGCATCAATACTAGTTTGTGTTGTGTTAAACAACCCATTATAAAACGTTTGTACTTGCAACCATTTCGGGAGTCCATGATGAGGACACCTTCTCAACATTTCTTTGAAACGTTCCCAAGCTTCATATAGTGATTCAGAATCCTGTTGTGCGAAAGACGTAATCTCATTTCTCATTTTCGCTATCTTTACTAGGGGAAAGAATTTAGCTAAAAATATCTAAGCTAAATCATCCCAAGTAGTGATCGAACCCGCTGGTAACGAATGTAGCCAACTCTTTGCCTTGTCACAAAGTGTGAAAGGAAAGCGCCTTAATCTTACTGCGTCACCGGTCACATCCTTGTATTTGAATGTATCACATATTTCCAAGAAACTTACAAGGTGATCGTTCGGATCATCATTTGGCATGCCCCCAAATTGAATTGAATTTTGAACCATCTGAATCGTACCAGGTTTGATTTCAAAAATGTTGGCCTGAATTGCGGTCCTCCTAATGCTTGAATGAGTTTCAGTGACTTGCGACATTGTATAGTCCTTAAGTGAGTTTTGTGCCTCTTCGTCAGCCATTGCTTGTTGCTTAATTGTCTCTTTACAAAACTGCCGTATTTTACGAAGCCTTCTGTCAATTTCGTCCTCGAACGGCAGTAATTCTTGCTCCTTTGACCTAGTTTGCATACAAAGCTACCTGCGAATAGAAACCAAATTCGTAAATCCGTAATAAAATCTAAATTAAAATAACTGATGGAAATTAATAATAGAAGAATTTAAGCGATTAATTACTCCCCGGCAACGACGCCAAATTTTGTTGAGCTAAATCTACTAGCAATTTACGTACAAGTATACACGGTCAATCAAGTAATAAAGTGATAAGAGAGTTATCGATTCCACAAGGAGCGAATAATAACCTAATTAATTCTAAACACTAATTATGCATCAATTAATTTAATCAAGATAATTTTGATAACTAATGAATGAATTAACTAAATAATCAACTACTGAAATATTAAATCAATGAATAAAAAGGTTAAGGAGTCAATTTCCCCCGATGAATTATTCAAATAATACTATCATTCTTTTATTAAATTGACTAATCAGAATTGTCAACGGAAAATCACTAATAATCAATATAACCACCTTTCGAATAATTAGATAGCATACCTATTATTATCAATTTTCCTATATTCCTATGAGAAACAATAATAATAAATTCATTAAAATTCATTTTCCACCCGTTGCTTGCGGTATTCGGGTATATTCTTATCCCTTCCATAAAATTTGCATTCAATTAGCAATCAATATTACTGAAAAGAATTACTAATCATAAGTTATTATACCCAGATCTTAACTTAGAATCTATCGTCAGATTTTATCTAAATTCATCTAATAATTGTTTATTAGACAATTATGACAAAACAAAATAAGATATAATAAACAATTCAATTCATAATCAATTTAAATATAAGAATTAATAAATATTAACTAAATAATATCATCGGGTTCCATTGAATCCTTAACTAAGAAATTTAGTTCATAACGAAAGTGAAAAACATCAATGATTTATCAAAAGCCATTCTAGATTACAAAATGAAGAAAGAAGAGAGAAGAAATAAACTCTGTCGAATCAAATCTTCGCTCCTAAGCTACAATTCTCCTATGGAATAAAGTTCTGATGAAACCCTTATTTTTTTACGTACTAAATGATAATGAATACTGAATACCCTCTTAATGAATAAAAACTTAAATATATTAGTCTATCCCTGACTACTGATAAGTTCCAACCCATACACGATAAGTGTAAAATAAATCAAATCTTAGCCAAAAGAGTTCAAATCCATCGGGCGCGTGGCAGCACGCGCGCGCCAGTTTCCGCATTCAAGCGCCGCGGCTCTTGAATCTGTGCGTTGCGGCTCTCGCCCTTTATATTTCCTGCGTCACGACTTGCGTTTCTGAGCGCCGCGACCCTTGATCCCTGACCAATCTCAATTCCTCTTTTATGCCCCTGCTTTGGCCAATCTTCTACATGAATCCCAGCTACATATATCTGTTCAATGTTTAACTTTCGCCAAACAATCATTTTTACCTGTAGTAACAAATTAAGGTTAAACTTGCAATAATTTCCTCTATTTACACCATAGGTTGAAATCAATTATTCACAAAAACTACTAAAATGCCCTAAAATAATACTAAAAATACTTAAGAATAAACAAAATAGTTAGGCTAAGAATATCAAATTAGTAGATATAAAATCTACTCATCACCTTACTTTAGAGGATGTCTATGCCATTTACCAATAAGTTTCCTTAGCATCATTAATTGTCTTTAACTTGAATTTTTCCTTAAGACCCAATGTTTAACATTGAATCCTAAGTTATTCAAATTAATACTCCAACACAATCATATGCATAACATGAAATCTTTAATCAAAAATATTATATATATATATATATATATATATTGATTTCTCGCAAACTAACCTTGACTCCATACTTTTTTAAAAATAAGAAATTGTCCAAGTATAAGTGAAAGTTTGGTATTTTAGTAATAATCAGGTTGCTTTTAACGAAAAGCATAACGTTTCAAATTTCATAAAGAAAAGAATGATCAATCTTGCTTTTGAAGGAAAAAGCATAACATTCGCCACTTTTAGAGATAAAGTGTAACTTATCATGTTCGAGGACTTAGAATCAGGTGCCTCATTCACTTTTGATGATAAAGTGTAACACTCGGTTGTGGACTTATGATCGGGTGCTTCCATTTTACTTTTAGTGGTAAAGCATAACACTTGTGCCTTATCCCTTATTTGTGCCAATTTTGGCATATAGGTTTTCATAAGGGCTTAAGTTGAGTGTCCCGTCACTTAGTCATCCAATTTCTTGGTAAGTGCAATCTACGAGGACTTGAAATCGGGCGCCTCATCACTTGGGTCGCCCAATTTCTTGGCAAGTGTAATCTACGAGGACTTGAAATCAAGTATCTCGTCACTTGGGTCGTCCAATTTCTTGGCAAGTGTACTCTACGAGGACTTGACCACCATTTAGAGTGGATTTTTTTTTAATTCGTCAATTCTAGTGCCTCCTCCCTTGGTCATCCAATTTCTTGGCAAGGGATACTTTTGAGGACTGCAATCACCATTTTTGGTGAACTACCTTCTTGGGTAGATTTTCAATTCATCAATTCTAGTGCCTCCTCCCTTTCCAATTCAATCTCTCCTGCTGCTAACTTCTTGTGGTAGATTCTTCGTAAACTGTAACAATCCATAGTGGAGTGTCCTGCGTATTGATGGTATTCACAAAAGTTTGGTCTGCTCTTCATCTCTTCCGTTACTATAAATCTTGGCCTTGGAGGTTTCACCATTCCATGTTTTACCCATTTCTCATATAAATCCCTGAATGTTGTCTCACTACATGTAATAGCCTTCGGGATTGGCATTATTGAATACTTGTCTCCTGGCTTTCCTCTGCTCCTTCCATTCCTTTCATTCTTCTCCCTCCTGCCCCTTTGTGGCTTTTGCTGAGAATCTGCTAAAGCCATAGTAGTCGTCCTCTTGCCCTTCCATGTAACAGTCGCATGGCTCATGGGCAATGTCATAATTCCTCCTAAGTCCTATATAAACGATGAGAGTGTTACAAATGAATCATAGGTTTTAGTGATGAGATGGGTCTTGAAGGCATCTAGGGCACCATTGTTGTATATGTTCACTAGATTCTTCTCTTCGATTGGCTCCACACATTTCTGCGCTCGAGCCCTGAATCTGTCTACGTAGTCTGACAACTCCTCATTTGGCTTCTGTTTGAATCTCATTAGTTCCATAATGGTCACATGTTTCTGGCTATGTGTTCTTGGGCATTCCCTTTTTCTCCATTGTACTTCGGGAACTACGGAGGGTGCTCAATATACCCTACTGGGGAAGGATGTCTCCGGATATATGTCGGGTATGTTGGAGTGAAGTCCAATTCTGAAGGTCTAGTTATCTGTCTTCGAAGTTGGTTGATTACGTCAAATATATCATCCTTGGTTACGTACTGGCTCAACGTGTGAACTCTCTGGGGTGTTGTAATGTACTTTTGCATGGCAGTGTATGCGGTAAAGAGATTGGTTGATATACACTTGCATCATGCAAAACCTGTATGGGTTGCGCTTGTTGACTAGGTTGCTGGTTGTGGCTTGGAATGGTCTGAACTTGTACTTGTGAGAATGCAGGGAGTGTGGCTGGAATGATTATTGGTTGGGGCTGACTCGTCTCCACTCTATGTTGTGGCACATCACCACTATTCTAGGGTTCTAAGTTGATGATTGGAATCTGCTAGCTTTCCGTTGTCGGAAGCACATTCTAATTGTCCTTGTCATTATTACCCACTTCTGCCCGCGTTGCTTGCGAACTTCCTGGAAACATAGTTTTAAAGGTTGGGACCTACATCAATTGTTGGCGAAAATTCACCATTTCCTCCTGTTGCCTCTGCATCTCTGACATCATGGCCATCATCATCCCTTGTCCTTCTTGTGCCTCCTTCAATGACTTAAGCATCTCCAGCTGCACATCATTCATCGTCGTTTGTTCTTCAGCTGCTTCCTCACCCTGCTTGCTTGTGCTCGCCTGCTTGGTATTGGTGGGTTGTTGATCAGCCATCTGTGGTGAAATTGAACTCCCTTCTGAAGCGTCTTCTAAGATTGGTCTGTCAAAATCTAGATTCGCGCTTAGGAAAGCTTGATTCGCTTGCCTTGGAGCTGGATCCGGTGAGGTAATACTTGTGGTCGATGAAATATGGGCAAGGAAATCGTACCTTGCTAGGGTCAGGGTTTCGTGTTAGCTGAGAAGGAGAGAAATCCATGAAGAGTACAAAATTAATTGATGAGTTAAAGAGGGGAGAAGAACAGGTGAACGATTACTCCAGTAAAACGTGTCAGAACTCTTAGGATCCCGAGAGACTTCTTGAGGATCAAGGATCCAAAGAGCCTTCTTGAGTGTTTTGAGTTCAGAGAGAGTCTAAAAGGTCCCTTATATATATTCATGGGATGGAAGGAGTATTTATAGAGTAATGTCCAAATCGTCATGTCCTTCTAGCTACCAATCCAATCCCTCAATCAATTCCCAAAATGAGTCGCCTCCATGAGTCTTTTGCCTCTGAACTCATGGAGACTTCTCTCAAATCTCGCTCATTTATTTTCAACTTTTTCGTCTTTTCATTTAATTAGGGTTCACAGAAGATAACACAGAAGGGGCTGATTCCTAGCCGTTGGGGGCTTAGGGGAGGATTTAATTACATAAATAAACGAAGTCGTTTCAATCATTAAATAGTAATTGCTATCTTTATTTTTATGTGAGTAACACGTGTCAATAGGTGTGAGGTGTCAGTGTTATCAGCTCGTCAGAGTTTGTTGGAGAGGAGGGCTATAATATGCTCATTATTGTACTGGAAGCATTATCGAAATTTTCTATGTAAAATTTCTATTCAGCAATTCCATTTTTGTTCTCTTTTCTTCTATGTTTTATTTCCACCATTAGTTTTAGCATAACATTGAATCCTTTCATTTTGGAACTAGCTGTCTAGCCCGTGCGAGGAACGGGCGTGTGAAGGCTTGTTTTTTAGTTATGAACTGTTGTGATTTGGTAATCTAGCCAATATTTACAAATATTCCGCATGCCGTGGAGGTGCGGATCAAATTTGACAATTCAATATTGAATAGTTATAAAGTTTAAAGATTATTTAAAGATTTAATAAATATTCTAAATTCGAAAAAACAAACTTAATGCTAGTAATGTGACAGTATTCAAGAAAACAACATAAAAAAGAAGATTAAGATCATTTGAGACATGTATATCAATAAAAGTTCATAGCATCATATACTGTCAAAGAGACTATTTTAGTATTTCCAAAATCAATTCAAATAATATTAAACATACCCAAATTTACAGGAAATCATTCTCCACCCATCAGCCATTCGAACATGAACTATTTATCTACGAGAGATTGGTGATTCATCACTTCTTTATGGCATATCACCGAACACTCAAGGTGCTTCCTACTAACTTACCTCCCACAGTTGAATATGAATTATATCAAACACCCCAATTTATATAGGTGTAAATTTATTTTTATATACCAGCGTAAATTTGTTTAAATTGTTAGTAATTTTTGGATTTTTTTAAGTGTAGTTTAATTAATTAATTTAATTGGTGGAAATTCTTAAAATTTTAATACACTGAAAAATTAAAGGATTACCAGACATTTTTTCATTTTTCATTTTTCTTTTTTGAAACAAACGATTAGCATGCCTTTGATAGACCAAAGTATTTTTTTTTAAATTTTAATCTTAATTTTAATTATTTTCACATTGGAATTTAATAAATATTCCACCTTGGCATATCATTTGGACAAAGGTATGACATGCAAATTTTTTTTGTCTCATGTGGCATTTACATGTAATATTATGTAAAGGAAGATAATCCACAGTAACCGCGGTTGCGCACCCCTTATGTAAATGCCACATTTAATTTAATACGACTCTCATTTTTAATTTACAATCCACTGTACTTGGCATATATGTAATTTAATTAGTACGACTCTCATTTTTAAGGTGAGCCCTGTATATTGTTAATATTCATATATATAGCATAACTTAATAATTTTTTATATATTTTATGAATATATAGAGAATAATTACCAAAAGACAAAAGAGTATATAACACTTAAATTTACATTTAGATTAATTTATCTTTATATTACATTTTGTTATGTTTGTAAATAGATGGAATAATAGAGATTATATATATAAGAGACAAAAAACTTTGACAAAGTAAAAAATAAAATAAAAAATATCAAATTTATGCCATTTTTTGTCTGTTAAAAACTCAAAAACAAGTTGAATTTTGAACTCTCTTAAAACTCCAATTTTCCTATTCATTAGCAAAATAAAACCCCTTCACATAAATAAAACCCCCAAAGATCTTTTTTTTAAATAAAAAGTAAAATAGAAAAAGAAAAAGAGGTATACTATATAGTCTTACAAATAATACTATTTTATTTTTGTCTAAAAATATACAGCTGTAATTTTGAACTGTTAGAAATTACACCTTATTCTATATTTTGGAAACTTAATTATTATCAAGTTTGGGCTTGAATAAAACCTATTAGTGGACATAATTTAAGTAAATATAAAGGTATAATTCGTTTCCCTAATTGTGGAGAATAAGAGAGAACTTCATTTGATTTGTGTAGAAATTATTTGATTTGTGTCTATATGAAACATTTAATAAGGTGCAAAGTTGTTTGATAAAACTAATTTTTCCTTATCCCATTTAATAGAAAAGACTACTAGTTAATTTGTAAGTTGTCTTATTTTATTTTGGAACAAAAAAAAATAGTGAGAACTATTCAAATTCTATTTAACTATTAATTATTACTAATGTGTAACTTATATAATTAGTACTAATAAGTGTAGTTAAATATAATTCAATAGTTGTAATGTGTAACTTACAATATATATGCATGTATATATGTGTGTATATGTATATGTTGATATATATATACATAAGATAAGATAAGATATATGCATATGATATATACAAGGACACATATAAGAAAATACTAAGCACTTTGAATAATTTTTCTCTTTTCCTCATTTTCATCTTCTACAAACATCAAACTATCACAAAAAGTGTTCGTCTAGAACAAATGTGAATTGCTATCATAAGTTTGTTCAGTTTTGAAGCTTGAGATATATCTTGGAAGTATATCGTCTGCAACCCATAGCAAATCGATCGTGGTAGGGGGCGATTAAGACCTTAAGAACAGGGATCACCCATGTCATGTCTTCTACTACGATTTTGATTATATGAAGCTACAGTTCTAATAATCTTAATGTCTTTATTGATTTATTAGAATCAGAAATGGGTGGATGGAAGACATAACACTATTTCAAAGATAAGTGTTATTTTTCTTATATCTATTTTATTAATGGAGTACTTTTTATGATAATTAGTAATTTATTGAGATATTAAGCTAATTATTTTTTATTGATAACTCATGTTAGAAGATGGATTGTGGAGAAAAATGAAAGTGAAAAAGACTTACAATTAACAAGTTTGTAAATTGATGTGGAGGAGATGAAGAGTCATCATGGAAAAACACCAAACATTGATGCCTAGAAATTTTTCTAAAGAGATTATGGTGTTCTTCGGATTTAATTCCAAAATGTGTATTTTTTAACATTTGCCTTTATTTTTATAAATGATAATTGTGTATCATTTTGTATGTGTATATACTTGAAAGTATATATATTATGTATTATATTATGTGTAGATGATATTGTATGCTTGAGTATTATTTTACTTACATTTTGTTGTAATAAATTATTTAATTAGTTTTGTGGGATAAGAAAAGTAATTAATTTTTTGTTCATGACAAAATAAATTTAACTTTGTACACACACACACACACACGCACACACATATATATATATATATATTGGTTATAATATTTTATGAGTAGATAAAATATTATGATGTGTATATATATGTATGAAATTTGAGACAATTATTTTTCTTATACACTAATTGAAATTAATTTATTATGAGAAAGTTGTAGTAAACTTTGAGAAATTTACTTGTCTTTATGTATAACAAATTAGTTGTAAATTAATTTATTTTGAGAATAGAGTAAATTTATGTTCTTCTTGAACAAAATAATGCATATAAAATTTGAGGTAATATTTAGTGTGTAATATTGCTTGGTATTTGTATGCATGAATTTTGAGATAAATTACTTTGTTTGTGGATAATAAATTAATTATCAACTAATAGTTAGAAGAGATATTGTAGAAGTAGATTTGGTTGAGTAAATCTTGTATACAATATGATTATGATGTTGAGAAAACACTTAGAAATGGTATTCATAGTATTTTTGGGATAATCACAATTGGTATATGTTGATTTATTTTTACGTGTACTTCTTGTCCAAGAAGTAGTAAATTTTAATGTGATTATATGAATTTTGTATATTACAATTGAGATAAATATTTTATTTTTTGATTTTTTTATAAATCTAGTGATGTTCAAGTATTTCATATTATTATGAGAATTGTCTTGAATTCTATATTTCTAAATTTCAAAAGATATATTGTTTATGACATTTCATGTCTAAGTTGGGACAAGAAAACACTTGAGGATATACTAATTCATGTGTGCGAATTTTATTTGCTTTCTACATAAATTAATTTTGTTTGTGATAAATTAATTTTTTAGAAAGTAAATATAAATTTTTATATTTTATGATTTATATGCAAATAAATTTCTTCAATATGATGAGTTGCACTATAATTTGTATATAATGAGTTTTATACTATTTACATAAAGTCAAGTGTTACATGTTGGTATACTTGAAAAGTGTACATGTATAATTTTGAGTATTTATGTTAAATAATTTTTGGATTTTATATTTTATGAAATTTTAGAAAATAAGAGCTTGTTTTCTTATGTGGGAGTGTTCTAAAAAAATTCTTATGTTGAAACAATCTTTATATGAATAACTAATACATAAAATGCACAAGAACTTATTTTTTGTTCTGAGAAGTGTTCCTTAATATTCTTATGTGGAAGTAATATTTATAGGAACATTGTCACATAAAATGTTAATTAATCTAAAATTTATTTTAAGTAGTGAGCATAATATTGTGAAGTGAAAATATTCAATGAGATTTCAATTATTTAAAAGTGTGGGGGTAATTCTTTAAGATTTTTTTTATGGATTAAATTTGGCCTTTGAACTATTTGGAACATAATTTTATTTATGTAAGAAATAGTAAGCTAGGCTTATGAATTTCTTGTTGCGAAATTCAATTTGATTGTGTAGTCTTATGAAATGAAAGTCTTTGAAACACAAATTTTTGAATAATATTGAAATGTGAACTTATTTCACTTAATTAATTATCTAATTAAGGTCCTACAAAGTAATAAGTTGAACCTAGAAGGAACAATATTGATTTGGTGAAGGAAATCAATATAATAATTTGGTAAAAATAATACCTATTTTATTAGCCTAAAGATGATCCAAAATATTTATAGCGACTGAGTTCAATAGTGAGATTGAAAATAAGCTATAAATATTAAAGTGGATACATATTAGGTGATAATATAGAGGTATGTGCATATTTATCTTGAGATTCTAAATTCGTTGTATATGAATAAGTAATTCAATGCTGATGATTATTTTACTTTGAAAGTAAAAATAATTTTCAAGGTTTTAGACAAGAGAGTATAAACTATTTTAACATTTTAGCACTGATTATGATATTACTCGAACTCACGTTTTTAATAAATTTGATTAAAGGAGTATATTGTGAATGAACAAGATGGTTTGTTCTTTTCAATTAAGAGGTTAAGGTGTAAAATAGTTATGTACTTGTGGTTTAAACTGAAAACTAATATTTCACTTTTTTTTTCTATTTATTGAATATAGAATTATTTATATGTTTACACTAATAATATAATTGTATAAACTATAATATGATAGTTTTTGTGTATATTAGTGATATGTTGATCATTTTACATAGTATTGTTAACGTAAACGAATTTAAGACATATCTATTTTTTGTCTCTATGTTGAAAGACTTGTAAAATAGATGTTATCTTATTATCATGTGAAAACATAGTGAGAGTTTCAACTAAACCAATTTAATTGTATTAAAGGGGTTATACTGAACTAAGTTTGATAACCTTGAGATTGAAGAATTTAATAATTCTTTAATAGTGGTGGTACAATAGAAGTTAATTTTGATATAGCTATTGCAAATCTGAAGTACACATGCGCTAGTGGGAGCCTTATGTTTGATATGCAGTGCATGAGATCAGATATTACCTACAACTTTAAACTTAGTATATTAGCGGTTTAAAATTGGTTTTTGTTAGATTTCTCAATGTTTTAGAAGATCACATAAATGTCACTTATATTTTTAGTGAGGGAAATTATAAATTCACAAGTAGGTGAATTTTCACCCAATCGAGGATATTATTTTTTTGGCTGAGCAAGAAACAAATGAATATTTCTCATTTCACTATTTGAATATAATATTATCTTGTGAGAGAAGCTTAATAGATTAGGGTGTTTATCAAAACATTGATTGTAGCCTAATCTGAAGCCTCTTATTTAACTATATTGTGCTAGTGAAAATTTGTATTAAGTACAAATTGTTAATCTTGGATTCATAGCTGGTTGTGATCTTGAATAAGTAAGAAAATATTGTTAAGTAGGTGAATATATAATTATATTTTCACAAGTAGGTGGATATATAATTACCCTTAGTGAGGAGAATAATTTACTTGGAGCAATAAGTAATACTATTGCTTTATATGATGTAGAAAGCAAATAGAATCGAACTTTGTTGTTAAAACATCAAATTGTGGTCACTTCCAAAATTGCTTAGTTCATTATGTTGTGATACTGAAATTGTTTTTGTATAGAGTATATGAGATTACCTCTAATGGTAAGTCTTGACATGTTAGTCACAGAAATAATTTTTGTTAGACAATTGATTCAAGAAGATATCATAATATTTGTCTACGAGGAAGTCAAGTGACGACTTGACTTACCTTAATTATTACTAAGACTTTGACTAGAGCTTAGTAAGTTTGACTACTTGTGATATGGAATTTAAATCACTTTGAGTCAAGGGTGATGGGAACCTAACCTATTCCTAGGTTACCCCTAGTTTATAGGTTCAATGGGAAAAATAAGTCACAGTTGTTGACTGTGTTACTATCGTTGTGGTTCCATATGTAGTCTAAGATAGTAACATTTGTTGCACAACCGAGGTTGAGTTATGTTCTTAACAAAGTTGTTGTGTTCTTAGCAACAGAAACACAAGTGAAACACTTTGCCTATCTGAATTAGAAGTGGAGCTGCTTCTTATAGAGGGTTATGGTTTACTCTCTTAGAGGTTCATGAAACAAGGTATTGCGCATGGCCATATTAGCGTAAAGCAATTAAGAATACTGATCACTGTGGTATGAGGATTTTGTGTGTGTATGTCTGACAATTCCGGTCATATCATATAGGAGTAGAGGTTCAATCTACGGACACCATCAACTTCTATGTGACTTTGAGTTGTTTACACTAAGGGAAAGTTCAATGTTTGTCACACTTTCTTTTATGGACACATAGTTGTTTAATAGAATATTGTTTGGGAGAAATATAGTTTTTCCAAACAAGTGTGGGATTGTTAGAAATTGTACCTTATTCTATATTTTGGAGACTTAATTATTGTCAAGTTTGGGCTTAAATAAAACATATTAGTGGACATAATTTAAGTAAATATAAAGGTATAATTCATTTCCCTAGTTGTGGAGAATAAGAGAGAACTTCATTTGATTTGTGCCTATAGTGAGGCATTTAATAAGGTACAAAGTTGTTTGGTAAAACTAATTTTTCCTTGTCCCATTTAATAGAAAAGACTACCAATTACTTTATAAGTACAAGTGGTGTAGTCTTATTTTATTTTGGAACAAAAGAAAAATAGTGAGAAGAACTATTCAAATTCTATTTAACTATTAATTATTACTAATGTGTAACCTACATAATTAGTACTAATAAGTGTAGTTATATATTCAATAGTTGTAATGTGCAACTTACAATATATATGCATGTATATATGTGTATATGTATATGTTGATATACATAAGATAAGATAAATGCATATGATATACATAAGGACACATAAGAAAATACTAAGTACTTAGAATAAATTTTCTCTTTTCCACATTTTTATCTTCTACAAACATCAAACTATCACAAAGAAATGTTGGTCTAGAACAAATGTGAATTGTTATCACAAGTTTATTCAGTTTTGAGGCTTGACATATATCTTTGAGGTATATCGTCTACAACCCATAGCAAACCGATCATGGTAAGGGCAATAAAGACTTTAAGGACAGATATCGTCCATGTTATATCTTCTAATACGATTTTGATTCTATGAAGCTACGGTTCTAACATGAACTCTAGTGAAATTCCTGCAGATCATGATTTTATTTGACAAAATTTAATTATTATGGTCAAATTGACTATTTATAAAATTAATAATTAAGAACATTTATTTAAATTTAAAATATATATATATATATATATATATATATATATATATTATACTTAAACCGATGCATGGAAAAAGGAGAGAAAAGATAAGAAAAATAAATTATGTTTCCTTGATTAGGATTTTAAAATAAAATATATAGAATGATTAAATTTTAGATTCTCATAGCACAAAAAGGAAGGAATGAAATTTGGGATATTCAATCCAGCTTAATTGGAGTTTCCTTTCCTTTCCAATGCCATAGGGCACAATCTCTTTGTTAGAACACCAAATGAGACACTATTTGAAATAGTTGATTCGGACTCATGTATACACAGAATAATGTAGAATGTACAATTAAAAGCTAAAAACAAAATAAGTAATGGTTGCGTGAGATGAAAGAAAACTAAATACAATGGACAAAGCTTCTCCCTCTCCATCTCATCTCATTGTACTCATCCAATGGTTTTCTAGTGGTTGTTGCTGGATGTTGAAATCATTCTAATCATCAAGCAATTTTCTTAGTTGCGGTATGGTATGTTAATTTGAAAGCTTGTAATACACCACTTCCCAATAAATGAGTTTGATGTTATTAACCAAATGCACAAAATTACACATTTACAAGGGCATACCCAGGTAATACAACCAATCCACTATCATATGGATCAAAGACTGAAACGAAAGAGTTATCACCTGTTTAATTACCTGATTTAATAGTCAGATAAGACATTAAGAATCAAGCTAAAAGCTAGCAATACACTAGTTAAAAAAATCTTAAGACAAGTAGCTAGACACAATTTGTATATACATGACAAACGAAGTTAAAAAAATAAATAAAATGACATCCATGAATTAAGGAACATCTTAAACTCCATAACTATAAGACAGGATCTTGACATGCGTGTGAACTCAAACTTTTTCGCATGGACTGTGTAGAGTGCGTTTAGCTCCAACTAATATCTAATCCAGTCTTGACTATGGTGACATAGAGACTTGTACAGACAATTTTAGGAGAAATCACCAAGATAAGGGAGAAATTAAACAACAGTTTATTGTTCTAGTGTGTTGAATGTAACTCATACAAACATCAGTGTTCCCTATATCCATATAAACAATAGTGGTCCTTATTCAGCCACCATATGTAGAAATTATTATTTTGTTACTTTTATTCATGATTATTTCTGCTACGGTTACTTGTTTTCTAATTAATGATAAGGTGGACGAGTCAAAAATTAAGTTGGAATAGGCATTTGGGTTTGTACATTATTAAAGTGGCATAACTTTTAATTCAGAAAAAGTTATGGGACTCATAATATATAAAATCCAAGCTAGTGACGAACCCTACAAGATCCATCGCCTACGGCCTTGATGTATACTGTTTAAAGCCTGAAAAACCTATTTTAAGTGTTTTTATTGTCGGTCAAACTTTAGTATTTTTTTATTTTTGTTATTTTATTTTTCCTTATCCAAGTTGCTGTTGGAAAGTAGTTTAGGGCTAAAAACATTTCCTAGGATTTCTGAACAATTACATTTTATTCATCAATTGAGATTATTATTATTTTTTATTCTCTTTGTTAGTTTATTGTTTTCCCTGTAGATTTATGGATTTATTTCATTCGTGTTCGTACGATAACTAATAAATCACGTTTGTGTTAGAATATTACAATTTAATCATATTTCGTTGCGGAAAAAAGTTGAATCTCTTGAGAAAAAAAAATTAAGGACGGAAGTTGAGCAGCAATTGAGAAAGATCATGAAGATAGTTAGGTTAGACAGGGGTGGTGAGTATGTTGGCTGACACGAGGATATTGGACATGGTAAGACCCGTTTACCAAATCCTTGGACGATTATGGATTATAGTGCAATTTATTATGTCCGGTAGTCTTGAGCAGAAGTGAGTCGTTGAAAGGCATAATAACTAGTAAAATATGTTTCGATCGGAACTTGGTACACCGTGATGCGGTCAAAAATTGTCCAGTTGTACTTAATAATTGTTGTTGATGGTGTATAGGAAAACACTTGCTACAAAAACATAAAACACCTTAAAATAGAAGATCCCCTAGGAGTGTTGCGCCTAGGTGGACCCTCTGATGCTAAGTCAATACATGAAAGAGGAGAAAAATTGTACTATGAGAACTTTTGTGCATAAAAATGCGTACCTTGTGAATGGAAATAGGTATTTATATGAAAATTACTTTTAGTAGAGTCCAATAAGGAACGAAATTCGTCGTAGAATTGAATTTGTACTCGTCATTTAGGATTGTGTTCCTTTTAATTAAGGAGATAACTATTATTGATAGGGTCCGGTGCTTCCAAAATCCTTTATGCAGTCAACTTTGTATTAAGGTTTTGTTACTCCACTATAATTACTGTAATACCCTTTTATAATTAGGGTTTTGGAGACATGTTTTATACATGTGATTTTATTCCAGTAGTGAATATTTTTACCCACATCACATTGAATGATGTGTAGTTAAATTTGGTTATTTCATTTTATTAGAATTATAATCAATCTCACATAGAAAATAGAGAATAACAGAAAAATATGAACACGCGATATACCCAAGTTTATCAATTTGGCTAGTCTTGTCAATTTGACTAGTCTTGTTTGTTTGATGTATTAATTCATTAGAGGTCTTACACGCTCTACAATAATCCACACTCCAAATAATGTTTTATAATAACTAAATAACCATAATTGCTATATATAACATAGGCTCAAGCTCAATACATTAGAAAACCCAAGACCGAGCTATTAATAAATCCCCAAGCCTAATTACATACTTCCAGGGAGCGCTGCCTCCTTGCAGCAATTTTGTACTTCACCAAGAAGTATGAGCCAATTCCAACCGTTTATATTTTTCAAAGAGGTTGCGCCATGTTAGCTTACTAAGTGCTCATAAGGCGTGTTTGGATATATTAGAACATTTTTGTATGTTTTCTAATTAATTAATAGTGTTCTAGATATTGATTCATGTGATAACTATGCTTGTTAATATTCTAAATACTTTAGAAGATGATCTAGACGGTTGATTAGCTCCCCATTAGATTCAATCCTAGTTATTAGTTGTATGGCCTAACACTTATATAAATATCCCCATTTTTAAATCATAAAACAAAGTATAATTGTAACGACCCCAAAAATCGGGACCAACTTTATCCCAAATTAGGACTAATCTTAATCCCGACCTTGTGCGTTAATTACTATCTTAATTCAGCTTTACATCATACTATGATGAAATAATAGTAATAATAATAAAATAATAAATAATTATTATGCTATCTTGAACAGAAAGGTCTTAAGGTATATATTAATTGATGTAATCAAGATATTAATATATAAAAACTAACTTATGTGTATATTGATGAATCTGAGTTGAAATTCGATGTAGGATTTGAAAACTAATATATAGTTGATATTTAAACGGAAGATGAAAATGTGATGAATGTTTAACGTGGATTAATTTATGTGTAGGTTATACGGTGAATGAAAGTATAAGTATTATAACAATTATGTGATAAGCGTAAAATGACGAACGCCGAGCAATGAACGTCGAGCATAAGCATAAGCAAGATTAGTTAATCACAGGCAAGTTTTTCAGTTCCTTTGTGTTATGTGATCTTGATATTATATGAGATTTTCACAAATATGCTAAATTATACTTTATGTTTGTTGAATTGTGAAAGTCAACTTATGACTGAAATTGATTGAGTTTTAGAACTCAGTCTTGATGTGATATGGGATATGCTAAACATATGAATTATATTGTTTAGAATTATGATAATCATGAGATATGAATTGAGCATGAAATTATGTGCTATGTGAAGCATGAAAGCTGTTAAATTTGCTGAGCTGTCGAGCTCAATCTTGCAAAAATAAACTTTTTGCAGGTCAAGGATACAATGCGATATTATTTGTCATCTGATGATATGGATTAGAAGGCGTGCAAAGGAATACCTTTTCTTTATTTAAAAATTTGCATTGAATCACGATGATGGTTCTTGACATGTGTACTGATAGGTAAGTAAACCTTGAGATATTCAATAAATAAAGAATATTTGTTTTGAATGCATGAAAATAAGCAAATCAATATAGTGATAATACTATATAATAAAAAATCTGAATGTAGAATTGAGTTGTATATACTCATATCTACTTCGATATATAATCGTAAAGGTTGCGATTCAGGGAATAGAAAGAAAGATATAGAAAAATTTTAATTATCCGCATTTTCAACTATTATTTCATCATAGTATGATGTAAAGCTGAATTAAGATAGTAATTAACGCACAAGGTCGGGATTAAGATTAGTCCTAATTTGGGATAAAGTTGGTCCCGATTTTTGGGGTCGTTACAATAATCATACTTGTAAAATATAAGTTTAAGTAATTAATAGTGGAAAAACAATTGGGACGCTATTTTAATGTTTAATGTATAAGATTAGAATAAAAATATATCATGTTTTGAAATGTTCATATCAAAATTCACTATTTAATATTATGTAAATATTGGTTCATAAGGTTGGACCTGAGTGACTCATAAAGTGTTTGAAAATTTTTCTTTGGAAATTAAAAGTTTACTGTTTTATAACCATTGACAATGTAATTTGTGTGATTTGTAGGGTCCTTTGGAGCATCCCACTAGCAGATAGTTCAGACTGCATAAGCGAATTCCTAGACCCATTAGCTGCTCCTGCTACATTGCTTACCTCTAATACAATTATCCACCGCGGTAATTTCCCTTTTTTTCATTTTTCATGCTTCATTATCAATGTGAAGTGGCACAAAAGACAACCCTTAGTACATAAAATAAAGCACAAAGTCAGTGGGACTCTCATATTTTAAAGGATGGAGTACTTGTCTTTAAAAGTTATAAAAGTTATATTTACCCATTCTAAAATATATAAAATTTGGCCATTTTGCTGATTTGGGACATTTTGTCAAAGCCACAACATTATCTTTCTCGTTTTTCATGTCTCGTATGCTATTCATATAGAGCTTTACCTATACATCTCGTATGGGAAAAAATTACCTTCTTAATTACTTGGATGTATATTGCTTATTGATATTACCTTTTCTATTCTTACAGAGATGGTGCTGATTCAAGCTCTGGTGAGAGAGAGTATTGATCAGTTGGGAAGTAGTTTGTCAGCTATCCCGTTTATAATTGCTGCTAAGAAGCCAATTTCTAGCCAACAGGTTCGGATTACCGACTAATTCAACTCCAGCAGATTGATTCCAATCCGCCAATTCATTCGCGGCAACCTCGACTTCAGAGCAACCTGATTCTCAGCAACCGGATCATTGGCTTCTGGTTCCATTTCAGGCTAGGGTTACGATTCTTGTATCCACTCAGAAGTATGTTTACATTTAGCCAAATTGTGCGGTACAGACTTTATACAACTAAATTTTAAATAACTTTCTCTATCTAATGACTATTAAGCCCCTGCTAGAAACTTATAAAGACTAAACTAACCTTCTACCAAAATTCAGCTCAAAATATTGTAACTACAACATTTACAATGAGTATGTTTGTGATTGTTTAAAAAATATGATTATTGATTTTGATTTGTGTTTTTGATTATAATTAATTTTAAAAAATTAGTTTGTGTTTGATAAATAAAAAGCACTTAAACGAGTAAAAAGTGAAAAATGTTTGATATAAAAAAAAGTTGTTAATCACTTATTTCAATTGTAAATTAGTAAAAATAAATGTTTTGAAAAGTAAATACGAGTAATTATTGGAATTACTAAAATAAATAGAGATAAATTAGTAATATAGTTGGTCAAACCTGATTATTAGATTTGGCAAATAATCAGAAAGTCCATATTAGAGCTTCTGATTATTTGCATAAAAAGTGATTATAAATAGTTTTAAAATCAATTTACCAAATATTTTTTGCTTTTAAAAATTAATTATAAACATGTTTGACTGCTTATAAACAATCCCAAACACCCTCTAAATATTATAAGAAATTAATGTCATGTGCTTTTACAACCATATCAAAATTTTGCTCCATATTGATCAAAAGCATATTTGCTCAAGTGAACTGACATCAATTTCAAAATTATATGAACTAAAACTAACTAGTAATTATATCTGCACAATTGGCCTGATCAACTGTCCATGTTACGTGACATACACATACCCAATTAAACGTAAGTGAAAAAATAAAAAATAAAAATCAAATAATCCGTGATAGTAATTTATATTTTAAGAAATTTTGAGTTTTGTTTATTGGGTGAGTGGGTATGATTTTGTAGGAAATAAATAATTTTGATTAGTTTAGAAAGATTATTTTCATTCTCAATCCTTTTCATTTGAGTTGTATATATTGTTTCTATTGTTGGTGTCTTAGTGATCAGTTGGATAGAGCTTTTGAAATGGTTGATGTACAAATTAAGCTTGGCAATGGCATGGTTGTTAATGTTGTTACTATGATGTCATTATGCACCTCTAAAGTTCTATTTCAAAATATCATCATTTATAATTAGTAAAATTGTAAAATTCAAATTGGATGTGATCTGTGATAGATACTGGTGGTTCATACACTTATTCTCTAATTTGTACAAGGGTAAATCAGTCTATTCCAATTATAACCGTATCAAATTTAAAAGTGAAACATTTTCAAACGTCCCAAAATTGAAGTGTGACATCTATTTTGGAACGGAAGGTATACTTGAAATAACATATGGAATATGCACTTTAACATTATATCAAGAAAATCAATTCTTAACTGTAAATGAGCACAACTGGTACAGATTAGGAAGCCAAGCCACTACACTAGAATCCAAGGATAAACATAGGAGATTATTACTCAACACATTATTCACCACATGGTTCTATAAACAGAAAAAAAGCTGGTCTTTTCATACTTTCAGCTAACCAGGGGAGCCATAATGGACTCCAGATAGCATCAATAAATCCCGTAATGAATCCGACTTTTTCACTGTAGTTAGAGCGATAGAGTCAGTTGTTTACCTTGAACCAGATCCGAGTCTAGTATTGGTAGTAGCATGGGTTTATACCGTGAAGAAAATGACATCTCTTACCTTAGTAGGAGACTAGATCTGACTATTATGAATGAGATAAACTCGAGAAAATCTTGCACTATTTACAACACTCAGAGTATCCTTATACTCAAAAGAAATACGCACAATATTATAGAAAAAGAATTTTGTGATTCTGGTATGAGTTTCATACCTCAACTAAGCAACCTATTTATAGGAAAATACTTAGCACACCGCGTTTGACAAACGTACGGCTTAACACACCACTAACAAATTCGTTCGTCTGATTTTTACTGTGCAATAAAATATTCTAATAAAATAAATAACTTTATATATAATATAATATATTCTAATTATAATTTAATAAAACAAATAACTTTATATATAATATAAAAGTTTTTGTTTTATATAAAAAGTTTTCTGTTTTAGTACTATTATAATAATAATAAAATAAATACAGAACAAAATTTATGTCGATGGTTTGACAAATTGGCAAGTGGGGGGTCCATGGAATAATAAGTCAAACTTACGACAAACGTTTCATGACAAATCCCAAAAATTGAACAAATAACTACCACACATCACTTATTTTTAATCAACACATTTTCAATCTTTCAACAATTACTCACCATTAATATTATAGACTCACAATATTGACAATCAAATCATTCCCAAGAAAGAGGGGGTTTTCCGTAGAAACGGTGCGCAATTAAATAACTACTTTCCTTAACAGAACTTCTTGACATTGTCAATAATGCTAACTGATCTAATAATATCATATCAAATAATATGAGTTACAGTGTTGTGACAAATAATATAAAATGTTAGACAGATATTACTGTAACAATTATTGAATCAAATTACTGTGCAATTGCTACTATATCAATTATTGAATCAATAATATGAAATACTCTGTAATACCGTGTACTACTGTGGAATACCGCGTACTACTATGGAATAACGCGTTCTACTGTTTTTTTATTACCGGGTATTTCAATAGTTGCAGGTGATAGTACCGTTGACAATTTGTATAAAAAAATTAATACTGTGGTTTTTTGTATCCGACAATTAGTCGTTATGGGGCCCACCAATGATTTGTTATTTCGGTGCCGTTGTACTTTACCGAGTATAATATTCCTCGACAGAAAGAATATTCTCCGACAAAAAGAATATTCCCTAACATACTATTCATCTGATAATTTGCATATATCACCCTTAACTATAACATTTATCAATTAAACACTTTACTGTTTAGAATAATAATCATAAAGAAAAAAAATAAACTTTCATTTCATAAAAGTCGGGGCCTTACAGTTTTAGCTAACATCAGCTTCCGAAAGCACCTATTGGATCATCTCATACAGGGGCTGGCTTAGATGACGAACTATAATCTAGAGATTTATGACAGCGATGTCGGATAAGTTTGACATTGATTCATTATTCAAGGAGGAGATATTACCTTCCCGTACTTGTCTGTATCATCTTACTCAGGACATTGCAACAGGGCCACCGCCGAGAGTACGGGTATCCCATCCGAGCAGTTCGTCGCAATACGCGACGAGGTGCTACGGATGGTGGTTACCCTACTATTGGAGGCTTTTGGGACATTACTAAGTTAGCCTCCGACTACTCCTCATGTATTTTATTCATTTTAAGTTGTATATTCTGCATGTTACTTAATTATTTTAGGAGCTTTTTTTTTTAATTCTCAATTATGTTTACTAATAGATTATATTTTTATTGTATTAATAGGGTGACGATGTCGGGGGAGGGGGGAGATGGTGACGAAGTCCAGAGGGGGGATGATGGCGATGCCAAGCGGGGGATGATGACGATGACTTTCAGACACCGGAGCAACATCGTCAACCCCCCGCCCGATGATCCTCCTCATAGCGATGGTAGTACTAGTCGTCGTTTATAGATAGTTATAGTTTTAGTTAGTTTATGTTGTAAATTACAGTGATAGTTAGTTGTAAATTTTAGTTTACTATATTTTACATTGTAAATCATTGTTGATTATAATTTATTAGCTTAACTTATGTGTATTAATGTTATCTATTGTAATTTAGCTTCTATTTGTTATTGTTATGGATGACGTGTATGTTGTTGTTTAGGATATTACTGTCATTTTGATGTGTATGTTAGTTGTTGGGATATATGTATATGTTATTGTTGGGAAATACTGGTTGAAAATAGGTACATGTACAAATTGTAGTTTAAAAACCTGAAAATTAACAAAATAAAAAATAATTAAAAAATGTATTTTCGACGGAAATTCCGTCGAAAATAAAGCGGAGCAAGTAATTCAAGTGCTGACATGTGGTCATTATTTCTGACGAATTGTTTTATTTCTGGCGGAAGTTCTGTCATAAATATCGTGCATTAGAAACAAAGGAGCGACACGTGGTTGTTTTTGTTCTACGGAATTTTCGTCGGCATTAAATTCTACCGGAATCAACACATTTTCGACGGACTCTCTGTCAGAACTAAGTAATTTCGACGGATTTATTTTTAACCAGATTAGTCTCGACTGAATTACCGACAGACTTTTCCGTCGATCATAAATTAATTCTGACGGAATAAGCTTATTTTCGACGGAAAATTTCGTCGGAAATTGATCTTGTAGTAAAAATTTTATACTGGAGAGGATCAGAGGAATAAGAAATAATGCCTATCAAACTCAAAATATTAATTAAAATGTGAACAAAATCTAAATTCAGACCAATTAAAAAATGATCAAAGAGTCGACCCAAAAAATTAAATTAAAGAGATGCACTCAAAAGAGTAAAAAAGAAAATGAAATGACTTGCCAAGAAATTAATGCAAAAAAGTAGTAAGCGGAATATTTGTTTAAGAAAAGTAGAATTAATACGGATCAAGACAAACAATTTCAGCAACAACCCCGTGCATGATCAGATTATAAAAAAAGGTGAATTAATTAATTAATTAATACATTAATTAGAACAAAGACCAGCTCCTTCACGACAAAAGAAGTAGATGAGTTGGTTTTGAAAATAGTGTCACTTAATCTGTCACTTTTTCAGCCATGCACTCACAAAAGGTTTCTATTAATTCCATGCAAAGCTTTTTTTGGCTCTTTGCCACCTGCCTCCTTAATTACGTATAATAGAATATATATATATATATATATATATATATATATATATATATATATGTATGTTCGATTTAATCTATGAGGCAGTTGGTTATATATATAGAACTCAGATATATAGATTGTTTACCCCATAGAACGTCTCCTTAACGTTAAGAAAGTTCAAGCCACCATATATAAAAGCTCAAAAAAGAAAGCGCAAACTCTAAGAAAAGGGAATGGGAAATGAAAGCATTAACAAGAAGGTACTGGATGCTGAGATGGAGAACAAAGAGGAAAGTTTGTTTGAGGACGATGGCCCATGCTTCTATAAGATATTACTTGAAGATCCCAACAACAAGTACACCGTAAGTTAATTAATTTGATCGTTTAATTACCGATCCAAAAAAGTATCATCATCTTTTTATTTATTTAATTTATTTCTTTTACCTTTCACGCAATGAATGCTTTTGTTTTCAATTGTTTAATTTCTTCTTCTTCTTCTTTTTTTTTTTTTCTTTTTGGATCGATCGTTAAAGAGTTTTATGATATATTTACAATATTTCTTGTTAAATTAACTATGACATTTTCTTTTATTTGTTTTCGATAAATTGTAGCGAAAAATCCCAGAAGGCTTTAAGGAAATCATAGGAAAAAGATTTCCCCGTTCAATATGCCTAAGGCCTCCTTCTGGCCGCCGGTTGAGGGTTCTGGTTGACCGGGACGAAGACGACATGGTTCTAGCAGAAGGTTGGAAGGATTTTACGGTGGCAAATGGTATAAAAGTAAATGACTTCTTAATTTTCCGGTACGACGGAAAAATGCATTTTAATGTACAAATTTTTAACCCCTCCGGATTGGAGAGAACTCCTAAACCTAGGAAGATAGAACAACATGAAGAAACTGCAGCTACTTCTTCTTCTACTAATGGGAAAAGGAAGCGAGGAAGGCCAAGAAAATATGAACAAACAGGAAGCGTAGATAGTGCAGGTAACATGCATATTTATTTTACATATATTTGCATTATTAATTCTAACATTTATGAGCATGCATATACTAATTTATTGTATACTGGGAATTTATTAATTGTAGTTTGTTTTTAGTTCGTAAACTAGAGGATATTGGCTTTTTATAATTAATGACCATGTTTTCTTATTAGATTATATAGCAATGTACTAAACCAATTGTTTATATTTAATTATTTTTGATCTCCAATTTTATATGGTAAAATTTTGTGTGCGTTTAGAATAAATAAATAAGGTGTTACCATTAATTGCCTATCCAAATCCGTACCAACTAATGCTTCATTGCGCCCCATGTCTGGATTCATTGCAACCAATTGCAAGATCTTAATTAGTCTCACATACTGTTGTAGTCGAGTCCAGTCGAGTTGAGTAGTGATTGATTGAGTTTAACCATGTCTATGTATGTATATAGCATCAACTATCACAATATTCTTGCCAGTTATTTTTTGCTCATCATTGATATTAATTAGTTCATCAATTATTTTGTAGGATATGGGCAGCTGAACTGAAGCCTAAAAGTGATCTGCAAGTACTTTTTGTGTCTTTGCTTCAAAGTTTTTACCTTAATTAAGTTTTCGCTACAAATAGTTATTTTTTTCAACTGACATGGTTAATTATTCGTGTAATTGACTGTTGTAATTTTTACAATGAATTTGGTTTTCCTTGTTATTGCACAATATTGCGAAATTGTTATTGTTTGTCAAAATTACATGCTAATTTGTTATTGGAATATATAGTTTGTTTGAATCAAAAAGCAATGGACTAAGTTTCAATCTGGGTCAGCCCCAGAATTTGCAAACAACATATCATGACTGCATATGGATCAAATTAAAGATTCTCAACTGTTGGAAAATTTTAATGTTTGCTTTAACAAAACGGCCATTTTTAGTAAACTATCAAGATTATCCGAGAAATATTCTTGGGAAAAAAAACCTCTAGTACCTCAATTCCAAATTATGAAATCAATTTAAAATATCTTCAAATTCATAAAGAGTAATATTATGTATTACGATAAATTTAAGCCGAAAGTTTATCAATACAATAGAATGATAGAATTTATAGCAGGGTCCAGTTATTATACATTTATCTAAAACAATTACCACTAATACTTACTCAAATAGTCAACATAAATATTCACAATATATATCATTTTTCATTCATAAATTATATATGAGATTTATTAAAAATAATAAAATAATAAATTTTTGTAATTAGTAGCAGTTTTTTTTTTCTAAATGATTTACAATATTTAGTATTATAGTGATTAAAACCAAATGTATTTATGTCAATTTTGTGTTTGAAAATGTCTTAAATTGATTTCAAAAAATTCATAATTATTTTATATTTTAGAGCATATGAATTATTTAATCACATGAATAAGGTAGTGTATCAAATAGTCTGAGATTTTTTCATGAATTTCGTTCCGCTAGAGCTGTGTTGAATAGTGAATACCCCAATTCCTACTAATTAGGATCAGCGTGTTAAGAAGTGGCAGCGCCCTCCTTTTGGGGCGATTAAAATCAATTTTTATGCATCTGTGAAAGGGAATGGGTTTATAGGTGTAGGTTTCGTGATCCGGGACGCGTCTGGTTCTGTCATGGGAGCTAGTGTGGATAGATTTCGTGGTAACTTTGCGTTGAATAACACTAAAGCAATTGCGATTCGTAGTGCTCTGTTTTTCCTAAAGAGTGTGGGTTAAAGAACAACTTGGTGGAAAGTGATAATAACAGTGTAACTGATAAATTGAAGACGGACATTCCAGATAAGACATATACCTCCTCTATTATTTATGATCGTAAGTTGTTGGTGCGTTATTTGAATGTGATGAAGTTCACGCGTGTATAAAAAAGGGAATACAGTGGCTCATGGTCTAGCACAGTTAACTCAGATTTTTTATTTTTATGTTCGTATGTTTTGGTTGGAGGATGTTCATTTTAGCATTTTTCATTTGGTTGTTTCTGATATTTTGGAGCAATAAAATCTCTCAGTTTTTGAACTTTTTCAAAAATAAAAATAAAAAAATCACATGAATGAATACTCAATCAATTTTTTTTTTTACTTCGATTTGTTTTCGCTTGCACTTAAATAGAATTAAATTCAAACTACTCGTGAACTTTAAATTTAAGCTCGATTTCAGAACTTCACATTGTATATAACTTCATAATACATATTATTCCAAATCAAACTTATTATTTTACTTTGAAAATGAGAAAATATATTTACAATTACATTTTACAAGTATAAATTAAATTACTACTACACTTAAAATAAATATTATTAGACTACTACCAAGCATCAATTATAATCTTACTCAGATTTTATTCGTATATTTTTTTTGAAATATATATATATTGCTCAGACTTGAGTTATATTATTAATAAATTCACATCTTTCTCACATTTTTTGAATCAAAGCCCGAACTATATATTTGGTTCGATTTTTAGCCTGTATAAAATATTCGCTTGACTAATGTATTTTTTAAAATAATGATGTCATGGTGATTAAAGAATAGTTATAAAAGAGAGAAAATTATGTGTATAATTATGGTTGGTTACAATTAGGAAATTGTTTCTACACGTAAAAATTGATATTTTAACAAAGTTTCTTGACATAAACACGGGACTCATTTACTAACATAAACGCGGGACCCATTTACTATTTATGTGAGAAACCTTAGAAAATAATCAATTTTACGTGTAAAAATATCAATTCTCTATAATATTAGATCCACCCATGTACAGTGAATCATCTGCTCATTACCCTTTAACACATCATTTTATGCGATATTTTTTTAAAGAATTCTCTTTTTAAAAAACATAAGAAATAGACAAAAACAGAAAAGAAAAACTAGGTTGGGAATACGTGGGGCCCACAATATGGTCAAATTTGTAATCATGCAGTGCAAGGTCCCGAAAATGGAAAATGCCCTGACGTTAAAAAAATACTATACATTTGCAGAAAGTGGACAACCTTAATTACCTTTCCAATAAATTTCTGCAACATATTTTGCAGACTGTCATCCATTTATTTATCTCTAAATTCTTAGGGGACTCCGTCCTATACATACTACAAAAATTAATTGCAATCTAAATTTCAGTTGTTCACATTAACACCCTAAAATTGCTGGCTGTAATCTAACTCTACAACTACAAGTAGTAATTAAAGTTGGCCGGAGTTATCATTTTGATCTCCGGAAGAGATATATATATATATATATATATATATATATATATATATATTAATTATATAGCTACATAGCCTACATTATAAGGTACAATTTACAAACTTCTGCTTCAGATTTCAAATGCATGGATATAATTTGTGTTTTTTCTAATACTTAATTTGCATTTTTTTTCCTGGAAATGAAATTTGTTTGTAGGATCTATCTTGTATATGGTTTACCACAAGTACATAATTTTCCAGTTTCCATTTTTCAGCAGGGGGTCTATTTCATTTATCTACATCAGAGCGGCTTTGATATATATTCCAATCCATCAGTTATTTGGTAAGTGGAGTTTTAACTGTTCTGTTTCTGAAATTTTACTTGTTGTGAAACGCATTTATTCACTTTATATCTAGTCTACATATGTATTGGGTGATAGATCTCAAATATTTTTTTTTTGGGGCTCAAACAGTGTGTTATGAGTCATTTTATGTATTGCAAAAATTTTCAGTCAACTTATAATTCGAAGCACATGCATGAGATATATATAAGAATGATCCCACTCTAATTAATCTATCGTATGGCATGTTTCAATTCAACTTCATCACATATTTGTCATCGACGTATATATCATTTTTCGTGTGTTATTATTACATTAGTTGAATACGCCTCATGTGATTGACTATATTATACAATAATATTTGTCCTATTCAATAAAAAAAAATTAGATTTTCTTTTGAATACGGTAAAATTTTGGATAGTACTTAGTTATATTAATTTGGATAGAAAAAAAAAGACTGATGCTTTAAATTATATAGTTGATTTGAGACTCTTAACACTATATTTTGTGTGTGTGTGTGTGTGTGTATATATATATATACTACTTAAAATTAGCTTTTACTCACTTTCTTTATGATACTTTTTCCCTTCCAAAAAAAAGAGTCTCATTTATAAAATTTACGGATAATAAGATACAATATGATGTGAGTTTAGTAATTTATTATGATGACAAAATTATGATGGCATAGTTGAGAATATTGTGTTATTTTATTCTATTACCCCTAAAAAAGTGATTTTTTTTTGTAAAACAAATTTTTTGCTCGAATAAATTTCTTTTACAAAATAGGACTCCTATTATGGATAGGAGGGATTAATATTTACTTCTTGTTTATATTTTAGAATACAATAATACCTTGAAATTTTTCTCAAGATTTTATAGTGCATGTGACAACCCAAATTTTCGAGAATAAAATTGAAATAAGAATTTATTATGAGACGTATCGGGTTTGAATGTAAAAATATATATGTGTTATATATATTTATGTGATTTATGTGGTGAATTAAATATGTATATATAAAATATAAAATATATACATAGATTCAGAATGAATGAGTTAATAGTTAATTGTTGATGTAACGATCGCGAATCGTAAGTACCCTTGTAATTCGGGTTTATTAATATTATGGAATATATTAAATTTTTATTTTTATATGATGTGTTTAAAGATTATATTATAACCTAGATTATGAGAATGCATGAATTTTAAGTGTCGTTGTTTCGCATAAGCGAATAAATTGATTTTGCGTAATATCGCTAAATTATTATTCACGAGGCACTATTCATGCCAAAAATATTTTTACGTCTTTTTTAATTTTTATTAATTTCGTCAAAGCGTGTATGCGAGGAATTAATTATTCCAAGTGTTGGATTTTTATTTAAGGATAATGGTGATTTAATTAGTAGCCCAAATGGTTGATTTGGGTGACCCAAATATATGGGTTGTAAGAATTTTACAAATTTGAGGAGGGAGTATACGGGTGGGGAAACAAAGAGAAAGGAAGAAAGAAAGAAAAAAAGAAAGAAAGAAAGAGAAGAAAACTCCCCACTCACATCCCATTTCCTCACTCGACTGAAACCAAGAATGAAGAGAATAGAGGGAGAGAGTACTTGCATAATGTAGAAGAAGGAAAAACAGAAAGGAAGCCATGGTCAAGAAAGGAAATGAAAGTAAGAAAGAGGTAAACTCAAAACCTTTGATTAATCCTTCGATTTTCATGGTTAGATGTAAGTTTTATGAAGTTTATGTATGTTTGGGATGATCTAAACTTATATAAACAAGATAAAATAAGAAATCTAATAGATTAAGGTTCGCCGGAATTTCGACAAAAATTTAGATCTAGCGGTGATTGGTGGTTTGATTTTAAAACTAAGACCATGGTTGGACTCTTAAGATGTAGTAGAACAAATCTGGGCAAGAAAATTTAAGAAAACTCGTCGGAAACTGGGCAATTCGCCGGAGAAGATGACCGGGAAATATTTTCCGGCAAACTTTTCCGGTAAGCCCGTTTCTCTATGTTAGAGGCAGAATTTGAAGAAAATTTAAACTACAAAGTTGTAGAGAATTAAATTTTATGTGTAATGGACATAAGATTCACAATTTTTTGATAAGAGGACTATTTATTAGTAAGTGTTGAAGTAAGGTTGTTAAAATTGACAAAATCAGAAAATTTTAGAAAAGTTAGTTTGTTACCCTATTTTTGTAAAGACCATAACTCTTTGTGTATTATGAGTTAGAAGATGAGCCTTATATCAAAAGAAATCTCTAAGAGTAAGCTACACACAGAGAAATGAATCACTCAAAAAGGTTTTGAAATGAATTAGGTATGACGTTTTTAGCGAGATAGGGTAAAGCTGAAACACAGAAATGGACAGATTCTGACATGTTTGTTATGTGAATTTCCTGGTCTTGTGTGTTCAAAATTTAAAAGTGGTGTAAAAATGAAAGTTGTAGCCCCGGAAGTTAGCTTCGCGTGGGCGCAAGAATCACTCAAAAATGTTTTAAAACGAATTAGTTATGACTGTTTTAGCGGTAGAGAGTAAAGCTTGCCAGATTTTTATAGTAATCTGACCTTAGTTGTAAAAAGTGAAAACATGTTTTGATTGAAGAATGGCTCGAAACCAAGGCCTAGATGAGATTAAAGTAGACTGTATAAGCTTTAATTTGATGTAAGAATGAACGAAAACGGATTACTAACGAATGAGATATGATAAAAACAAGAATAATGTTTTGTTAAAGAAAAACTATGGAAATGAGTTTTATAAGTCGGATTGAAATGAATTTTGAGCAATGATATATTTTGATGTAAAATAGCATATTTTGACGTATAATAACGTATCTTGACATAAGAAAGAGATTGTCCAAGATTTTAAGAATTTTGGGACGTAACTCCGAAAATTGTAGATTATTGAAATAGTTAACATGAATGTTAAAATATAATTATAGGAAAATAGATTAATAAGTGGATATTATTATGAGAAAGTTAAATTGTTGATGAGAAATATTCTATAATGTTGTAGATGACTCAGACTTGAGTACGGGAGAAAGAATTGTATATGAATGAGGTAGATGATGAGTTATATAAGTGTATGAGCATGCTAAACATATGTAACGGAGAGGAATCGGGCGTGTGACGTATGAACGTCGAAGCGCCGTATAAAGTGTTAATGAACTTAAAAAGTATTTCGATTCAAATAAACGAATATTATAAGATATAGAATGGGGTTAATATAAACCAATAATGATGGATGATGATGAGGGTCGTAACGTTTCCGAACGACGCGACGCCAAGAGATGTTTTGGGCTTAATCGCGTTTATTAAATTATAAAACGCGAACAACATGAAATGAAAGTTATAATTATAGTATGTAAACTAATATGAAGTCTATATTTGGCTAATTGGTATATTTTTATAAATAATATTGTGTAGACTATTTGAAGAACATTATAGCGTAAGTTGTAAGCAGCGCATAAAGCAAGTTTCCTAACCTTACTCAAATTACAATTGAGCAGGTTTCCTAATTTATGCAATATTTATATTATATGAAATCTAAACTTATGCAAATTTGTTAGTACTTGTAAAAGTTGTTCAAGCTTAGCCAATTTGCAAAGTGATATGTTTTTTATTATGGAATTTCATTTGTTATATGAAATTCATCTTATTATGTGAAATGATTTATGAAAAGGAGTTAGTTGTCATTTGATTCAGCCTAACTCGAATTATGAGCTATTTCAATCAGAAATGGATTGTGCAAAAGATGAATTGTATTAACCCTCAAATTGAGATAAGATGATTGTACCAATTCAAATAAATTGGGCAAGTATTCAACTATATTGCACCCCGTGCAATAATGATCAAGTGTAATTATAAATTTGTACCCCGTGCAATGATGTAATCGTAAGCGTTATGTTCAAGAACATGTTAGGCCAATATCAGCACTTATGTGCTAAACCAAAAAAGAGAAGTTCTAAAATGAACTGTTGATATTATTAAGACTATGTTTATTAATGAAAGATGTTTAAAATAAAAGGAAAATGTTATTTCCGTTTGTTGAGTTGCTTCACAATTATTGCTTAATTGTTGAAGCAAAACCTTGTTATGTGCTAATCAAGATATTAAAAATTTGATTGTAGATGTCATGCGAAGAACTAGAGTATAGAGACATTCACGTAGTGAGCGAGGAGTTGATCGCTTCGCTCGAGCTAGTACCCGAGCAAGTAGCAGAGGTAGAACTCATATAGAGAGTGATCTAGAGGAAGATCCGGAGGAGGAGCCTGAGATGGAACCTTCATCTGATGAGGATCCATCTGAACATTGGGAGGAACCCATAGAGGAGCCAATGGAAGTGGATGATGGTGCAGCATCTGAGGCTATACCTTTAGAGGAGGGGGAAGTGGCACCAACAGATATGTGTTGGTTTATGGTTTTTTGGTTTTAATGATGAAAATTTGCTTTGTAGTGTTATTATGCATTTACATGTTACTGATGAGAGAACAAAAGATTTTTTGAAGTCTTGTTTTAAAAAGGATTGAAGACATGAATACTTGAAGAAATGATTTGAGTCATTAGAAAATCAATGTAAGATCCTAGCTCTAATTATATCAACAATGTAAGGCTCAACTAATATGCAATGATCAAAGAGTTGGATAAAGATATCACCAATTTAAGCACAATGAATGCAAGCTGAAATTAATTGATACTTGATGTAGCACAGCAGCTAAGAATGATTTCTTCACAAGGAAAAATAAAATGGTTCTTTTCAAATACTTGTGAAGAGAAGAGATTATCAAAATATAATTTTTGGTAGTTCTTAATCTCTTAATGTATGTGAAGAGAGAATTTCAGGATGTATAATTTGTTCCGTGTATTCTTCTCTCTTGATTTTCTTGAGCCACCGCTGGACAGATATATAGGAGAGGAGTATTATTTCTGTTGGCTATTGGGAGTGAGAGAGAGAGCAGACAAGAAGAATTTATTTTCCTACCGTTGGAATACATTTTGGTCTGCTAAGGAAAAAGGAGAATCAACCCGATGAAGATAATGGGCTATGATATATAAAATAGCTTTGAAAATAATTCATACCCATGATGTTATGTTGGCAAACTTTGGGAATTAAAACAAGAATGGGATGCATTAATATGGTCGGATTCCAACAGCTTTGGTGTACTTAATATATTTAGAAAATATTATATTAAATGTAATGGAAAGCATGTGCAACCTTAATATGGACACAATAGAATATTCAACTCATATGCTCAATTCTTCCAATGAGTCATGATGCAATCAAACTTGGTAAGTAATGTTTGACCCAATAAATATTACAAGCTTTTGGTCAACCACTGACTACTAAAAAATTAAGGAAGAGTCCATAAAGAATTTCATAATGAAAGGCTTTGATGTTCTAAAGAGGATGCTAGTAAATCCACTATTATTAATATGGAACCAATTTCTTGAGTGGGTCTAGAATATAAGGTATTATGGAAGATTAACTAGATATATTCTAGAGAAAGGTAGACATATTTCCCATGAAACCATTAGCATGTCCCAGCCATGTATATAAATGGAATTAACAATGTATGATAATATTCAATATTGGAAGATTCAATTTAATGATTCCATTTTAATTAATTACTTCCATGATTATTACCATGCAATGCAAATCTTAGAGCCTTGATTGAGATATAATTAGAGCTAGGATCTTACATTGATTTCCTAATGACTTAAATCATTTCTTCAAGTCTTCATGTCTTCAATCCTTTTTAAAACAAGACTTCAAGAAATCTTTTGTTCTCTCATCAATAACCAGTAAATGCATAATAACACTACAAAGCAAATTGGCATCATTAAAATCAAAAAACCATAAACCAACATTCTCCCCCTTTTGATGTTGACAATCTATAATATATAAACTCCTCCTAAATATATGGCTCCCCTTAAAACTATGCATTTAATCATTAAGCACAAGTTGAAATATTTTGCTCCCCCTGAATTATTGCATATGCATATCAATTTAGATATCTCTCTTCCCCTTTGTCATCAATAGTAAATAATTCATAATAAGCACACATATTAATTATCTCTCCCCTTTTGGCATTATCAAAAAAATAAATCATAAGAGACATTTAAAGCGTGATAGATTATCTTTCCCCTTTTTCATTATTTCCTTTGAGTTCAGTTTTATTCTATGATATGGTCTTGAAATAACAACATATCTCTTACCTTACAAGTACACTAGAGACCTAACTTCCAGTTAATTTCTTCTAGACTCTGGTCTTGGTCAAATGATTACTCGTCTTTCTCACAGTTACATAAAATAAACTAACTCATCTTTTTAAAAAAAAAATAGAAAGTAATATTTTGAAAGATAAAAATATTAAGCACATAATATATCAAGCCCAAATGTACACATATGAATGTTACGCGCAGATAGTTATACCGATAAGAATGCTTAGATAATATTCCAAACTAGATTATAGGTGTACTTGGAAATCCGACATTGCTCATTTGCTCTTCTAGTTCATGTACTGAAAATTCGGTTTCTGCATCTAAAGGTTCGTCTGAGTTTTCTTCTAAAGCAAATGGCTCTGGTTGTCTATTTTCATCTGTCTGCTTTGGTTCATCTGGTTTTCCTTCTAAAGCAGATGATTGAGACTGTCTGAATTGAGCTGTCTGTTTACCACTAATTTTTCTTGTAGAATCATCATTTTCTTCTTTTGATATATCACAGTTTAATACATCAAATATAACATGCACAGATTCTTCAACTATATATCTTATGTTAAAATTATCAAGATTGACATGAGTATTAAATATAAAGCATTTAGCACAATAAAAAATATATGGCGCATTGCAGCAGACTACCCTTCTTGGAAGTTAAGGTGTGCCAAAGAATCTTACCCTACGATCTGCAAAGACAACTTTAGTAGAGCCAAGCTTTGATACCAAATGAAATTCCGAAATTAAAGCCCTAAACTCTTTTAAGTTTTAACTCTCAATAGTCACTCACTACTAGACTACTAGTAAGTACTTGGTAGGAGTGCACGTGGGAGTGGGACTCCCACTATAAGGCTTGTATATTTAAAGTATTACTTTCACCCACATGGCCGCCACATCCCACATAAAACATATATATTATATATATATATATATTACTCAATAATATAAACCAAAATCCTTATATTGTGGAGCATGGTCTCTCTTGGTCTTGGGCAGTCCAACTGGTGGAGGCGTGGAGGTGGAACATAGAGATTGCCAATTTGAAATGATATTTTTTTTAAAAAAATGGAGCATAAGTTTGGTTATTAACCGAAATACCCGAATTGTAAATTCGGGTATTCGGTATTAGGTAATTCGGTTATTGCTAAATTCGGTTAGTTGTTCGGATAGTGAAATTAGGAATATTTTGATATTCGGTTATATCCAAATAAGCTATTTGGTTCGGATATAACCGAAATGCGCACCCCTAATCCCCAACCAAACAAAACCAAGGAGATCAATACATAGAAGTATACTACACTATTTCCTTCGAATTTTATGAATGTAGTAAAATATATAGTTTACCTCTTGCTTGCTTGATGCAATTACTGAATTTATGGCTCAAGCTTGCAATTGAATCAATTTAATCCCTCTTTTAGGCTGCACCTTTGTAACGAATGTGGTTTTCGTAATTATTAAAAATATTTATTGGATTAAATAAATATTTTAGTTGGGATGTGTGACGCCCCCAAATCCGGGTACCTCAAACCCGAATCCGGTGCTACACGGTACATCCCATTCCATACAACAAAATAGACATGAATGTAATTACTATATTATTACAACACGTCTTACTCTCAATTCCCAGGTTCTAATACCATAACATCAATCCAAATACATAATAAGTCTTAGTATTACAACATTACTAATACAAATAAACTATGACGCCATCTAGACGTTCATCTTGCCCTTTCCCTTGTCCTTACCGGAACCTTCAACCCGCTCGGACTTAGCTGCAATGTTTAATATAAAGCAAGAATGAGCATTCAATTGCCCAGCAAGTATAACAGTTGAATAACAACAATATCATCAATCATATCATTTCTCTTCGACAACTGAACAATAGTTGTGAAATATTCTGAATAAACAAGAAGAATACTTTGCTTTCGTTTTAAAAATATATTTTCGAAACGACATTGAGTGGTCATAAGACCTTGAACTTTCTTTTGCTTTCTTGAAAAGGTACACAGCATTATAACTGCAAACCGTCTGACTTACGAGCACTTTTAGGTGATCAGCCTATTGTACTCTATGTTGATTAACACTCTAGCTGAAAACGACTATATGCGTTTGTTTAGGCGCTCGATGCCTTGTCAGAATAACTGACTAAAAACTGCCCCTAATAGGAGGGTTGTTCATCTCATTCATGTCTCGGAATCCTAACCAAAACAATTCGGTTGGATAGCTCTACTTAATCATCAATAACATTTCAAGGATTTATTATCAAATAAATAAAATATTTCAATATCTGTCTAGCCGAAACAAATGGCATCGACGTTCTCTACAACAGTTCATATATATGTGAACCTGAAAGCTTCAACAATTTATGTTATAACATAGCTCCAATACTTGTGCAAATACTGAAGGATTTACATAAGTAAGGAATTCACATAACCATATATGTATTGCGTAAATCGAAACTTCACACATCGCATGAGAGTCAAGAGAATATAATCAAATGAATCAAATAAACTTGCACAATATACGTCTTTTGTATAAGATACGAAACTTGCATTCAATACTGAAAATGAATGAAGCTAGAGAACTTGCCGTTAGACAAGGGTTTAGGAAACTTGCCTTAAGCGCTTGCTACTACTTGACGTTAATCGTCCTTCAAATATGTCCTACGCATTTAGACACATATTCACATACCAATTAGTCTCACAATAATCACCAAATATTGGCTTACATTAATCAAGACATTATAATCATTACGAACATTGATTGCCACTATGACTACCCAAACGAAAAATGCAACTATGCTATTCATTTCATTTAACCAAATCTCACGTGACTTAGTCATTTCATACTTGGGGTCATTCAACTATTACACTAACATATCATACATATGTCTTGGGGTATTTATAACATGTTGGGTCTATGTAAACATGCATCGCATCAACCACACAAAGCAGCAAAGCAATGCAGTTCTGCAGACTGGCGCAGCTGCGCAGGTCTTGTACTTGGGAGTGGCGCAGCTGCGCCACTCTGCACCCAGGGACTCTCAGCTCTGCAGACCAGCGCAGCTGCACATGTCTTATACTGGGGAGTGGCACAGCTGCGCCCCTCTGCATCCAGGAGCTTTCAGGTTCTGCTACTGCAGAACCAAAACCAACCATTTTGGTTCCGTTCCCTTTGCTTCTTAGCCATTATACAACATGTCTATATGACTTAAAACATGCTTTTACAACTGAGCTATGCATCATAACATCATTAAATAAATAAATCACTCCTAATTCTCATGTTTCTTAGAGAAATCATTCTCTTGGACATTAAACCAAATAGTTGGTGGGCATGGCTTTAGAGTTCATAACTCATAGCCTATCATTACATGGTTACCCCAGATTTCACATTGAAATCACTTCTCATAGCTTCTGGGCATATACCAACAATACACAACCAATGCACATAACCAAGCCAAGATGATTTCAACTTCATTATTAACAAAATATGAATAACAGTCCACTAATGTCCATTTCAGTCCATTTATTGATTCCTTATGCATAGGTTTGATTCTCATTCATTGTTCCACTTTTACGTACCATTAACAAGGTTTAATAGAGCTAACAACATTCATACACATGTTCATGAGCAACCAAGCAATTTCAGCTACATAACTTCAACAAAACAATCACAACAAAACTATAAACTTGGAAAGAATGTGGAAATGAGCTAAGCTCTACATTACATACCTCTTGAGCTTGTTCTAAGGTGTTAATGAATCAAATAGCAGCTGCTACCACACTCCTTCTTCTTCCTCAAATCACCCGTACACACTCAATTCTTACACTCTCTCAAGTTTCAGTTTCTAACTTAGCAAAAATCAAAGGAATAGAGGCTAAGCAATGGGAGAGTATATATAGAAGAAGTGATCAGAGCTTCATGGATGGGTTGAGGGCTGAGCATGCCAGACACGGCAGCTCCCAATGCTCAGGTAGGAGAGCTTCGGCTCCTCCAAGGTTTGGTCAGCCATTGGGCTCTCCCCCTCCCTTCTCCCGAGTTGTTCTTCCTCTACCAAATGCAGCGTTACTTCTCCCCAAATGCATCACGTTCTTCATTCCTTCTCCCTCTCTTCCTTCTCCCGTACTCTTCTTCCTTCTACAAATGGTTCAGCTAAATACATAACCCATTTCCCTCATGGGTCATGGGTTGTGGGTCATGGGGTGCGGGTTTGGGTCATGGACTTGACCCATAGGTTTTGGGCTTCAACTTGGGCCACTCTTAGACTTCTAATTTAATTCTAATTGGGCTTCTAATAAATATCCAATTGGGCTAAAATAAAATCCCACACTTGGATTATTAACCCCTCTCACTAACGCTTTGGCAAAATTATGAAAAGTCATAAAATCGAAAAAGACGTCTTTTGCATAAATAACGTTTTAGAGCTATTTCTCTAATGATTTAATCAATACCAATAAAAATAATACCAATCAAAATTTATCACCTACACATCATATGTAGTAATAAATTATTCAAACACATAACACGGAATAATATTAATAAAAGTTCAATTTATTCAATAAAATTCATAGGCTCGTGTTACAAAGCTACCCACGATCCACGATCGTTACAGGATGTTTATTTTATTAAATAAATATTTGATGAAAATTATGATGGGATAAATTATCTAAGTGTGATTATGTTGATTAAGTTTATGTTAAATAATTCTTCAATTGATGTGTATTTTATTACTTTAATGTGATGAAAATATTCTAATTTAATTAAATAATTAAATTAGAAGGTTAGTAATGAGTAAAATAAAATTGTAATAAATATTGGCTAAATAATTTATTTAAATTTAAGTGTGACATTAGAAAATATATCATATAGTATAATAAAGTAATAATAATATGTAAATAAACAAGGATTGTTTATTTGGGTTTGCCAAACATGGCCTAACCTTTTGGATTATGTAATTGACAAATTAAAAGCAAAATATGTTAAAATATAATGAAGGTTTGTCAATTTATATTTTTGAAAAACAAAACTGTGAGTTGAGAGTTCAGAGAGAGAGAAATTGAGAATTGAGAGAAATTTTAGAAAATCAAAGAGGAAGAAGGAGGATTGCCAAACCATTCTCTTCATCTAGCTAAGTCTAAGAAGGAACTAAGAGGTATAAACTGATTCTAATTTTCTTTCTTTAAGTTTTTAGTTTTTTTTCACTGTAACAGAGATTTTGTTGGATGATTAGTTGAGATATTGTATATATGTGCTCTTTGGTTTAGTTAATATATTATGTATCATCTATAACTGATTTTGAATCAAACAAATTCGTGATTATGTGTTAAAAGAAGAAGAATTAGACATTAATTTGTTTTTCTATGTTTTGCTATGATATAGAAGCAAAATTGGCTATTAATTCATTCTTTAATATGAAAATTGATAGTTGTTTATGTTAATATGTTCATAAATGAAAACAATGCAAGTTAAAAGGATTAATTTGGTTAAGAAACCAGTTCACAGTGATTAATTACTCTAAATGTGTCAAAATATGAAAATAAGGCATGAACAATGAATTTTAGCCTTTAAATTGGTTGTTTAGGTTGTTTATATTGTTAGAATCATTGTGTATATGTTGGGTTTTAGTTTTACAACATATATGATGATTGGGTATGTTTAATTTGTTGAATGGGTGAAGAAATTAGGATAATTTGGTCTGTTTTTCTCTGTTCGCGAAAATCGAGTCTGATTCTGCATCGCGACGCCGCAGCGCCACGCCGCAGCGCCGCTGGGCAGGCATAACTGCGCTCTGCAGTGCCGGTGCGTAGAGTAAAATCAGTGCCGCAGCGCCGGGGTCCAGCGGGTCCGGGTCAGGCCAGTGCCACAGCGCCGACACAAAGCCAAATCCTAGCGCCGCAGCGCCGGACCGGGTCGGGCCAAAAAATAAATTTTTTTCAGATTCTAAAATAAAAGAATTTTACATATATGAAGTAACATGATAAGTGTGTGGTGTCTTAGCAAGAGTTTAAAGTGTGCGTTTAAGTTATAACTGAATAATCGTTTATTAAAGGAGGCAGTTAGTTGAACTAAGATTAATAATTGTTCAATGTAACTTGAATGTATAAGTTACTCAAAGAGCAAGTAGATAACATTAACTGTAGAGAGCATAGCAGGCAAGTTTCTTAACTCTACTTTTACATTGTGCAAGTTTCCTATCTTATTTACGTTTTTATACCGAATGCAAACTTTTTAACTTTACTCTTACATTGAGCAAGTTTCGAACCTTGGCTTATTATTATTCAAGCAAGGTTTATAATAGTGTCCATTGTTTATGTTTTGTTCAAGACTCATTGCTATCCGTTTGTAATTCTTTATTATTCGCACTTGGACATGGTTATTATTGTACAATCTTATTGTTGAATCAAACTCTTTAGTGGTTAGCGAACCCTTATTGATTCAGCTAGTCCATAGTTGATGAGCGTTCAAAAGACTTGAAATTTCTTGAAGCTAATCCAAATCAAACTTTCTTTGGTGCGGAATCTAGTGTCAATGTTGAGATGAACAACCCTGTTATAGGGGAATATATTACGCAGTAGCGTTAAAATATTTGTGCACAATCCATTGTACGAAGGGCTGATCCCCCGGAGTACGAGATAGATGGTCCATATAGTCTATAAGACTGTTAAAGGTTATAGTAGAGATACTTGTTAACCTATAGCTCGTGGTCTTGTGACCCTCAGATGTATTTTTGATATTGTTTTCAAATTTTAATTCAAAAGCCAAACTTTCTATTGAGCTATCAGTTCTTGTTTATCGTCTTCTGACTCATTAAAGATTATGTTATTCAATTAAAATCTATTTATTGTTTATTTCGATGTCATTCTTGTTATTGTTACCCCGGTGGGAAATTGTTTTGCTCACCCTTGCATAAAATATTGCAGCTAAGACTGAGAAGCCAGATGAGTCGTCCACTAATAAAGGCAAAGGCAAGATGCACAAATAGCTGGTGAACTGTCTGTTTGTCTGATGAAGTTTATGTAATAAAGACTTATTCATGTTTTAATTCTGCATTGATGTAATAAAGGTTAGATGACCTGGGATTTATATGAGATGTTTAAGTTGTAACCCTTTGTGGGAAGGTAATTTATTAAGTTTAATGTTATTATCCTTTATTTTTGGGTAGATAGATGTGAATGTTTTTAGACAGTGAGCACTAGATTTGTAGGAATTGAGTACCTGAATTTGGGGGTGTCACAACCTTGCCCACAGATCATTTCAATTTCAGTTCTCTACTTCATTCCTTGGCCGAAACTATTGATGTTTGCCGAAAATTGAAGAAGTCTGGTAAGCTTTTGGGTGTTTATGGAAGTTAACAGTTAACCGTTAGAGGGAGAAGAAGAATGGAACAGATGGAAAGGAAATGTGTTGAGAATAAGCTTTGGTATTAAGCTTCCTAGACTCTCTTTACACTTATCAGACAAGTTGCTTAAGGCATGTTCGGGAGCAGCTTATAAGTTGGTCAAATCAACTTATAAGCTGTTGTTCTTGTGTTCGTTTGCAACTTAAATTATGACTTATTTTTTGACTTATACGTCAAAAAATAATAAGTAACAATTTCTAACTTATTGAAAAATGACTTATAAGTCCGTTTTAATAAGTTAGTTTGACCAAATGATTAGTCTATTTTGTCCCTCTTCCGTCTTGGTAAATGACATATTTACCCCTCTTAACCTAAAAAGCCTTATCTCTCTCTTCTCTAACGTAAACATTTTTTCATGGCTAAATTGAAGATTTGATCTCTGCTCTAATCTGATCTGTAATCGAGAATCAAATATCTAATCAACCGATCGTGGAGGAAATTATAGGAAGAGAAAGAGGGATAGATAAGTACCTGGTTCATAACATCAGGGTTGGCTTCAAGAGGAATCCATCTCTTAGCAGAAGGCCTTGGCTTCGTCCATTTGATTTTGATTTTGATTTTGATTTGCTGCTGCTTCTCTCTCTCTCTTCTTCTACTTCCTCTGTTCGTGTCCTTTATTACTGAAAAAAAATGAAATGGGAATGGAATAATAGAAACCCAAAAGGAAGGTGTTTAGGAATGTCTCTTCCTCTGCATATACGTTTTGTGGGGGCGTACTAGAATTCCAATTTGCTTTGGAGTCTAGAGTCACTACTTTAGTTTTCCTATATAGTGTAATAAAGAATTAAAATGTATCAATAACTTTTTAGGTTTCTTTTTCTTTTTCTTTTCTTTAGTTTTCCTATAATATAATAAAAAAATTAAAATGCACCAATAATAACTTTCTTGATTTCTTTTTATTTTTCTTTTCCCTTTCACAACGTTAAAAATTCAGTTAGTAATGATTTAATTATGCAACCAATGAGAGATAATATTGCATTAAGAATCTCTAATTTGGAATAAGATTGTAGTTGATATGTTTAGAGAATTTGTATAGAGTTTAATTTAGTGCAATTGTGGATGATTGTCATGATATAATATTGAATCAATGTATCTTTGTATAATGTCATTTTTAATAATCTTTACCTTTGATTTTAATAAAAATACTAAACATAATTTTTCAAGACTCATAATATACATTACTAAATGATTACTCTTTGTATCAAATTAGTATGATAAAAAAAAATCTTAAATTTATACTACAATAATAAGGACTAATAAGTTATTTACCAATAAGTTGTTTAAATAATAAGCTATTTACCAATAATAAGTTGTTTATCAATAAGCTGTTTAAATAATAAGTTGTTTACCAATAATAAGGACTAATAAGTTGTTTACCAATAAGTTGTTTACCAATAAACTGTTTAAATAATTAGCTATTTACCAATAAGCTATTTAAATAATAAGTTGTTTACCAATAAACTGCTTAAATAATAAGTTGTTTATTGATAAGCTGTTTAAATAAGTTATTTATCAATTAGTTGTTTAAATAATAAGTTGTTTACTAATAAGCTGCTTAAATAATAAGTTGTTTAAATAATAAGTTATTTACCAATAATAAGGATTAATAAGTTGCACCAATAAGTTGTTTAAATAAGCTGTTTAAGTAAGTTATTTACCAATAAGTTGTTTAAATAATAAGTTGTTTAAATAATAAGTTGTTTACCAATAAGCTGTTTACTAATAAGCTATTTACCAATAAGCTGTTTACTAATAAGCTGTTTAATTAAGCTATTTAAATAATAAGTTGTTTAAGAATCTCAAACTTAGAATAAGATTGTAGTTGATATGTTTAGAGATTTTGTTTAGGGTTTTATTTAGTACAATTGTGGATGATTGTTATGATATGATATTGAATCAATGAATCTTTTTTATAATGTCCGTTTTAGTAATCTTTACATTTGATTTTAACTTATAAGTCATTATCAGCCGAACACTTTCATAACTTGTTTTAACTTAATTTGTGACTTATAAGTCCTTATCTGCCGAACGCTTTTACTTATAAGTCACAACTTATAAGTCAACTTATATTTTAACTTAATGACTTATTTTAAAGTGGCATATAAGTTAAAATATAAGTTGACTTATAAGTTATTTTAAGGTGTGACTTATAAGTAAAAGCGTTCGGCAGATAATGACTTATAAGTCACAAATTAAGTTAAAACAAGTTATGAAAGTGTTCGGCTGATAATGACTTATAAGTCAATTTTAAATGTAAAATTACTAAAAAGGACATTATAAACAACTTATTATGTAAACAGCTTATTCTTGGTAAACAGCTTATTATTTAAACAGCTTATTGGTAAACAACTTATTTAAACAGCTTATTAATAAACAACTTATTATTTAAACAATTTAATGGTAACCAACTTATTGGTAAATAACGTATTATTTAAACAGCTTATTGTTAAACAACTTATTATTTAAACAACTAACTATTGGTAAACAACTTATTAATAGTAAATATATTATTATTTAAATAGCTTATTGGAAATAACTTATTATTTAAACAGTTTATTGGTAAACAACTTATTATTTAAACAGTTTATCGGTAAACAGCTTATTGGTAAATAACTTATTATTGTTAAACAACTTATTGGTAAACAGTTTATTATTTAAACAACATATTATTGGTAAACAACTTATTAATAGTAAACATATTATTATTTAAACAGCTTATTGGCAAACAACTTATTATTTAAACAGCTTATTATTGATTAACAACTTATTGTTTAAAAAGGAAATTATAAAAAGATACATTGATTTAATATCATATCATAACAATCATCCACAATCGCACTAAATAAAAATCTAATGCAACAACAATTTTATTCTCTAAACAAATCAACTACAATTTTATTCAAAGTTAGAGATTCCTAATGCAATATTATCTCTCATTGCTTGCATAATTAAACCATTAGTAACTGAAGTCGATCCACCCCCATATACAACATTGTCATCACCACCACCAATAATATCTTCTGGCTGATATTCTTCCTTCTCAGCTACTTGAAATGCATTGTCAGAGCTAGATTTTTTTCTTATGTAGTTGTGGATGGGCATTGATGCAATAACAATGTTTCTTTGTGTCTCGATGGAGAAAAATGGCATATCATGCAAAATAGCCCATCTTGTTTTCCACACTCCAAATGTACGTTCAATAACATTTCTTAAAGAGGAATGTAAATAGTTAAACTTCTCTTTAACCCCTTTTGGTACACGTGCTTCTCTTGTTCTACCACGACGAAAATCTGGGAGGTGATACCTTATAAATTCTCCTGTATAAGGAGCCATGTAACCCTTTGTGTTTGGGTAACCCGCATCGACAACATAATATTTATCTAAAAAAATACAAGAAACTAATTTAGTCAATAAAAAATGTTATATAAAAATGAACAAAAAAAATATAAAAATATGAGACCATACCACCAGTTGGGTGCGAAAATTTGAGCTCTTCTCTTATAAGTGCTTGTGTGAATATACGAGTGTCATGAGCACTACCCTCTCATCCAGGCCATACAAATGTAAAGCACATGTTAAAATTACATACTGCCATTATGTTTTGTGTAGGAATGCCTTTTCTCCCAATGTATGGAACTTCTTGCCCTTTTAGAAGTCGAGCTTTTATGTGTGTACCATCAATTGCTCCAATACAATTCTAATAAAATATGGAAAAGTAAACTTTCATACAACATATATGTTTAATATATACTAATTTATTAAGAGAAAAAGAAATATTTATACCTCAAAAAATGGAAGATATCGGTCATTCTGAGGCATATGATATTGTGCTCCATTATTATAATTGACATCCGGTCTAATAATGTCTGTAGAAAGTTGTAAGACTGCATTTAACACCATATGAAAATGTCTACTAATAGTATCTCCTGAATGTTGAAAAGTCTCTTGTATTAATCTATTTCCAGCCCCATGTGCTAAAGTCATCAAGAACATGCCTACTTGTTCTTCAACAACGATGTCATATGTGGGTTTCAATCCATAATGATTTCTAAGATCACCACACAATTCTAAAAAGGTATTTTTATCTAAACAAAAATCTTGGTAACATTGTGATTCATGACCATTTAGTATCTCCATTATCAACATGTGTCCAGTTCTTGAAGAATTCCAACATCGTTCCTTACAAATAAAACTCTCATAATACATTAAAATTCCAAGACCAGCCATTTTAGACATTAATAACCATTCATTATCTTCTTCTTGCCACTTTTGAATATCCAACTCTCTATTTCTTATAAATTGTTCTTCATTGTTATCATCGTTATCAAAAAAACTAGCATTAAAAAAATGGAATAGTTGTTCTGTAACAATTTGAATTTTCAGAAATTATTAAAATAAAAATTTTTATTAAATAAATTTTTATTTTAATAATTTATTATATTACATGGCATAGGTGATTTCAATGCAATGTAATATGTGTATGAATGTGACGTGGTAAATATATTATAAATGTTTCATTGCATAAGATTAAATTGATAGAAACAATTTATGTATACTAAATTAATGTATACATTAAATGAGGTATATTAGAATAATTTATTATATTAAATTATTTTAATATGGTGAATTAGTACATTAAATAAATTATTTTTATTGAATATATAGCTTCCATTTTATTGAAAAAGATTTTTGGTATTACATTATAAAATTTAATGTATGTATGAAATATATATATTGCATGTGTAATATATATATATATATATATATATATATATATAAAAGTCATATGTGTTATATATGTATGTTATATGTAATATATGATATACGTATGTAATATATGATATATGTATACATGTATTGTATATATGTTATAATACATGTATATGTATATGTTAGTAACCTCCAAGTAAAGAACTCAGTCTGTAATAAGAAAGAAGGAGCTGGCAGGTTAATAGGATTATAGACCCAGTAGCTCAGCTCCCCTATTCCGTATGGAGCAAGAGAAAAGTGTGGGCAGCAAGATATTTTCGTGAAGGGCAAGTGTAGAAGCTCTATAAATACACACCATGTTGCAGACTGATATTGTTGGTTTGCTTCATCTCAAACTCTCCTATAATTAGATAAAGCTCTGAATTCCCTCAATCACATAAAGCTGTGATAGCAATTGAGGTAGAAGAAGAATTGAAACCAGCTAGATAAAAAGATTAGAGCTTGAAAGGTAATTTCTTTTCTATGGTAGTTGGGTGATATCCAATGGGTTTTGATTTTTGACTTACTAAAATCATGCTCACACTTTATTTGGTATAATGCCTAAGTGAGAAAAAAATTTCTAAAATCTTGGAAACTAAAAAGGAATTGGTTGATGTTTATAATGTTTTGTAATGTGGAATAGAGATAGAAACACGTCTCTAGTGATTTGGAACCATGTTATAATAGCTAAGAATCATTGAATTTGAGATGGGTTGGTAATGGCAAGGTGTTGTAGAAGCAGAGCCTTATTTTTCTCTAGTGCGAAGTGGCGCAGCTGCGCCACTTCAAAGCCTAAAGACAGCGCAGCTGCGCCGTCTGCCAGTTATCAAGTTGAATGAAAGGGAGTAGCGCAGCTGCGCCACTCCCAAGCCTTAGTGCAGCGCAGCTGCGCCGTACTACAGTTTTGCCAAAATATTTTCTTTATGTTATGTGAGGTTTGGTATAAGATTACTTAATCTCTTAAGCTTCAATACATGCTATTAGAATTATGTGGACTGTCCAAGCATGGAATGTCTATATGAGGTCTTGAATATAAAATGTTTTCAAAAGAGATTTCTAAATGAAAACGAAAGCTAGATGTACATATGTAATATAGATATATGTTACATGTGCAAACTTATATGTGTACCTAGCTATTTAGTATATGTGTGCATTGAACATATAGGGATTAAGATTTGTTTTGGGTATGTAACTAAGTTTGAATGTCAATTAGATACATATAGCTAATATGTCTATATATGGATATATATGATGTAGGATTCGTGAGATAAAGCTTAAGCTACAACTTAATCGTAATCTACACAAAAGGCATGTTTCCTAACTTCGTTCAATCTACTTTTTGAATGCGAGTTTCTAGATTGTAAGCAAGTATCTCAATTCCTTTATCTTCAAACAAGTTCACTTACCTTGAGCAAATGTTTCGCAATCATATATGAATAATATAATGTTATATAATTTTATTCCAATCAACTTCTAAAAATAATGAAGGTAAGATCATGTGTATTTGATAAAATTCGATACACATTTGCAGTTTAATGAAGATCTACGCCGTTTGTTCTGGCTAGATCCCAGATTTAACTATTTCAATTCTTTCATACTAAGTCTTGAAATCGTTCCAGAATTTATAAAGTTGTTCATCCTGTTTGCTTTTGGGTTGAACTTCAAACTGAGTAGAACATCCCTAACTTGGGAACATTTTATATTGCGTCCTGGGGACGGTGACGATGAACACAAGTACTGTTCTATTAGATAGTATTGATCAATACAGGGCATAACGGGCTGATCACCCACCGTGCCCGTAAGACCAGACGGTTCACAGATGGATTTCTGATAGAACCTTTTCAAGAAAAGAAAAACTAAAAGTTCATGGTCTTGCGACCACTCAGTAACAGAATTCAGTATATCGTTTCAAAAAGACAAACGAATCGTACTGTTGTTTAAGAATCGTTCAATTGCTTTACAATATTTATTCTGCTATCACAGCATATCTCAAAGAAAACATTTATTTCTTGATATACGTTGTTGATCAACTATTATTACTTGCTGAGCAATTGAATGCTCATTCTTGCTTTGAATATAAATATTTTCAGCTAAGCCAGAACGCATAGAAGGGTTCGGAAAGGATAAAGGCAAGGGAAAGCTATATGAGTAGTTAAAAATGGTTGTTGTAATAGATAGACTTTTGTTTTATATATACAATATCTATCATGTAATAAAGATACTAAAGGTCTTCGTACCTGGGATAGATACCTCTGATGTAATAACTATTGTTATCTTTTATTATAAACAGTTTGTATAAATGATATCGTGTAGCACCAAGTGCGGGTTTTAAGTACCCGGATTTGGGGGCGTCACATGTTCATCCACTTGTGCTAAAATATGATTCATATCCATTTCAACAGCAGTAACAACTAATATATCATAATGAGTGAGTCAACAATAAATATATCATACTAGTAAAGGCTCTTCCTTAAGCACTCTGCCCATTTTCATATTCCAAGATTGGTCAACCAAAGACACCAACACCCTGCAAGCACAACAACCCCATTATAAACAAATTCCAAAAACACAACTTGTAAACACACCCTGCACGTACATACATCTATCTTTCTATGACTATCCCCTATACTGTAAATGTAAGAGTACTACTACTAGTATGCATTCATATATACATACATATATACATGTTAAAAAGTGTCTTGGCAGCATTTTAATTCAAACACAAGTTGTAGATATAATCATCTACTTACATCTTAGTATCTTGGCAGCATTTCAATGACAAAAACAAACCCAATATTCTTAAACATAAAATATTTCATTACAACAATAAATAAAATATTCAAACGATAACTTCATGAAAACTAGGTGGGGGCATCTTAGAATTCTTCGCGTCCACAAGTGACTTGATGAATGATAGGCGCGAGTTTATATCTGGCTGAGCTGCAAATAATTCCCTTGCATCTTTGCTCATGAAAATTGTGCAAGCAGAATTCCAAAATGGAGTATCTGGACTCACATTTGGAAGCTCGGCCAATAACTTGATGCATGCAGTTGGAGTAGGCACAGATGACTCTTGTACAGGATATGTCATTGTGGTTGTACTTCTGTTTGACATGATAGTTATCATTGAATCAATTTGATTGGATAGATGCTCACGAGTTGTTACCTTTTTCTTTTTTTTCATGTTACTAAGATTTTCCTTTGATGGCCTCTTTGATTGGCTATTTGATGGGCCAAAAAACACCTCACGGACACCACTACCCTCGCCACCGTTATCTCCCATCCTTAGATCATCATTATCCCCACTACCCTCGCCACCAATACAACCACCATATGCATCTCCTTTGATATCAACATCAAAGTAATCATCATAACCAACTCCTGATCTCTGCGTAGACACTAATGGAGGGGCGAACCCTTGACTTGGTGCATATGCACCCTCACCCGTAGCAACCACACTTGCAAATAACTCATGATACTCATTGTTGCATATTGAGCAATTTTTCTTATGAAATTTGGCAAAGTCTTTGTTCATCTGCATATAGTGTAAGAAAAAAAGAATTTAAAGAGACTAACTTAAAATAATTAATAAAGTCTAACTTCCTATATAATAATTGTGTAAAGTTTATTTATGATACCTTAATTTTGTTTTTCCACCATTCATCAGACGCAACAACATTCTGCTTGGCAGCATCCCAACCCAATCCTGTGTCCTTATACATTAATTGTTGCCACAACAACCAATCTCCTCTCATTTGAGTCCAATGATTCTTTATTTATTTTAAACTGTAATTTCTGTTTGTCTCCGTATTGAAACTGGTCAATATATAATTCCACCCCTACTTTGTTGAAATGATTACCATCTCTATTTCCTTTTCTTACCTCATCCATACATAACTTAGTAAACATTTTATGGGCATAATCATCCCATTTTGCAGATCCTTGGCTTGAGCCTTCTTCAATGTGTTTATCTCCCCTCCCCCTACCCCTTGCCCCCTACCCCTTGTTTGAAGTTTTTTTGATCCCCTGATTCCTTCACTTTCCATCTAATTCATACACACCAAACAATAATATACACAAGCATAGTCAACACAAGTGGCATAATTAACAAACAAGGAACTTCGATATATAATCAATGTAGAGCCAAAAGAAACATAAAGACGATGGAGATTTTCCAATAATTCGTTCATATCCATACCAATTTAGCAATATATTTTGTAGAGCGAGGGAGATTTTGTTAAATATATTTTTATATAAGAGGGATCACCTGATAACTTTTTTCTTCTGTGCTAAATATCTTTGCCCTATTCTTTTTTTTCCCTTGTGGGCTAATTTTGCAGGTTACATCAACTACGTTTATGAGTAATGGTTGATGAATTATTAATCAGTTGTATATGTCTCTATAGGCTTGTCCCTGCATTTTTTTAGTGAAGTTGTAAAGAATTTACCTTCTTGTAATTCCTCCGCCGGTGTTGGAACTGAAGCGAGAGTCGAGAAGCCCAATTTTAGTTGTGAATTTGTTTGAATGTGTTGCTGATGACCTCCTGAAACCCTGTAACAAGCAAGCAATTAAGAAATGAAGAAAGAAATTTTAAAGAATTAGCATTCGTGCAATGCCATTGAAGTGATCTACCCTGATTAGCAGCTTATAGGAACAAAGTAACTAGAAAAAAATGACATCATATTATCTTGGTTTTCCTGCTTAGTTTTGACGGCCGCAACCAACTATTTAGAATCTTAATTACTACGCTAGGATAGAACTAAAACTTCCAGGGAACAAAAGAGTGGTTCTCAGTTTCTGACCACCCCTTTGGCAACAATTTCTAATCAAAACAGTTCCCTAAGGTAGCCACGTTTAAGAATTTATAGTAGAATGAGTGCTTGTAATAGCATCCAATTGCAGGGAACTGACCCCTTAAATCTGAATCTCAACCCAAAGTTCATCAAAAGACAACCCAACCCAAAATATCGTCATTTTCTCAAAAATCAATTTTTTAGGAGGTATATAAAACAAAGGTAAAGGAAAAAGAACTAAAAACAGAAAAAATAATTTTCTGGTCACAACCAAATGCATTTTTCTGTTGATAAATAATCTAATTGCGTATTTTTTGTTCCAAATTCTGCTTGTTGAGGAATTACATAACTAAGAAACAATAAAGAAAGGAAGAAAGAATATTTTGTAGCTCAGTTTACACCTTACATTACTAAGTAAATGTCTTGTTTAGATCAGTGTTGCTTTTTTAGGTTCATTATGAACAAATTCAACATCAACCATGTTTCCTTTTTTTGATTCATTTTCAAAGTGTCATTTGAGTTGCCAACCATGCAGTAAAGAAACTGTTATATTGGGTACAATTATTGAAAAGTATAAAGGCAAATGTTAACTTCCCCCGGGCACTTAAAAAGAAGCATTTATTGTGTTTGGAAAGTGTTCATTGGAATTTGTGTACATACATCTAATGTAGTTAATTTTGGAAAGTGTTGTTACATGAATATGTTAGAATTATTGATGTTGTACACTAAATACTATTAGTAAACTTAATTCTATTAATAAGAGTTCCATAACAAAATGTTGTAAGAGTAAAAGCTTAACATCATCAGGACTGAAATTTAAAATGGGGAATAGTATTTTAAATGAGTGTTCATTTAGCAAAAATCCAAAAACTAAAGTAAATAAGCAACAACATTACAGAGCACAAACATTACGTGCATTATTTACTTACGACTTATAAACGTGTAGCTTTATTTGCCTAATTGTGTTATGAAATCATGTAGTTAAGTTTTATCATATGCGTTAAGAGGATTCTAAATTTCTAACTATTAAACAGCCTCTCTTATGAAAACTTGTAAGTTGTGTGTTGTGGGTTTTAGTCACCATACATTCTTCAAGTGTTGATTACAATATATTTGTTTTCCATTTTGGCAGGATATGCAAGATATGAGAAGTTGTTATGACATCTTTCTATCTGCAGTTGCTGCAACAGCCAATAGTGCATATGGTACACTAATATCCTATTTTTTTGCGTTTGTGCATATGTCTCTTTTTCGGATACATACCAATACGACTTTTTGTTTATTCTCAACTTAGACTTGATTGGATGGGTATATGTCTAGTTATGATTTAATAACCTATTCAAATACCACTTTTAAATAGTCTATCTTTATACAAGGATGCACTAAAGTAATTTCTACATTTGTATGTCAGAATTTTCAGAGTCACTACAGGAAATGGGGACATGTTTACCGGAGAAAACTGCATCCAATGCTTATGGAGAAAGTGGTGAGAAAACAAATTTTGTCTACTTGAAAGTTAGAGTTATCTTTGTTTAGGGAAAATAATATTGTAGTGGCACTAACATACTTGTGTGATGTAGATGTGACTCAAATTTAGAGAGTCGGTATAGATTTTTCCAACATTTGTTCAATGATGCATAATTATGTATAAGCAGGATATTCATTGCTCCCTCTACTTCAGAATTTCATAGTTTTCAGCAGTACTTCGCACTCGTACACTAGATTAATGACAATTCCAATGCACCAACCATAAAACCATCTCACCAACACAGGCATAGTGTCAAATCTTTTATTACAGTCAAAATTAATGAAGAAGAAAAACCACATGCCAAAGATTCAAACATAACATAATACACACGTATATATACATATCAAATATTTTGGTCTAGGGTTTCGTACCTAACAACAATCGAAGGAGTAGCAACAATTGAAGGAGTAGAATGAGTCTTGTCAGCAAAAGTCGCGGAGCGAAGGAAGGAGAGGCCAAGAAATTGTCGGATCGAGCGCAAAGAGAGAGTAGATCAGAGAAGATCAGAGCTCGTCGCCGCGAAAAATGTTTACGTTAGAATAGAGAGCAAGGCTTTTTAGGTTAGAAGGGTAGAGATGTAATTTACCAAGATAAGAGAGGGGCAAAATAGACATTACATTTGGTCAAAATAACTTATTCAGAATGACTTATAAGTCATTTTTTTAAGTTATAAATTGTTACTTATTTTTTTTGACTTATAAGTCAAAAAATAAGTGAGAAAATAAGTCATTGCCAAACACCAGAACAGTAAAAAAACTCCTTATAAGTTGGTCAATTGACCAACTTATAAGAAGCTGCTGAACAGCCTCTTAGTGTCCTTGGTATTTAGACTAGAAGTTTCCCGAACAGACCCTTAGTGTCCTTGGTATTAGACCAGAAGTTGACACCTCCAACTTTCTTCTAATGACTCAGCCCCTCATGCTCAGTTTTTAATTTCTCAGCATACATTTTCGTCACATACATACATATATTACTGCATTACTTATTCCTTTTCATTACATACATTCATAAAGAATAATTTACAATATATATACTATACCTCCAATACCCATATATACATTACTTATACATCAACACTTAGTCTCTCTCTCTCTCTCTCTCTCTCTCTCTCTCTCTCTCTCTCTATATATATATATATATATATATATATATATATATATATATATATCCATCACACCTATTATATAATTTATTTCTGTATTACAATTACATGTATTATAATTACATGTAATCTAATTATTATTCAAAATTGGGTATTATACCTTCACATCAATTATAGGATTATTTCACTAATCATGGAGTTAAATCCTTATTTAAAATAAATACACAATGAATTAATTATTTTAAATAAGTAATATTACTTTATTAATTACTTATAATTCAATTTTCTCATTTCCTCTCATAAATTGTTGTTAAAAAATTTATTTAACATATATATATATATATATATATATATATTCCGTAATCAAATATTTAATTTAATTTTCATTTTCTTGGCATATTTACATCTATCGCCATTATTACATAATACAAATTACTAGTAATTAAATAATTGCTTGTTTAATTATTACATTAACTATTAAGTTATTCTATAAACTTAATATTTCACTTACATTTTATATTAAATGATTAACTATTATAAGTTAATCTTTTTCTTACTAAACTTCCATTTCTCAATCTCAATAATCCCATCGCATTAATTAATAATGCCACATATCATATGTTAATGTCTTTAGCTTTCGGAAAGAGTTCTGTTATGGATGTTATTGTGATGGGGTATGTCCAAATTGGAAACTTTGATGAGGCTTGCAATTATTTTTGGGCCATGAGAAGTGAATAGTTATGTCCTGATGAGGCATAATATTCTCCCTCCCTTCATGCTGCTGCTAGTATTGCCTCATTGAAAACCAGCTTTGCGCAGCGAATTCATTGATTACCGTGTACACAAAATGTGATACCTTGGTTGATACTCATCGGGTATTTGCTGAGAGTGAGGATAAGAATGTAGTATCTTGGACTACCATGGCATCTGTCTGCCAACAACATGGTTGTGCATGCCAGGTGATATATAGACTTGTTCGAGGATATACGTTTGTTTGTGTATTATTAGCCTGTAACCATACTGTCTGCGTATGAAGGATTTCAATATAAATCCTATAATGGAAGGTTGGAAGAAGCTATTGAAGTGAGGAGACTAATGTTGTGAATGGGGATAGGGAAGAGACCTATGTTTTTACAGTTTATGACAGGTCGCATGATAAGATTAATGAGATTTAGGAAATAATTTTGAAGTTGGTAAAGAAGCAAAGGTATGTGGCTCAGATCCAATATGCAGTTAACACCGTGAAAGAGCATAAGTGTTCATGCATATGATTGTGAGATGCCAATCAATTTCACGTACCGATTTGCCCCAAGGATTGTGTTCATGCAGGGGCTAGTGGTGACAAATTTCACGCAATTTGATCAGGCATGAAATCCCTCCCCTTCTTTTGTTCTTTTATGCTGTTTTTAGTATTGTTTTTACATAGTTACATATTTCACAATTCACACAGGATAACTGCACCCACTCTTTTAAGTCTTTTTTTCTCACTTTATACTAGAGGAATCAAATATATTTTCTTTTAAAGTAGATAAAATCCTAGAAGAACCATTTTGGCTCATACCAATTTGGCAATTTCCCGTCTTCTAGCCTTTGTAACTACTATACTATACCATTCAGTACAGGGGCGGATGCAGGAAGGAACCAGTGGGTCTAAAGCTCCCACTGGAATTTTGGTGGCTTTCCTTTTATATTAAGTATTTGCTAAATTTTAGGGATATATAATGTGTACACATTTAATTAAGGAGCAAAAATTAATTTAGTACATGGTTTTATTATCTCTCACATTTGAGGAATTGATATTTCATATTACTCTCTTTGTTTTAAAATTAGACATACATTTTTTTTCTTTTTGTTTATTCCAAAACTAGGAATATATTTCTAATTATAAACTATAAAGTAGTATGAAGTTCATGTTTTGCTTTTACTTATTCTAAGTAGATTGAGTATATAATATTATATTACCACTATTATATACTCCTTCCGTCCCATAATATATAACGTTTTAGAGTTGTGCACAAGAATTAAGGAAATGATTGTATAGTATTAAATATAGTATTAATTGTCTATATATAATACCATTTACCATATATTTATCTCATACTCTCTCTCTCTCTCTCTCTCTCTCTCTCTCATCTATAACATTTTTCAATGAGGGGTAATTTTGAAAAGATTGTGATTAATTCTCCTAGATTATATAAAACGTCAAATAATTTGGGAAAAATAAAATCATCTGAAACGTCATATATTATGGGACGGATGGAGTATAAGTTAATGTTATAAATCTATTTGAAAAGTCGGCGTTCTAAAAATGTATCTCTAATTTTAAAACTAACTGCATAAGAATTTATAATTAATAATAAGCTCCACATCAAAAATCAAATAATTATTACTCTCTTCGTTCCACAAAAAGAGACCCATTTTGAATTTTTAAACTCCAACGATGACATTTAAAACTTCAAAATTGATGTGAATTTATTGATTTTAGTTGATAAAAATATTATAATTGTATAGTTTGTTAAAAGTAGGTAATCACAAAATTTGTTAGTTTCTAAAATTTCATGTGTGACATCAATTTTAAAGGTTAATATGATGTCAATTGACTTTCAAAAATTAAAATGAAAACACTTTTTGTTGAATGGAGAGAGTATTATTTAGGCCCCACTGGAGGAAAATCCCGCATCTGTCACTGATTCAGTAGATACTCAAATTGGCTTACATATTCTGTTGAGGCAACCTATCTTTTGCCATTTCATGTTTCTACTTTCTATGTTTCTTGTTTTCTCTGAGTTTTTAGAAGTCGGAAGGATGTTGGTATGTAGAAGTGTTGAGAAATCAGGCCTTCACAAATACACTAAGATAAATACAAGCAGACTACTGTATGAAATATAAAATAATAACACAAGAATTTTACGTGGAAACTCAACTGGGAAAACCACGGGGAGAGATCTCAGAAATCCACTATGAAAATAAAATGGAGAATACAAACTCTCAACTGAGAAATAAACTAACTGTTTATTTCTCTCTACCTATATAGCTCTCAAATGCTCAAACTTGAGCTTTCTCTCTCTAACTCTATTTGCTTCTCTAAGCTTGGTGTGTTTCAAAATGAAGGAGTTGTCTCCTTTTATAGGCTACCCGATGAGATGGTAGGTGGGTGGGAACAATTGAATATAATGGTAGGTATGTCTAACCTGCCTAATTCTAACATGCCTAACTCCCATTTTTTTTATTCCTAACCTGCCTAACTTTTGACATATGAGACAAACTTTAACAATCTCCACCTTGGCTCATATTCTTCAAATACTACATATTATGAACTTTTTTGTGTCTGTGAATGCATCCATCTCCCTGGATACTCCACCACGAATTTAACATTCAACGAAGTGAATTAAATCTAAGCAATGCTTGAATTTTTCTGCTGTCACCGACTTTGTAAGCATATCTGTGGCATTCTCCTTTGTATGAACTTTACGAACTGCAATGTCACCATTGTTAAACCATTCACGAATCTTGTGATACCGAACATCTATATGTTTGGTCCTAGCATGGAACACCTGGTTCTTCGCTAAATGAATAGCACTTTGACTATCACACTGTATTTGGATACTGCCCTGATTGAAACCTAGTTCCTCAACTAGTCCCTTTAACCACAAAGCCTCCTTGCCTGCTTCTGTCAATGCCATATACTCAGCCTTTATTGTTGATAGTGCTGTAGTAGACTGCAACACTGACCTCCAACATATACATCCTCCACAAAAGCTGCATACAAACCCTGTTGTAGATCTTCTTGAATCTAGGTCTCCAGCATAATCTGAATCAACAAACCCTGTGACCTCACTCCTTGTGGTATCACGATCAAACATAAGACCGTAATTGATTGTACCTGATAGGTAATGAAAAATCCATTTGACAGCATTCCAATGCTCTTTCCCTGGATTTGCCATATACCTGCTAACCACACTGACTGCATGTGAGATATCTGGCCTTGTACATACCATGGCATACATGAGACAACCCACCGCATTTGCATACGGTACTTTGGACATATACTCCACCTCATCCTCTGTTTGTGGGCTCAACTGTGAAGATAACCTGAAATGTGTTGCTAACGGGGTGCTGACTGGTTTAGCATTATGCATATTAAACCTCTCCAAGACCTTCTGTACATATCCTTTCTGAGTTAACCACAGTTTTCCTACCTGACGATCTCTGTGAATTTCCATACCTAGGATCTTCTTTGCTGATCCAAGATCCTTCATGTCAAATTCACTGCTCAACAATTTCTTCAACTGAAAAATATTTGACTTCCTCTTTGCTGCTATCAACATGTCATCGACATATAACGTTAGCAATACTAGAGAGCCATCATCAAGCGATCTAAAATATACACATGGATCATACTCCGAACGAGAGTAACCATGAGCCACCATGAAGCTGTCAAACCGCATGTACCACTGTCTCGGGGACTGCTTCAAATCATAGAGAGACTTTTTCAAGCTACAAACTAAGCCTTCTTTCCCTGGTTCAATAAACCCCTCTAGTTGCTTCATGTAGATCTTTTCTTCTAAATCACCATGGAGAAAAGCTGTTTTCACATCAAGTTGCTTTAACTCCATATCCTATGATGTTACGATAGATAAGATCAACCGAATCGACGTGTGTTTCACAACTGGTGAAAAGATCTCATTGTAGTTGATTCCCTATCTCTGAGAGAATCCCTTTGCCACCAACCTAGCCTTGAATTTTCACCTTTTTATCAGAATGAGCTTCTTTTTTCTTGAACACCCACTTGCATCCTATAGCCTTTGATCCTTTTGGAAGTTGAACTAACTCCCTAGTCTGGTTCTTCTGTAAAGACTCCATCTCTTCTGCCATCGCTATTGCCCATTTATCATTTTTTTCAGACTGAATAGCATCTTGATAGCTAGTTGGATCTCTACTACTAGCAATCAAGGCAAAGGCAACCATGTCTTCAAACCCATATCTCTGCACTGGTTTGCTAACTCGCCTTTCACGATCTCTAACAAGATTATAGGACCTCTCCTAGGGATCTGAAGGATGATCATCTTCAATCTCTTCAGATTCTTTTATCTCTTCAGGAAGCTCCACCTCAACTGGGTATGTCTGTAACTTACTTGCTGCAGATTCTTCATTCTCGAATTTGTTTATCATGTGTTTCTTATTGAACACCACATCTCTGCTGATAACCTTTTTCTTGGATATTGGATCCAATAACCTGTATCCCTTGACTCCATCTTCATATCCAAGGAAAATACACTACTTTTGACCTTAGATCAAGTTTGGACTGTCGTTCTTCGACCGGCAGATGCACATAAGTTGGACAACCAAAAATTTTCATCACAGAAAAATCAATTGGTTTCCCTGTCCATACCTCTTCGGGGATTTTGTAATCAATTCCAGCTGAAAGAGATCGATTTATCAGATAACAAGCTGTGTTGAGTGCCTCAGCCTAGAAACTCTTGGGCAAACCTGCATTCAACCTCATACATCTGGCTCGTTCCAATAGAGTTCTGTTCATCCTCTCTGCAACTCCATTTTGCTCTGGAGTTCTTTTAACTGAGAAGTGTCTGGTGATACCTTCATCCTGACAGAACTGTAGGAATGACATGTCCCTATATTCCGTGCCATTATCTGATCTGAAATACTTCAACTTCTTTCCGGTCTGGTTTTCTACTTTAATTTTCCACTGCTTAAAGATTCTGAAAATCTTATATTTCTGCTTCATAAAATAAACCCACACCTTTTTGGAGTAGTCATCTATAAAGCTGACAAAATAATGGGTTCCACCCATTGAAGTATGCTTGATCGGCTCCCACACATCCGAATGTACATAATCAAGTACATTCTTACTGGTGTGTGCTCCTGCTTTGAAGCTTACCCTCCGTTGTTTGTCGTACACGCAAAACTTGCAAAATTCCAAACTGCACGTTTTGACACCTTTCAACAACTGACTTTTGTGAAGTTCTTTCATTCCACCTTCACTCAAATGACCAAGTCGCATGTGTCATAATTCTGTGCTATCACTATTGGAATTTTCCTGCATAGAAATTGCTGCTCCACCAGTAACTGTGTACCCTATCAACCTGTAGAGGGTGCCCTTCTTTTGGCCTTTCATAATTACCATCGAACCCTTAATTATAATTTTGATGTCATCATCTCTAACTGAGATACTACAACCCATAGAGTCAAGTACTCCAACCGATAGTAAATTCTTCTTCAATTCTGGAATATACCTTACATCGCCCAATGTTCTGATAATCCCGTCAAACATTTTAACTTTGATGGTGCCTATTCTAGTAATTTTGAAGACTACATTGTTACCTAATAAAACTGTACCACCATTGCAGGATGTAAAAGTATCAAACCAATCCCTATGAGGGGACATATGAAAAAAACAACCGGCATCCATGTACCAATCTATAAGGTTACTACTGTCTCTAACAGATAAGAGATCACCTTGTGAAGCTTCATTTTCTGTCACTGTGTACAACTCTCCGTCGCTGCACACATCCGCTTGCTCAACAACATTAGCAGAATTTTCAATCTGCTTACCTTTTTTCTTGTTTTCTTTCTTCAACAATGGACACTGATTTTTATAGTGGCCTTTCTCGTGACAATGATAACACTCAACTTGAGATTTATCCTTCTTGCCTGGTCTCGACTGAGACCTTCCTCATTCCTTGCCGAAATTCTTCCGATTAGGACCCCTGCCACGTCCATTTGAAAATACAAGAAGACTATCTCCTTAATCTCTGGATGTAGTACCCCTGAACTTATCTTGGTCCAAGACTGCTGACATCACATCGTCAACTGCAAGTTTTTCCTTCCCTACAAGGAGAGTAGTCTGGAGAGTTGAGTATGAGTCTGGTAGAGAGACAAGAAGCAATAAGGCTTTATCTTCTTCGTCTAACTTTACATCGATACTGGTAAGTTGGGTCACCAATCTATTAAACTCATTAATATGATTGGTCAAATCTGACCCTTCGTCCATCCGAAGCCGGTACAATTCTTTCTTCAAATATAATCGATTTGATAGAGACTTCGACTTGTAAACTTTCTCAAATTTCTCCCACAAGTCCTTCAGGGAGGTGTCTGTTAAAATCTGATATTTGATCTGTGGCGCCAAACTCAATTTGATTGTTGCCACAGCCTTTGCTTCAAGTTCCGTCCATTTTTCATCTGTCATATCCGCTGGTTTCTTCTCTTTCCCTTCTAGTGCATTGTCAATCCCTGTTGAGCCAATACATCTCTGACTGTACACTGCCACATACTAAAATTTGACTTTTCGTTAAATGGTTCAACTTCGTACCTCATACTCATGCTTGTCATCTTCGTATTTGTGACCTGCGAGATTTCTCTAAACGGATCGTACCAGTTGGTCAGGTAAGTGTAAGTCGGGCGGGAGTCTCTCCGTGCTTTTGCAACGGTGACTACTTAAGTAACCACCTTTCTTAAAGGCACTACCTTTGGAACCACTTTCCTAGACACCAACGGTGTGAACCAAAAGCTCTGATATCAATTGTTGAGAAATCAGGCCTTCACAAATACACTAAGATAAATACAAGCACACTACTGTATGAAATATAAAATAATAACACAAGAATTTTACGTGAAAACCCAACTAGAAAAACCACAGGGAGAGATCTCAGAAATCCACTATGAAAATAAAATGGAGAATACAAACTCTCAACTGTTTATTTCTCTCTACCTATATAGCTCTCAAATGCTCAAACTTGAGCTCTCTCTAACTCTATTTGCTTCTCTAAGCTTGGTGTGTTTCAAAATGAAGGAGTTGTCTCCTTTTATAGGCTACCCGATGAGATGGTAGGTGGGTGGGAACAATTGAATATAATGGTAGGTATGCCTAACCTGCTTAATTCTAACATTCCTAACTCCCATTTTTTTATTCCTAACCTGCCTAACTTTTGACATATGAGACAAACTTCAACAAGAAGAAGTCCTTGATGAAGTTAAGCGTGAAACTAGCTAGAGGAACCAAGAAGCTACATAGACAAGAACATTCTTTTATATAGTGCACCTTATTGTATACTTTTGTGACTTATTGTATGTCATATTTGAGTTTGATAAAACTCATTTGTGGACATAATTAAAGTAAGTATAAAAGGTGTAACTTAATGTCCTCTATGTGAAGAATAAGAGAGAACTTCATTTGATTTGTGTAGAAATCATTTGATTTATGCCTATAGTGAGGCATTTAATAAGGTGTAAAGTTGTTTGATAAAACTAATTATTCTTTGTCCCATTTAATAGAAAAGACTACCAGTTACTCCCTTGGTTCCATATTAAGTGATTTTTTAGAAGAAAAAATTTGTTCCAATTTATTTGTCGTTTACGACTTTCTAAGAGAATAAATTATTTATTTTCTCATATCACCCCTAACTTCTCTCATTGTCTCAAGAAATTTTCTCTTTTGTACTAATAGTTTCCAACTTCCCATAAAGGGATAGTGATGAAATTTCATACAAATTTTAATTATTAAATGATAGTATTAAATGACTTTTTTAATTCATGTGCATGAAGCTAAAACGACACTTTATGGAACCGAGGGAGTACTTTATAAGTACAAGTGGTGTAGTCTTATTTTATTTTGGAACAAAAGAAAAATAGTGAGAACTATTCAAATTATGTTTAACTATTAATTATTACTCCACTAACGTGTAACTTACATATTTAGTACTAATAAGTATAGTTAAAATTAGAATTTAATAGTATGTTATGTAACTTACAAATATGTATGTACATATGTGTATATATATGTAGATATATATACATAAGATATATGTATATATGAAGTAAGTTTTACATATAAGAAATCTATTAATTTGCACATGAATTTTCTCTCTTTTCTATCTTCTCTAATTTTTCTACAAACAAATAATTACTACAAAGCAGTGTTCTATTGGAATTTTTTGTGAATTGCTATCACTGATAATTCACCAAAGGCTTGACATATATCCTGGAGGTATATTGTCTGCAACCCTTAGCAAATCAATTATGGTGGGGGCGCCAATTGTGTGGCCAAGTGTTTGACATGTCAGAAAGTTAAAGTCGAACATCAGAGACCAAGTGGGCTGTTACAACCATTAGAAATCCCAAAATGGAAATGGGAGCACATCACCATGGATTTTGTAGTAGGTCTTCTGACGACTCAAAAAGGTTTCGACGCAGTATGGGTTATCGTGGATCGACTGACGAAATCAGCACATTTTCTACCGATCAAGATCGGATTCAACCTAGATCAATTGGCGAAGTTGTATGTCAAGGAGATTGTTTCGAGGCACGGTGTTCCAATATCTATTGTCTCAGATAGGGATCCGCGCTTCACATCGAACTTTTGGAAACGACTACAGGAATGCTTGGGAATGCAGTTACGTATGAGTACGACATATCATCCACAGATCGACGGACAAAGCGAAAGAACGATTCAAACATTGGAAGATATGTTACGAGCTTGCATTATGGACTTCAAAGGAAATTGGGACGATCATCTACCGTTGGTAGAATTTGCTTACAACAACAGTTACCACGCAAGTATTGGCATGCTGCCTTACGAAGCATTGTACGGCAGAAAGTGCAGAACTCCATTATGCTGGGATGAAGTTAGCGAACGGCAATTGCTAGGACCAGAACTGGTACAACAGATCACAGAAATCATTAAAGTGATCAGGGCAAGATTGATAGCAGCTCAGGATAGACAAAAGAAGTACGCCGATCAACATCTTAAGGATCGAGAATTTGAGTCTGGTAGCTACGTTTTCTTGAAAGTATCTCCCTGGAAAGGGAATATTCGTTTTGGTAAGAAGGGAAAACTGAGCCTGAGGTTCATTGGACCCTTTGAAGTGTTAAGAAGAGTTGGTGAGGTCGCTTATGAGGTAGCTTTACCTCCAGCGCTGGAACATATCCACAATGTCTTTCATGTCTCCGTGTTACGACCATACAAGCCCGACTACAAGCATGTCATAGAGTATGAACCCCTGCAAGTTGAGAAAGATTTATCTTACGAAGAAGAGCCTGTTCAGATAGTTGACAGGAAAGAGCAAGTGCTAAGAAATAAAATTATACCTTCTGTAAAGGTGATCTGGAGGAACCACAACGCTGAAGAAGCTACATGGGAACTCGAAGATCAAATGATGAGAAATTATCCTCAGTTATTTGCTTAGTCTTTGTGTAGCGATTATGGGGATAAAATCTTTGTAAGGGGGGAGAATGTAATGGGATGAACTAATTGAGTCGTGATTCTGGGGACAGAATCCTTTTAAGGGGGGAAAGATATGACGAACGAGAATTTTGTAGCTTAATTTAAATATTTATTGAATTGAATAAATATTTTTCGATGATTTGATTGTTGAATTAATCGATTAATCGATGAATTTGTGTTAGATTAATTTAATTATATGTGTTACATTAATTAAATTAATGTGGAGAATTTTTATATTTAAAGTATGTGTTTAATTGAATTTATTTGATTAAATACATTATTTAAATAAATATAATGTTATTTCTAATTAATTTAATTATTAAGTAGAGATTTAATAAATTGTCATTACTAATAAATGAGAATTTTATTTATATGACCATGTGATTTAATGTAGAATTATTCCACTTTATTTAATTGATTTTAGTAAGATTATTTGATTAATTTAAATATGTGACATGAACTATATAATAAATAAGTTATTAAAATAAACCAAATGGAGCCTATAAAGATTAGCCAAACAAGGCCTTAATAGGGGTTGAAGTCAGTTAACCCACTATGGGATTAACTGACACCCATATTCATCAGTGGTTTGTATGCGTACTTTCATGCATTACTATTCATCAGTTTCCAAAAGTTCATACAGAGTAAAAAGAAGAGAGTAAAAATTTTATTCTTTCTTTGTGATCATGGTATGAAATCGTAGACATACCTAAAACTTAGACTAATGTATAAAATGAATACTGAAATACTTTAATGGGTGGTAAGCATATACCCACTGATTATCCGGTGTTAACTGAGATATTAAAATGGAAATTTTGGATGAGAATGAATCCTGACGTGTTTATAACACTGTAACTAATTATTGTTACTGCTTTATAAACCGAATGTATAGGTTGATTAAAGAACGTGAATTTTATTTGTAATCTACGCACGAGGCAAGTTTACTACTCCTAATCTTTTTATTTCATTGAAAGCAAGTATCTTATCCTTACTTTTACGTTTACGCAAGTTCGTGAACTTAATTCTCTTATCATATATGTTTCATAATGCTATTATTTACTCGAGCAAATTATTATTTCTATTCCATTCAATTTCATGGATTCAATGAAATGTTTAAAATTCCTCTTTGTAATGCTTCAGTTATACAGAACATATTCAATTGTACCTTTTGTGAGATTTAGTTTCTGATTCTCGAATTACACCTTTTGAACCTGTATTGACTAGCGAACCCTTAATGATTCGACTAGTCCATAGTTGATGAGCGTTCTAAATTCTAGAAACGTTATTGAAGTAAATCCAAACCAAACTTCCTTTGGTGCGGACTCCGATGTCAAACTGAGATGAACAACCCTTATGCAGGGGATTTTATTTACGCGTTAACGTTAAGATGTTGTGCACATACATGGTACAAAGGGCTGATCCCCCTGAGTACGAGAAGCAAGGTCCATATAGTCTTACGACTGTTAAAGGTTTAAAGTAGAAATACTTGATAACCTGGACATAGTTCGTGGTCTTAAGACCCTCAGACGTTCTTTTGAATCTTGTCTTATATTCTTGAACTCAAAAGCTGAATCTTCGATTTTTCAATATCTGTTAATTATTTCGCATGTTATTATTACTGTTGTTGTTATACTTGCTGGGCAATCATTGTTCACCCTTGCATAATAACATTGCAGCTAAAGTTGAAAGAACTGATGAGCCATCCACTAGGTAAGGGCAAAGGAAAAGCAAACAAGTGATGAAGAGTTGTTTTATTTGGTTAATTGATGTTTATGTAATAGACTTAAGTATGTTTTCCGCATTGATGTTATGTTAAGGTTAAATGACCTGGGATTTATTTATGAATGATGTTGTAACCCTTAATGGGAGATTTCTATTTTTTTATTAAGAGTTTTCATTTATATTTGAATGAGTAGTTAGATGTGATGTGATGTTTTTGGATAGTGAACACCAAATCCTGAGGAAACGAAGTACCCGGATTTGGGGGTGTCACAACAAGTGTGTATAACCTTGTTTAATATTTTATTTCTAATAATAATGAAACATGATAGAGTGTTATAACCCAATGTATAAGCATGTTAAGCATATTCTAATGAGGCGAATCGGGCGTGGGGCGTATAAACTTCAAAACGCCGTGTAAAGTATTAATGAACTTAAATAATATTTCGATTCAAATGAAACGAACATTATAAGATATGGGATGGGGTTAATGTAACCAATAAGTATTGATGATGATAAGAGTCGTAACGTTTTCAAACGACGCGACACCGAGTAACGTTTTAGAGTTAATCGCATTTATTAATTTATAATGCGCGAACAATATGAGATAAGAGTTGTTATATTGTAAACCATTATATGAAGCCTTTTTAGTGGCTAATTAGTATTTTATTGTTAAATAAATTGTGTAGGATATTTGAAGGACGAGCCATCATAATTTGGCAAGGAAAGCTTAAGGCAAGTTCTTTCAGTAACTTGTTGACTTGTTTAAATGTATTGACGTACATGATTAAATTACTATGTCTTTCACTATTATGTGGATTATATGCGAACATGATTAAAGTGTGCACAATGTGCAACTATGTGACTATATTGTTCTATGTGGAACTTGATTTATTATAAATATACAATGTGAGATGCATGAAGCATGCTATGAGATGCATGATGCATACATATTGATGAATTGCATAAGATTTATAATGCATGAGTAAGATGCATAGTATGAAAATCATGATGCATGGATAAAATGCAAACTTATGTGTTACGTGAAGCATGAAATGTGAAAACTGTTAATTCTTGTTGAGTCGTCGTGCTCATTCTTGCAAAATAAAACTTTTGCAGATCTTACGATGCAATGCAATTATCTTAACATCGTGATGATAAGGATTAGAGGCGTATGGATACAGGAAGGTTGCTAAATGTTCCTTTATTGTAATTATTTAGCTATGATGACGGTATATGATGTACTGAAATTTGTCTATGTAATCCTTGAGTTAGAAATGAAGGTTATCCATTATAGTATTTATGATGTGATGATGTTAGTTACTTGTTATAGTAAACTAGGAGGATGACAGTGATGTACAAAGGACAATTTTATAACGAATGTATTGGTTATTGAATAACCTTGCGAATATTCAGGGATTGCATAAAGTCAGAATCTGAACCTTGCGTTCACACATGAGATATTGTAAAGGATCATGGTATTTATTCAACCTTGATCATAAGTATTTTATTTAAGGTCTTCGTGCCTGGGATTAGATGAGGATATGTTGTCATATTATTGTAATTACATATTTGTAGTAAGCCTATGTTGCATGGGTCGTACCGTGACGTACCGGACCCGGGTTTAAGGTAAGACCCGAGTTTCGGGGGTGTTACACACTCCCCATTTGTCATTATCAAAACGAAATAAATAAAACTATGTATATTAATCATTAAGCACAAGTTGATTTATTTAGCTCCTCATGAAATATAGCATACGCATATCAATTCAATTATCTCTAAGATGGTTTATTTAACTCCTTATGAATTATAGCATATGTATATCAATTTAGTTATCTCTCTCCCCTTTTGTCAATAATAAAAAATAATTCATAAGAATATTTTTTTTAATTTTTTTTAAAGTCAAATTTAGATTGTTGGTTCCCGGGGACACAGTAGAGATCTAGAAGGGGGATTGAATAGATCTCTAAAACTTTTTCAATTTGTTAATGAAAGTATAACAGTTAAGATTAGAAAATTAATTCATGCATAGCGGAATATACGTTAACGACCCCCTCAAAGATACAAGCAAAATATTAGTACAGAGAATAAATCTTCGATATGATTGACAACAGATATTGCAGTTATTGTACATAATATAAATGACATAAGGTACATAACACAAGAGATTTTAAGTGGTTCGGAGACTGAATAACTCCTACTCCATCTTCTACATCAACAAGTAGGAATCCACTAATTATTTTAGTCACAAAGACAAGGACTCTCCGCCCTCAAGTCCAGCAGACAAAAGTTGTTTTTAGCCACTAAGGCAAAGATCCTATGACCCTCCTCAAGTCCCACAGACACGGATCCTCTGACCCCTCTTAAGTCCCGCAGACATGAGTTGTCTTTAGTCCCTTGGACAAGAATCTTATGACCCTCTTCAAGTCCAGCAGACTTGGAAACCCAGTTCACAAAGAACTCTTCAAGGCCAGCAACCTTGGAATCCTGTAGACTAAGCCCAGTAGACTTAGAATCTCTTATACCCTATGGTACTCAGCAAGTCCAGCAGACTTGACTTGATTTAGTCACTTAAGATAAGGACGTTTTGCCCTCTTTGGTGTGTTGATTGTTTGTTGGGTTGTGCTGCCAAGATGAACTTTGATCTCCTTCATCTTTTAGTACTTGGTAGCTGATTGTGATCATCTTCTGGATGCTTCTAATAATGGACGTTAAAGCTCTTCTTTTTCTAGTACATAGCAGATGCAGATAATCACACTTGATGAACACTAGTTGACTTGAATACAAAATTCCATTAGCTGAACCCAAGATAGTGGAGTCACATGAGTTGCTTGTTGACAGTTGCAAACATGGTTGTTTGAGCCCCACTCAGATTGATTCCTTATTTTACTCATTTTAACTACTCAACCGCTCATCTTGGGATAGTAACACTAAGTGCTCTGATATTTGTAATCCTTGCTGGCACTTACTCGCTTACTTACTCTACGATCAACTAGGGTGTAACCTGTTGCTTCTTGATCGTAGAGTTAGCTGCTTGTTTCAAACTGAAGTCTGTTGTCTCTGATCGTAGAGTTGGCTACTTACTTCAGTGTGTCCTTGTACTGCTTTGCAATTCGTAGAGTGGCTAACTACACTTGCATTACGCTTCAATATGCTTCTTACTGTACTACAGTCCGTGCTCCCTTATGCTTTGTGATCTCCACCACCTGAACAAGACTTACCCAACAGCTATCAGAAATAGGATAGATGATCCCATTATCTATACACTTAAGAATTTCTTTCTTAACAACCTCTTTTAGAACTGGATTCAACCGCCTCTGTGGGTCTCTCACTGGTTTAGCATCATCTATTAGGTGGATCCTATGTTGGACAATGGTTGGACTGATCCCCTTAATATCAGTTATGCTCCATCCTATGGCTTCCTTGTTTTTTCTAAGGATGGTCAATAACTCTTCCTCATGTGTGTTTGTTAAATTAGAAGCAATGATCACAGGAAGAGTTTTGGAGGGACCTAGATAGGCATATTTAAGATTATCAGGAAGAGGTTTAAGTTCTAACTCTGGTGGACTCTTTTCAAGAGGTTCTGAAAAGTGCAAGATTGGCTCAGACACGGGTTCCCATTCAAAATGAGACATTGACATGGATGACTCTAACATTTCATTCACCTCATTTACATATACTATTTCATCCCAATTTTGACCAAAATAATTTAGACAAAAGTTAAGAATTTCATCTTCTCCCTTAAGTTCATTTTCCGACATTTCATTAATCATGTTCACTTCAACGGGCTGGTCAGAAAAATCACTAGGTTGTTTTCCCACATTAAACACATTTAAATCAATTGTCATGTTCCCAAATGTCAATTTCATTAGTCCATTTCTACAATTGATTAACGCATTAGAGGTTGCTAGAAATGGTCTACCTAAAATGACAGGAATCTGACCCTTCGGATTAGCAACAGGCTGAGTTTCAAGGACAACAAAGTCAATAGGGAAGACAAAATCGCCAACCTTAATGAGTACATCCTCAACTATTCCCTTTGGCACTTTAACGGAACGGTCAGCTAGTTGGAGTGTGACACTTGTCTTTTTCAAGTCCCCTAAACCCAAGGTTTGGTACACAGAAAATGGTAAAAGGTTCACACTAGCTCCTAAATCAAGCAAAGCTTTTTCAATTAAGGTGTCACCTATGATGCATGAAATAGTAAGACAACCGGGGTCCTTATATTTCACAGGGACTTGGCATGACAAGATAGAACTAACATGGGCTGTTAGAAAAGCTTTCTTAGGAACATGAGTGGTTCTTTTGTGTGTGCACAAATCTTTTAGACATTTAGCATATGAGGGAACTTGTTGAATGGCATCTAGAAGGGGAATATTAATTTTTACTTGTTTGAACACTTCTAGAATTTTATCCAACTAGGCTGACTGCTTGTTTGAAATAAGTCTTTGGGGGAATAGGGCTTTTGGTTTAAAGACTTTTTCAGCTGACTCAGAAGATGTGGTTTGATCATTTTTGGACACATGCTTAGTGGATGGGTCTACTGACTCAGAGTTTGTGGAGTTTGTGGGCTTTTCAGGCTGGGCTGACGTTGAAGATGGATTGTTAGATTCAACAGTTAAATTTTTCTCTTCTTCATTATCAATGCCAGCATGATTGTTAAAATAATTTCCAGACCTTAAAGAGATTACAGAATTCACATGATTGACTTGGTTGCTTTCAAGTGAATTAGCATGATAAGGTTTTTGATTAGGGGCTGAAAATTTCGGATTGGTCTCGGGTTGACTAGGAAGTTTACCCTTCTCTCTTTCACTAACTGTAGTGGCCAATTGACTCATTTGGATCTCTAGATGAGATAAGGCTTGGTTAATGTTTTTCATTAACGTCTCTAAAGTGATAAGTCTCTTGTCACTCTCATTTGAAAATTTTGAAAAACCTGGTGGATATGGAGTTGCTGGATTTGAATTTTGGTACGGATTAGAATTCGACTTTTGGTAAGGTTGAAAAGATTGATTTAGAGACTGATTGGCCTGATTTGAAGAGTTATTTGGGTAGGGTCCTTGGTTCCATGCAAAATTAGGATGATTTCTCCAACCTGGATTATAAGTGGGTGCAAATGGGTTATTCCTAGGTCTTTGAAACATTGCATTGACTTGTTCATATTCTTCAGGTTGGGCCATGATTCTAGGACATTCCTCTATCACATGACTTGGTGAGTTACACCTTAGACACAAAGGTGTTGATGTTGAGACGTGATTCACAGGTGATGGTCCCCTAATTTCTAAAGCTTCGAGTCTTTTAAGTACACCAGCCAACTTAGGTTCGGTGGCAATTGAATTGTCAATTGTATGAATACCCCTAGATGAGCTAGGTTTATCGGTCTCTCGGGTGGTTTCCCATTGCATGGTTTTTTCTGCTAAGTCCTCTAAAAACCCCCAAGCTTTTTCCTCATCATTATTTAGAAAATCCCCTTGACACATTGACTCTAACATTGTTTTAGTGGGATAGTCTAAACCTTCGTAGGCAATTTGACACAATCTCCATTTCTCAATTCCATGGTGTGGGCACTAGGATAACAAATTTTTAAATCTATCAAAATATTTCCAAAATGACTCTTTTTCAAGTTGACAAAATTGATGAATTGCAGTCCTAATTTTTGCAGTTTTATGATTTGGAAAATATTTTTTTAGAAATGTAACAACAAATCCCTCCCAGGTTGATATGGAATTATTTGGCAGGCTATATAACCACTTTTTAGCATTATCTTTTAAAGCGAAAGTGATAAATCTTAGCCTAATTGAGTCATCAGACAATTGTTGAATTTTCATTAAAGCACAAACTTCCTCAAATTCTTAAATGAATAAGTATGGATCTTCTATACCAGTGAACTTTGGTAACATATTTATAAAATGTGGTTTAAGTTCAAAATTATTAACAGTTACTGGTCGTAGACTGATGCATGAAGGTTGGACAGAACGGGAAGGATAACATCGATCCCTTAAAGAAACGATTTGTGCGACCTCCATTTTTCTTAAAGTAAGATCTGTTAAAGTGGGCTTCAAAAAATCAGGTTTTCTCACTAATCGGGATGTTTTGTCCCTAATCCACACTTTTTGCATACACTACTCAGCAAATAAGCAAATAAACAGATAAGCACATAAAAACAAATAAGAGAAAATAGTAATAAATAAGAAAAAAAATTACGTCTAAGGTCAACCTAATTAAAATCTAGACAGCTCCTAACTGTTCCAAGTTACACCTCAAGGTCCACCAAATTCGAAATTAATCACGCTACTGGCCAGGTAAGTGTAAGAATGGTGGGAGTCTCTCCGTAGGTACGGTGACTAATTAAATAACCACACGTTCTTTAGGCGTTTGCCTTTTGAACCACTTGCCTAGACACCAATAGTTTGATTAATTAAAAATTCAGCCTCCTCTTAGAGTTTCTTGTCCTAATTGAGCTCGAGAGTCCTATGGGCTAACGTCTACTTGATTTTATTAGGTCAAGGTTATGCAAAATGCAAGTTGAGTTGTTTGTGGGCCAAGGAAGGGTGATGAAATCCCCACCTTATCGTGTTTCAGGTTTTTGCCCTTAATGTTAGATTAAAGATGAAAATGCATAAATAAATAAAAATGGTAAACAAATAAAATGTCCTAAAACTATGTGAATTACGAAGTGAAGAAAAATTTGGCGTACCTCAATCCTCCAGCAATCACCACAGTTTATATCTGACAAAAATAAATAAAATAAAAACCTAAACAGGATGTGCTCTACGTGAGTGAATGCATGAATGCGGCAATTAGTTTTCTAACTAACAATAAAACCTAAAAAAAATAAAACTAAGCTACTGTTTTTTTTTGTTTTTTTTTAAAAAAAAATAAAAAATAAAATATGGAGATACGAAGTACCCGAAAAAGCGCAGCAACACAATTTTTATCTTTCCGCTCCTTCGTTCCGCTTAGATAATCCTGAAAAATAAAAAAAAATGAATTAAAAACTAATTCGAATAAATAAAAATTAAGGAAAAAAAATTAATTCTAGTCCCCGGCAACGGCGCCAAAAACTTGATGTGATAAAATTATGTAACTGCAAGTGCACAGTGTCAAATTGAAGAACTGACAAGTACAGGTCAAACCCACAAAGACTAGATTAATTTTTAATGTATCCTTAATATCTATTTTAGGCAAATTAGAAATAAATATTGTGGAGATGATTAATAACTAAATTATGCAAACTAAAAAATTAATAATGAAGACTAGTGATGAGAAAAACTACCTAGGAATCCGAATCCGCTAAGCACTAACATAAATAATAATTTCTTACTTTTCCAATTAATTCCCAAATTATTTTCCCTTCCCTTTAAAAATAATGATCCATATAATTAATATGGGCAAGCATAAGTTATGAAAAATTCACATATTAACTATAACTTATCAAAACCTCGCAATCAATATAAAAATCATATGCAATTAACGCGAAGGAAAATATGAAGGCGAAAATAATTAGGCACTAATTCCGGAACGGAAAGAAATTAATTAATATGTAATACCTAGTTTCATCATCATCCTAGATATTAGAAATTTAGCTAGCCATGAAAATTAAAACCAACAAATTCAAAATTAAAACTACTAATAATAATTGCATGAAATAAGAACAATAATTAAAAAGAGAATTTCTATTAAAATAAAAGAAAGTTACTAATACTCCCTGACACTAGTACCACACATGAACGGAATAAGAGGAAAAACAAAACTCTCAATTGCTAAATAACTCTCTCCCTTCTACACCAGCGAAAAACTAAGGAAAAGAAAATAACAAGTGATGCCCTTCTCTCTAAAACAAGAGACCTATTTATAGGAAAAATAAATTTGTGCCCTAATTTAGATTCATTGAACTTGGCCACTTTTGTTTCCTTTTTATTCTCCTTTTTCCTTCTGAACCCCAATCTCTACATAGTAATCTCCCAAGAGTCCTTTTCCATCTTTAAAAGCTGCAACAATTATCTTTTACTTGTTCACCAAGATAAATAAGATAAATCCTACAAAATAAAATAAAATGCATTAATTAAATAAAATAAATATATAAAATAATAAATATGGGAATAATAAAATGTATAAAAAATGTGTCTATCACCTGACATTCTTAACTTCTTCGGCAAATTGTGGAAAATTGGCATCAAAATTCTTCCATTCATCTCCATCTGCTTGGTAAGTCAGCTGACCATGCATGATATCCCTTGTTCTATGCCAACTCATATGCTAAGCAGTGTGTGCAGACATGAATCGCTGCTACAACCTCGGCGCAAAAGGAAAATACCGTAAAATCTTCTTTGGAACATGTTTCTCCTTCCCCCCACGTTTTGTGATCTTGTACCTTGGCGAGTTGCAGATATCACACTGCACCTTATCTTTGTCCTGCCCATAATATAACATGCAATCCTGCTCACAAGCATCGATCTTCTCATATCCTAGATTTAGCCCCTTAACCATCTTCTGAACCTCATAGTAATTCGCGGGCAGAGTATTATCCTTAGGTAAGAACTCGCTGAGAATATCAAGCAAATCATTGAATCCTCTCTCACTGCAGTCATGCTCATTCTTGAAATGTAAAAGCTTCGTAACTGCAGAAAGCCTGGTGTGCTTGTCATTTCCAAGATACAATGGAACACCCGATTTATATAGCAACTTGTAGAGAACAGTTGTTGAATCATTTAGCTTTTGCTGAGCACTGCTTGACACATGCTCGTTTTTAGCCCAGTCAATATTGGTAGGGCCATACGCATCAACCAACATCTGCATGACGTCATAGTTATCTGATTGCAAATCAGCATGAACCGATTGGTCTACAGTACCATCTGTTTGTTCTCTAAACTCAGTTGATTCCCCGTGATGAATCCATATCGAATACCCATCCACAAACCCACGTGAATATAAGTCAAATTTAACTTCATCGACAGTCTTTCATATCATGTTCTTACACTTGAAACACGGGCATCTCATCTTTCCGTTCGAATCATCAACATGTTCTATTGCTTTGTTTATAAAATTGGACACCCCTTCACAGTACACATCAACTAATCCCCTCTCATCAATCTTAATCCTACGGTACATCCAACTCTGATCGGCTGACATCTTTAATTGAAGAAAATACCCAATTAGATCAAGAATAATCATGAATGTGGTACATGTATGTATTTATTGAACACGTAGACAACTTATTATTTAGTTACTTTTACTTGTAGAAAACTAAGCAAATTCTACTTAGTTTATTATTTTATGTTATGTAAATTTATTTCAAATATATTATGTTATTTTAATTTATGTTTATTTAATTTATTAGCTTTGATTTTATTTAATTCGGGATATTTTCTATATAATGGAAAACTAAGCAAATGCTACTTAGTTTAAGATTATTATTGAATTTTATTTTATTTTACTATATTTTATTTTATTTTATTTTAATTTATTTTTTATTATATTATATTATTTAAATTAATTAATATACATTTTATGATATTAAATTAAATTAAATTCTAAAATTGAAATTACTTCTAGTTTATTATTAAATTTATTTTATTTATTTTAAAATTAATTTATTATTATACTTTTATTTATTTATGTATTTTAATTTATTTTATTTTGTATTATTATATTTTATTTTATATGTTTTACTTTAATTTATTTAAATTAAATTAAATTATTTATTTAGATTTATTTATTTATTATATGTTTTCAATTTGATGACAATAACACTGTATTTCACTTCATATGGCAGCAAAAGGCATAAAAAAACAGCAGCATATATATTAACCCTATAACTAATTCCAAATTTCCATATATATTAACCAATTCCAGATTGAAAATTAACTCAAGCTACCATAATAATAAATTAACCCTATAATTCAAACTAAATTTCAGTCAAAATCAGAATATATATATATATATATATATATATATATATATATATATATTAACACTAGCTAAAACAATTAGGAATTTCAGTATGTACCTTGAATTACAAGAGGAGAAATGAGGAGGGAAAGAGAGAATTGGAGGGGGAGCTAACTGCCGACGCCAGTATGCCAAGCCTGTAGCTGCGGTGTGGTGGTGGTAGGGCAAGGGATGAGAACGGAGGTGGTGGCCGAGAACGGAGGTGTGGTGCTGGCAGGGCAGGAGGGTTCAACTGAGAGAGAGGGCGAGAGGAGTTAATCAAGGCTGAGAGATAGATAGATAGAGAGAGAGAGAGAATAGTGTGAGAACAATATCTAAAATGAATCGACATATCTGTTTTTTTTTAATTATTTCCGACGGAATTCCGTCGGAATTATATCCGTCGAGGATACTATAACTTTGACGAACATTTTATCGTAAATATTTGTATTCCGTAGAGAAAATAATTCCCGCTGGCGGGCTTTTTTCGGCGCCTTTACTAGCAATAATTTTCGACCGAATTTGGTCGTATTTACGTTATTTCTGAGGGAATTAATTCCGATAGAATATTTTGTTGGTAATATTCTAAAACCGACTGAAGTACTTCCGTCGACAATATATCTGTCAGAAATAATCCTTTTGTTGTAGTGATCTTTGAGTTATGGATATAGTTAGCCATGACATCCCATAGTCATTGATACGCTTGAATGAACTTTATAGTTCATATTTTGTAAAATAGGGACATGACAAATGCAGTTAAGAAGCTCATGTAGTCATCGTTGCAGTGCATTGATGAGTGACACATTATCACTTGGATGATTCCTTGATCATCATTCGTAGGACTTCTCAACTTCTTAGGTGGAGATGTAGATTCCTTTTGAACGAAGAATATCTTGGTTCTTGTTGCATCTGAACTGTTTTCTCCTTATTGATCTACTCAATGACATCAGCATGCCTAGTGATGATGGCTTTTCTATTTAAGCCCATGGTACAACCTGGATCACTTAAAATAGTCTTCTTTTCACTGCTCAGTCCATTTTGCATGTCTCTAGTTAGTTACTTATATCAAGTACCTGCACATATAATTTTTAGCTTGTAAACTTATATTTACTTTGACTGAACAACTAATGCCAAGATTTAGAACTGATCTAAATTTATGACATAGATCTACCCAAATCGTTTAGCTTTATCATATTAATGAGAACCCGCTCTGATACCAATTGTTGGTTCCCGGGGACACAGTAGAGATCTAATAGGGGGGTTGAATATATCTCTAAAACTTTTTCATTTTGTTAATGAAAGTATAACAATTAAGATTAGAAAATTAATTTATGCACAACGGAATATACTTTAACGATCCCTTCAAAGATACAAGCAAAATCTCAGTTCAAAGAATAAATCTTCGATATGATTGACAACAGATATTACAGTTATTGTACATAATGTAAATGACATAAGGTAATTAACACAGGAGATTTTAAGTGGTTTGAAGACTGAATAACTCCTACTCCACTCTTCTACTTCAACAAGTAGGAATTCACTAATTGTTTTAGTCACAAGGACAAGGACTCCCCGCCCTCCTCAAGTCTAGCAGATAAGAGTTATTTTTAGCTACTAAGGCAAGGATCCTATGACCCTCCTCAAGTCCCGCAGACACGGATCCTCTGACCCCTCTTGAGTCCCGCAGACATGAGTTGTCTTTAGTCCCTCGAACAAGGATCCTATGACCCTCTTCAAGTCCAGCATACTTGGAAACCCAGTTCACAAAGAACTCTTCAAGGCTAGCAGCCTTAGAATCCTGTAAACTAAGCCCAACAGACTTAGAATCTCTTATACCCTCTGGTACTCAGCAAGTCCAGCAAACTTGACTTGATTTAGTCACTTAAGACAAGGACGTTCCACCCTCTTTGGTGTGTTGATTGTTTGTTGGGTTGTGCTGCCAAGATGAACTTTAATCTCCTTTTTCTTTTAGTACTTGGCAGCTGGTTGTGATCTTCTTTTGGATGCTGCTGATGATGGACGTTGAAGCTCTTCTTCTTCTCGTACATAGCAGATGCAGATAATCACACTTGATGAACACTAGTTGACTTGAATACAGAATTCCATTCTGCTCTTCATCTTTTCAGCTTAGTGTATTCATTGCTTGATCATAGAGTTGCTCTTCTAGATTTGCCTTCAGCTCTGGTCAATCTAGATTTTGGCTTCTTGGTCATTCGATTAGTTCATATGCCAGCCTTTCGGCATACCTCTAGTGAAGCTTCAGCAGATGTGTTCCCTTTTTCTTGTTCTTGCTCTTGCTTGCACCTTCCACACTCACTGCAATCTGAATGCAGTTTTCTCTTATGTAGGTCTCCACATCCTTCCCGTTACACTTTCTATTATTGGAGACTTACTTTCTGTAGACTTGTTTATTGTACCACTGAATATTTTACTTCCTAAAATCTGTTAGTGGTGGCTGAGTCAGCGTCCATTAGCTGATACCAAGATAATGGAGTCACTTGAGTTGCTTGTGCTACAAACATGGATGTTTGAGCCACACTCAGATTGATTCCTTATTTTACTCATTTTAACCACTCAGCCGCTCATCTTGGGATAGTAACCCTAAGTGCTCTAATATTTGTAATCCTTGCTAGCATTTACTCACTTACTTACTCTACGATTAACTAGGGTGTAGCCTGTTGCTTCTTGATCGTAGAGTTGGTTGCTTGCTTCAAACTAAAGTCTGTTGTCTCTGATCTTAGAGTTGGCTACTTAATTCAGTGTGGCCTTGTACTACTTTGGAATTCATAGAGTGGCTAACTGCACTTGCATTATGCTTTAATATGCTTCTTACTGTACTAAAGTTCGTGCTCCCTTATGCTTTATGATCTCTATTTGGCTTTTAGTTCTCAAAGCATAGTATTGTGATCTTCATTGAGCTATTGCTACAGTTATGCTTATCATAGAGGACTGCTCTATGTTCTTTAGGTGTTAGCCCTACTGCTGTGGCATAAAAGACAGCTCTATGATCTTCTGATGCCTTTAGCACTTTTGATGTAGAGGACTACTCTACTTAATCTTCAGACATTCTTTCTTATGTTCCGTCATAAGAACAAGGATCACCCGTGTCATGTCTTCTACTACGATATTGATTCTATGAGCTACAATTCTAACGCATTCACTATATTCACGTAGGAGGGCACAAGTCTAAGAGATAATTTTGCAACAGTATTAATAAAATGTACGAAGCAAGCCAATTTGAGAATTTTCAATCGAAGATACTAGCTTCAGTTGTTGCTTTTCTGAAGAAGTCACATAGGAAAAATATATTCAGGAAATCTTCGGTGATGTTGAATCCTACAGGAAGCTTTCTGCAAGGAAATGGTTAGAGCATCCCCTTGTATCTCGTTTTAATCTATTTGTTATATAAATTTTTGTTGTTTGAAAATTAATTAATTGTGATCAACTCTCATTAAAGAATAATCAGTTAGGCAATCAAATCATCATAATCTCCTACAATATGGGCTCTATTAATTTGTATATGTAGACTTTAATTCTCAGACTATATAAGCCTCATGCATTATTTCTCCAAACCTGCCATGTTTTAAGATTGGCCACTTACGTAATCAGTCTCTCTTCCCTCCCAAAAACTTACTGCTATTTTTTCTCATGCATTATTTCTCCAAACCTGCCATTGTTTCAAATCTCTCTCTCTCTCTCAAACATTCTCTCTCTCTCCCGGTACGAAAATTCAAAACTCATAGTGTCTCTTGATAACTACACATTGAAACAAAATGTTCAAATAAATAAAGAAATAAATCTAACGCTGTTGTTTTTTTTGTTTTTTTTTTATAATCTTGAAAGAAAAAGACTGATTTTCTGTTATATGTAATTGGTCTTAATAGATTGATATTTTGATCCTCCATTGACACCTCAAATGCTCTTTCGTAGCTATTGATTTTCTTTTCCAAAGCTTTTTTCCTTGATATTTGCACTCCTAATATTTCCAGCTCTTCATTAATATAATTGTGGTATATCTGACTACAATTAGTATGCTGATATATATACTGCCTTTTCATTTTCTTTGTGATTAACGATGTATTGGTTTACTCTAGTTGCAATATAATATGAATGAATATATCAAATATCCGTATATCCGGATTTGCATCCGTTCAAAATAAAATTTTAAATTTTTTTTTTTAGTTGTGTCAAGTTTTTTGATAACATTAATTAACTAAAAATCTCCCATATATATGTAATAGAATTGGTAACTAAAGTAATCATTAATATATTTCATATATATATATATATATATATAACATAATATAAAATAATTTTTGATATTAATTATTATGTACTCATAATATTTTTAATATATAGTATTTAGAGATTAAAATTGAGTAGAAACTTAAACTAAAATTCTAAATATGATTTTTACGTTAAAATGTATTATATGACTAAGTAACTAAATGAATCTTATAAAAAATAAAATTGTTGCAGAATAACACGTTAATATTAAAGTTTGTAGGATCATAAAAGAATTTTAGTTTTAGTTAAATTAATTCTAACATTATATAAGAGTATAAAAAATATTTTATTTCTAGTTAAATTCTAGCATATATCAAAGACCAACGACGAAGATCAAAAAATTAGGTTTTATTTTATAAAATATGATTTGTTTTTATAGACTAGTGAAACATGCTCACTTTAAATCACTCACAATTGTAATGTACATCAATTTATGAAATTAAGATTATAAAGTTGACTTATCATATTATAAATACTGTTAAAATATTATCATCGATGATTATCTACATAATTGTTAAAAAAAAATCGATTCACAAGATCAAAATCCCTCCTGTCACGTGGTGTCCGTCGTCAATCACATGCTAATAAGACTTGGACAGCCAATTGTAGCATGAACGTTAATTATCTGCGGATACTGAATTAAGAATAGAGATTGACTTTATTTTAGGTGCATGCATGCATGGGTTATTGGGTTGTATGTGATATTAGAAACCGATGAAATGCCGCCGGAGAAGCATGGTGTCGCACCGAACAGCGTAGCTGCAACCGACCCAATTCCACACAAGGGACGACTTTATTTGTATCTTCTCCCCAGTTATTTCCTATGTTCTGAAGTAGAATTACATTTTTTTTTGTCTGTTATAAAATTATATATAGACACATTTTCAATTGTAGAAGAGACTGTTTATTAATTGAACATTATCATGCATGCTACAAGTAATTATATTTCTACAAAAAGTTAGGAACATGTTTTTTTAAAAAGAAAAATAAAATTAATAGTTGTCGTTTTAAAAATATAACTTTTATTTCGAACGAATTAAATAGATGTTAACTATGAATTACTTCTAGGTGAAGAATACATATGAATCAATTTGTTTTTGTAAGATTAATTTGAGATTTTTTTTATTAAACTTGATATAAATAATTTATATTTTTAAAATAATAAACCCTATAATTATTATTAATTTTCAGATAATATGTATTATTCATAATTTTATTAACTAACATTAAATAAAATATTAATTATAAATTTAAAGTGTCTCAAATTAATTTCAAAACGTCAAATTTAATCTTTAATATTTCAAAACAAAGGGAGTGCTTTTGTTTGCTAATAGTTTTGAAACTTGCTTTAAATTCTTAAATTATTCGACAATTATTGATATCTATCCCCCCATAAGAGAGAGAATTCATATACTGCATGTCTCTGTCGTTTTGACATTTTAAATTAATTGTAAAAGACCCTCAAAATCATTACAAGAAAGGTGACATGTAGTCGTATACGCAAGTGAGCTGAGTACGTAACTTGCACTGATTAAACTCGTTTTTAAAACTTGTATATAAGTCAAAAATACTATTTTGTTTCAAAAAGAGTCACGTTATGTATTGTAAAAAAATTTCGTCAAATTAAAATTATGATATATATCAATACATGTGATTGAATAGATTATAAAAATGATCACTATATCAAATACATCATTAAAATATTATCAACTATAGTTATTCAAATTACTTGCAACAATAAAAATTAACATATAAAATTGTAAAATTTATCATTTTCTTTTCAAAAATGAGTGTCTAATTAATTTAAGCTTTTAAATGTACCGTAAATTTTCAAGATATATAAATAAGATAAATAATTTTTATAACTAGGTAGGTAATTAATAATGATTTCGTTTCGAAAAAAAGTTTTATCTGCTTCTCTTTTTTTTCAAAATAAAAAAATTCCACTTCTATTGATATTAATAGTATATAATAATATAATTTTTTCAATTTTATCATGAGAATTTTATGATAGGTCACTATTTTTGAGTTACATTTTATCATACTTAAAAAAATATTTAAAATTATAAATTTCACAAATAAAACTCTTTCGGCTAAACACTAAAAATACTAACTTTAAGACCAAATATATTAAAATTTCAAATGAGGAGAGTCTCATATGTGGACAGCTGGAGTAATTATATTATATATAAACTATAAATTATAAACTAAATTAAATCAGCTAATCATCCTTTGACTAAACTCTGTTAGGAATTTTGACTTTGGACACATGAATATTAGGTTCTCCGTGCTTATCATCTGTCACACGTGGACAACCTAACCTGAACAAGACCTCCCCGCACGTGCGAAGATGGTAAATAATCTCTTTCCTTGTCGGATCAGATCGTTTATTTACACGTCAGATAGGCTGAGTCACATCACATGGACAAGATTATAGTACGTAGAATCAGATCCTTTAGATCAGACTTTACGTGGTACCTTTACAGCCGTCAGATTCTGACATTTCAGATATTATAAAGGTATTGTAGTGTACGACACGCGCTTCTGTATGCAGGTGTCAACCCTCATCTTTTCAATATATATTTTTTTTCAAGTGAAATGATATTTTCTTTTTCTTTTTTGCGCCTCTATTATAAAACAAAATTTAAATTTACAAAAGAGAATTTGGAACACATTAATCACTTTTCTTTTCTTAAACACTTCTCAACTACTCAGTTTTGATTTTTCCTTTCTAATAGGATTTTGAAGTATTTAAGATTTTATTTTTATTAAAGTCAGTCGGTAGAAAAATTTATAATATTCCTTCTAATGGTTAAATTCTTGATTAAAATTGTGAAAGAAATAAAGTTTTTCCTTTTTAGAAAATCAGTATTTTTAATTATAAAAAAATAAAAAATAAACTAATATTAATATATGAAATGAAATAGAAAATCGATGCATTATACATATATTCTTCCTTTTATTTTAAATTATAAGATTATTATTATTGACTTTTGAAAGTTAATTTAAGATATTTTTAAATTCAAAATTTAGATAATTTATTAAAAATTATGATAATTTATTAAAAATTATGAAACAATAATAATTTATTTTAATTTTGAAGTAATAAATATATTAAATTAAGTTCAAAAATTTAATAATAATTGTCTTATATTTTAAAACGAAAATAATACTCCCTCCGACCCAGGATAAAAGTCCTTATTACTATTTTAGGTAATCCCAAGTTAAATGTCTATTTACCTTAAATAATCTATTTTTTACAATAATTTACCCATAATACCCTTAGTATTAATTGTAATATTTCTATTCCCTATGCATATTTATGGAGTATCACTAGTCATGTGCAAAAAACTATGTAATTAAATGAGAATTTAAATATGGACAATTTTATCATTTTATCTTCTTTCTTAATATGTGCAAAAAATCAACTAAGATTTTTATCCTGGCCGGAGGGAATATATTGTATCGATCATGCGGGCCCGAGAAGAGGAAAAGATATTTGTAAGTTGGATGGTTTGAGGGGCCGAGAAGAGGAAAAGATGTTCTGTAAGTTGGACGATTATGAGGGGCCGTGAACAGGAAAAGATATTTTGTAAGTTGAGAGGATTTGTATTGGATCCAGCCATCCAGGTACATAAATCTCTTACTTATATGTAATACACTTAATATTTTAATTTTTTAGATATTAAAAATTAACAACATTTTGGTAATAAAATATTAAATACAAAAATAAGATATAAAATAATTTGTGTAATAATAAATTATTATAATTATTGAATTTATTTATTTATAATAAAATATAAATTAATTATAATTTAATATATATTTTTATAATTATTTTTTATTATCGTAATATTATTAAAATTTAAAGTACCATTCAAGTCAAATACTCTGGGTAAGAAAAGATACTTCGCCTACGTTTTAAGAAAAAATATAAAAATTAACAACCGATGAAACGAAACTATCAGATGACACGTGATCCCATTTAATGATATTGATGTGTACAACACGACAAGTACAACAGTGCTGATGCTGAAGGCTTTATCTACGAGGCTAAGCAACCGCGTGTCGGTGTACACAATTTTCCTGTCATGAATCCAGAAGACGACACGTGTTCCCTCCACCATGTCCTGGCTGCTTATAAATCAGCCACCATTCCACACTTGCAGTTACTATATCATCCCTCATCCTCTGTGCTTCTGCTTCATTCTCTCAGTATTCGTAAGAAGAAAACAACAAAGGGAAGATGGGAACAGCCACCTGCATAGATATTATCTTGGCCATCATCCTCCCTCCCGTCGGTGTCTTCCTCAAATTCGGCTGCAAGGTATCTAATTTGTGTCCTTTTTTTTTCTTTTTTTTTCCCAAAAAAAAAATGAAATTCTCAAAATATTTGACACGTTATAACAAATCTAGTGGAAAAATTGTAATTATCTCATTCATTATAAGGAATTAAAAATAAAACCGTAATCATAATATCTAGTTGGTTGTGACAGTGACCTAAAATAAAGTAATTTTGATTTTCTGAAATTATTTAATAAAAAGTTGCGGTTAATAAAATTACAAGCGATCAGTTCTTCACACCAAGCAAATATCTATATAGACCGACTTAACAAATATATTGAATCGTCTCTTTATTCAAGAAGTTAATCTTAATACTTATTAAGTTACTCTATCATATTTATTAACTTAATTACATTTCTAAATTTTTTTTAATGTAAAATTCATATGAAATATCTTAAAAATTATCCACATAAATTATGCATGTAGGAATCATTTATTCCTGTCTGTGATAATTTTCAAGAAATTATTTCATCCTCAAAAAAAAGTATGAGAATAAAACCATTTTATATTTTCCTAGGATATGTAAAGAATTTGATTTTTCTTAAGACCATGTTTGTTTATAAAGATTATAATCTCAAGACTATTAATTTTAAAATTGTAATTTCGAGATTATAATATCTGGTTGAACATGGTATTAAATAATTTCTCATATTAAGTCATTTTATAATTTCTAAACTAATAGTTTCAAGTCTAAATTTAAAAACAAACAAGACATTCAGGTCATGTTTGTGTGCAAGGATTATAATGCTAAGATTAATAATCTCAAGATTATAATTCATGGGATTATAATATTCGGTTGAACATGTATTAATAGTCCTCGTACTAAGTCATTTTATAATCCGAGTGTTTTATTTCTCAATAGAGTAAGTTGCTATTCTTTAATTTTTAGAAATTTTAGTAAGCTGGTCTTAAAAAAAAAGAATTTGGTTCTCTTTTATTTTATTTTTTGTTGTAGTTTAATGAAATATAAACTGGAGTTGAAATGTGATGATGAAGATGATGGTTATGGTGGGTGCAGGTGGAGTTTTGGATCTGTCTGTTGCTGACCATCCTTGGATATATCCCTGGAATTCTCTATGCTCTTTATGTCCTCACTAAATAAATTAAAGCCACCTACTACTCTGACCTTGGTAATTTATATCTCCCTCTCTTTTATTAATTTATGAAAACCTAACATATTGAGCATGTATATATATATGATCATCATACAATTTTGAGAATATTTAAGTTAGGGTCTTTACATAGTAAAATTTATTTTTTGATACATCATATACTAAAAGGGTATATTAATTAATTGCAAATTAGTAAATTTTGTATATTATCACAATCCCACACATTTCTTATTAACGCTAACGTTACGTTTGACAACTCAATTTCAACCTTTGAAATTGGTATTGAAAATACGCTAACGTTACGTTTGACAACTCAATTTCAACCTTTGAAATTGGTATTGAAAATACGTTAACGTTATGTTTGACAATTCAATTCCAACATTTGAAACTGGTATTAGAAATTTGACGCTTAATTTTAATTCCAAGACTTTGAACTGGATTTTCAAACATAGCTTAAAAGTTTTAAGTTGGATTCTGATTATATTGATGCCAGGTTTTGAACATGAAGAAGGGTATCATATCCTTTGTTTGTTTTGTGACAGGCAGGATATGTGAAGCCTCACCAAAGCCGCCTTCTTTTTAGCTAAAGGAGAAGAATGATTTTATCGTTTATTTGTTGGACAGATATTTAATTTGGTTTGATATTTTTATATTCCTGTCAAGGGGTCCTACCGTTTAGTTTTTTCTTCCCTTTGTTCATTTAATCTCTTCTTTTTGTTTTCCTTTCCATTAGTGGACGTGTTAGTGGTTGGTAATTATTATAGTGTTATCATAACATGTAATTTAAGGTGTGTTTTGGATTACTGTGTATTGTGCATTTTTGAATTAAAATAAAACTCTTTTGAGCTATTAATTATTTGTTATCACCTGTATTTTTTTCCTTCTTTTTGAACGGAATATATTTCTACTTGTGTTAAAGTATTTAATTAATATAAAATATTGAACTTTATAATATATTGACACTATCTTTTAGTTATTTCATTATTTTTGAAATATAGTACTTATTGGATCTAAAAAATGAAATGAAGAAAAAAATTATTCTAGTATCTTAAGTGAATGTTTGGTTGTTAGTAATGATGGGGTGCTGTGATAAAATGACATAATTTTATCATATAGATTTGTTTTATTAAATTGAATAAAGGAAATAAAATGAAATTTTGTCCTATATATTTAATGATTTATTTGCTAAAATAATTACGTTAAACCAAATACAATAATTTCATTCTTTTAATTTAAATGTAACATTAAGTCACACAAAGTTCATGATCCATGATTTTAGTATAGTGGCGAAAAAGAAGATATATACAAAATGTTTAGAAAAATAAAAAATAAATTTATAGAATCATATCAAGGTCAAACGTGATATACCTTTTAAGATTGCAAAAGCAATGAACTATCCCTTGGTCAAGTGGTAAGTTAAATCATTTAGTTCGTTCAAAATTTGGGTTTGAATTCTACCCAACCACTCGCAGAATATTTTTAATTTAGCTTTAGTTTGCAATAGATGCGGTGAAAGTTTCTTCAAAGTTGTAAAGTTATTGTGTAATATGATGTGCCAGAAGTTTAGAATATTTTACGTACCTTCTATTTTTTCACCCAGAGAAAAAACAACGAGCAAAAGCAATATACAATTCCAACTTTCTTATATAGTTTAAATTGAAAATAATTTACAAAGGTATATTTTTGTTCCTTATATATAATTTACATTCAAATATATTGAATAGTACCGAAAATAATATACTTCTCTTAAAAAGAGTAATTTGCAAACACAATTTATGTCTAAATTTTCAAATTAACTTTTTAGTTTTAGGCTTTTTTTTTTTATCATTAATCATATTGCCAAACTTGGACTATAAAGCAATAATTCAGCGACCATAGTACCATACCATGAAAGGCAAAACAATAATACTAACAATCTGCCCCCACCATTATTAACCAAAGAGCTCTTCTATGCGGACATGATAATTGAATATGAGCTGTTTATAATTTTACCTATTTATATTTTGACCCTCTATTTTTTATAATGAAAGATAAAAATATAAATAAGTGAAATTGTAAAAAGCTCATGTCTAATTATCATGTCCGCATAGAGTTTTTGCTAACCAAGTTTGCCCAAAAAGTCGAGATAAAGCCGTCTGATCGAACAGTGCCAATGTGCCATAGATAAAAACACTTTTAAGTTCAATACAAAATTATTTTAATGTTTGGCCATTTTTTAAAAGTTTTTTACTGGGTAGAGATTTTAGGATTTATGCTTTTGGCATAAATACTTTAACCAAATACACAATGTACAAATTTGTAAATAAATTGTTTTAAAAAAGTAAAAGTCCATTAATTCTACACCCTTTTATAATATTTTGTGCTTTGTTTATTTAAAAGTACTTTTAAAATTGTGCCATTGAATATTATTTTGATTTTATACGACTTTTGGTAAAAGTTAAATTCAAAAGTGCATCATTTTATTGTACTACATTTCAATATATTACTCCGCCAAACGGAAACTCAATATCAAAAAAGGTCACACTATCAAAAATCCTGTCGTTAATGGGATCTCCTCTCTTGCTGTCGCTACTCCTTTAAGCCAAACTCTCAACTTTCTCTCTTAGTCTAAATTATAGAAAAATCACATGCTGTTGCTACTCCTTTAAGCCAAATATTCAACATTCTCTCTGTTAGTGTTTGTTCTGAGTACATGACATCGATGACTGGTGCAGTAGTAACAGTATTTTGTAAACGCAGTTAAAACAACGTTTGCAATTAAATAGTATTTAAAAAAAATAAAAATATTGTTCGAATACTACAAAAATATACAATTTAAAGTATAATTGTTTGTTTGACTAAATTTGCAGTGATTACCACTAAAATAGTATACAATGACCGAAAAAGACAAAATTTTATATTTAATTTTATTTCTCATTTACAGTTATATTATATTATAATTATAATAATTGTTAAATTTATAAAATTTACTCATGTTTAGCATATAAAGATATCAAACTCTCTATCTTAAAATTAATTGACAATGAAAAAAGTTGGTCTAACTCATTATATACTAAACATACTTTCTCAAGGTATTCAATGTGGGACAAGATATATACTCTAACGTCACTCCCCCTTGCGGGCGTACTAAGGGTTGCACGTGAACCTAATGAATTTGAGAGCCACATAAGACAAACAAGCTCAAAAGAAATTAGTCACAAGACAAGTTTAGAAAAAATCTAGTAAACCACGTGCAACTATTGACTTAATTGAGAAGTGATACTAGTTAATAAATGGATAAACTTTAATCCTTAAAAAATAGACCGCAAGTGGGTAACAATGAACGCTAAGAAGAGTGGCAACATTAATTTGGTTCTGCTTAGCAAGAGTGGGTTTGAGGCTCATGCCCTGTCAAACTCAAACCGCGGATTTGATCTTGATGACTCCAATTGCGGGATGGGTTTTGTGTGATTTGAATGTGTTTTTGCCTCTGAATGAGTTTGAGGGGTTGCTTCCATTGTTGTCTGTTGATTATGGTTGATGAAGAGAGAGCGGGAGATATAAGATCTAGGATGAAGAGAGAGGGTTTATATTTGATTTTGTTTTTTAATTTTCAATATTGATAATATTTATGAATAATATGGTAAAGACATAACCACCCTTATGAAAATGGGCCGGGTTGAACTTTGGGCGGATCTAAGTGAAAATTAAAAAAAAAAAAAGAATAGAATTAACACTAATTAGGTACTTTAAAAACCCAATTAACGAAAAATAAATTTTATGGACAATTTTAACGTTCGACCGTAATTTAGAAGGACAAAAGTGAAAGTAATATGCCCTCAAGCCAATTATATTTGATGTAATAAGCATTTACTTTGTAATCTTATTCAAATATTAATAATAGAATAAAAGGCATATTTTATCCATGTTAATTGGTTGAATTAATAAATGTGATGAACCCATAGTTTTCGAGCAATGCTTTTAGAATCATGATGAGATCATGCTAGTGAGATCTAAATTCAAGAAAGCTCAAAACTAAAATGTTCCTAATCGTTGGATCACTAATATTGGGATTACTGATCCGGATAGATTAGTACATACTATGCTTGATCTTTAGAAGATAATGATTGATCTCATAATCATTTGTGTAAAGACACTAAAGCAAGTATGTAGGTGCTTATTAGAGAATAAGTTCACTGAACGTGACTCGCTTAAAGAACCCTAATGGAGTTTTATTCACCTGTCAATAAGGAAGTTCTTAAGTGATAGTTGTACAAGTGATCCTTGGACTTGAGATCATCATAGTACCTTGTGTATGTTAAGTTATACTTTGTCATATTTCTTAATACCTCAGGGTATGTCATAGGGTATGTACGGGTATAATAAAGTATACACGGAGGTAGGTGAATGATCGACAAAGGATCTACCACTTCTGATAAAGGGAGAGAATGTCCTATGCGATTTGATAAATGACAGCTCAAAAAAAAAATCCCTGGCCAGGGTTAAATGAAAATTAGAAAGGAGTTTCTAATTTACATTAATCGGAGTTGTGCATTTTTAAATCGAAATGCATATGATTAAATAAAATAAGACTTGTCAGTAATTCCATGTCTTATATTTAATCGGGACATTGTATGGTAGAAGGATTGAATTTGTACGGTAACTACTGCTGAATAGGTTCTATGTGATTAAACGTTGATTTCATATTATACGGATAGTCATGATACATTATCGTAAGGTGTCCCTCATGATGTAGAATAAATATTATTTATTTATATATGAATTAAAGGAGTTTAATTCATTATAAATAATATTAGAATAGTTCTAATTTATTTATTCTACGACCGGCATAATATTGAACCTAAAGGGTCACACACCGCAAAAGAATAATTTTGTATTGGAAACAATTGGCTAAATAATAATAAATTAAGTATTTAATTTATTATTTGAATAAATTGAAATGCTTAATATTTATAATGATATATTTGGAGAAATATTGAATTATAAATTAATGAGAGAAATCTTATTATTATTATTATTATTTAATTCTTAATTAGATTGAGAATTAAATTAAATGAAAATGCAAATTAAATAAAATGGTAGTATACTTGCTTAATGTTGATTAAGCAAGTAACACATGTTAATTGCTTAAATGAATAACATGTGGGTTAGGAGAAAATGTATACTTACATTTTATGTAAGTATTATTTTTGTAAGTATCCTAATAAGATTAGGGTTTCCTAATTAACCTAGCATATTCATTAGCCTCCATCTTAAGAGTTAAGAGAGAAATAGTGTTCTTATTATTCTTAAGAGTTAGGAATAAAATTAATGGGATTAGCCATCCAAGATTTCTAGGAAATCAAAATATTGTTTCTTGTATAATTGTTCTTGGTGGATTACCTCTAGAGTGCTACATACACTTTGTAGCTAGTGTTTAATCCAAGGAACAAAGATTAGAGGAGCTTGAAGAAATCAACAAAGGATTGTAGATTGGAAGAGCTTGAAGAAATCAAGAGAGGAGTAGATCTTGTAGCGGTTCAAGAGTTGAATCATCAAAGGTATTATCTCTTGTTAATCTTCATCAATTAATAGTTATGCATAAGGTGATTCATGGATAAGTTGCAAAAATTTTAATTTCCATTTTTCCGTTGCGTATTACAATTAGATTGTGATTTTGCAAACTTACAAAAAGTGTCATTATTCAGCCCATTAATAAATCCATTTCAATTTTTTAGCTTCTCCATTGTCATCCATAGGGTCCATATAAATTTCTTACCAGTGATGGATCGATGTTCTTATTTTAACTCTTGTTAATGATTTTTCAAGGTGCACATTGACATATATGATGCAAGTGCTTTCATATCTGCAGTGATTTATCTCATATATTGAAACTCAGTTTAAATGCAAAATTAAAGTTCTTAGATTTGACAATGGCTTAGAATTCTTTAAAAAACTGAACAAAACTCATTGCTTGACAAGTGTGGTATTATTCATCAATCCAGTTTTTGGTAGTTATTAATTATTATCTAGTAATTTTATGATAATCAAATTAATTCAATTATAAGATCTTACTATAAATTATCAATATATATATATATATATATATATATTTATTTATTTATATATTTTAATTGATATAGTAGTATGTATACACGAATAAATAGTAGAATAGATTTCGATTAGTATAGTCTGATGCGTAATTTAGAGTCAGTCTAGTCTTAATGTGAAAAATTTGAGGCCACAAAATAAGTATTGATGACCAACCAAATTAATTCAATTTAGAATGCTTTCTTGAATTATTATGTATAATCTTGGATTATTATATATAATAAAGTTATAGATGCGAAGAAGACGGTAATAATATAGGTAATGCTATGAGTTTCAAATTTTTAATTTAAAATTCACATAAACCTTATGTAATATCATATTAAATTATAATAATTAATACATTATAACATAACTAATCACAAGATATATGTTTATTTAACTAAAATACAGTTTGCATCCCAAATTTTATCAGGTTGTTAAGGTTTATACCTTTATATTTAAAACGTATCTAAGTGCTCCTTAAGATTTTTTTTTATCAAACAAAATTCACCTTTCAAGACTTATATAAGTAAGATTAATTTTTTTTTGATAACTATGTAAGTAATAACCATCTCATTTTGAAAAAAGAGTTTTATTTGCTTATTTTATTCCAAAATAAAAAAAATCCGTTTTTATATATTGATATTATTAATATGTAATAACACCATCTTCCCAAGTTAGTGGCATAGTTAGGAATGGGACGGCATGGAGTCATGTCTCCCTTCCCCCACGCCCACCCCACCCCCACCAACACTCCCAACCCCAACCCCACTCACTCCCACCTGCCTATCCCTAGTCCCTACCCTATTCTTACGAGCCTACATCTACTCATTTATAATATAATATATAAAAATTTTGTTAATGTTGATATTATCCCCACCCTTATTGTATAAATATTTTTAATAGTTGACTTGTACTTTAATAATATAAATTTATGCTATATTATACTTAAAAAAGTATATATAATTTATTTTCAAGTTTTAATACATTTTAAAGTTAAATTATAATTTTCAAATGAGGTAAATAAAGTTAATATTAAAAAATTAATTTAACTTTAAAGTCAAATAAATAAGATTAATATTATAGCTAATGTTAGGTGTCTCAAATTTGATCTCTCAAATTATCTTAAATATATATGCTATCATTGTATTGGTATATAATGAAAATTTTAGAATTTATCATGATAATTATGATATTAAACAAATATAATAATGACATGTATATTTGAGAAACAGTTAAAAAAATTTGAGACTCTTAACATTACTACAATATTAAAATACTTTGATATAGATGAATTCATATGTTTGTTAAAATTAAAAATATAAAAAAAAAGTTTATGTTTATATTTTTATAATATTACATTAATATTTTTTAGTGTTAATTTTTTCCCTCATAAGTCTTCGTCCTCCTCCCATTTGAATTCCAAGTTACACCTTTGTCTCAAGTTTAATTATTATCAGAATTTCATGACACGTCACTATTTTTGAGTTACATTTTATCATATTAATTTACAGAAAAATACATTTAAAAAGTATTTTAAAAAAAATTATAAATTTTATAAATTAAATTCTTTTTGCTAAATGCTAAAGTATTAATTTTAAGGCTTAAATATTTTAAAAATTATAAATAATGTGAGACTCATTTGTGACAACTGGAGTAATTATTTATAAATAGAAACTGATTTATATATGACAATAAGTCTATGACGAATATGAATTGCGATCTAACGTATAATTCTAAGTGATAAGATAAAATAAATTAAAATAAATTGTTTGTTAATATTAACTTATTTTATTTATCTATATATGTAGATATTTATAAATATATAATATTTTTTTATATAAATTATAAATTATATGGTCTAAACTAAATTAAATCAGCTAATCGTCCTCGTTTGACAAAAACTATGCAAGGAGTTTTGACCTTTGACACATGAAAAGTAGGTTTTCTGTGCTTATCTGTCACACGTGGATAACCACATGCATTTGTGAGGACGGTAACATAATCTCTTTCCCTGTCCAATCATATCGTTTATTTTAAACGTCAGAAAGGCTGACTCACATCACATGGACAAAGGAATACAGTTTCGTAGAATCAGATCCTTTAGTTACGTAGAATCAGATCCTTTAGATCGACTTTACGTGGTACCTTTACAGCCGTCAGATTCTGACATTTTTGGATATTACAATAGGTATGGTAGAGCATGGGAGAAAAGTAACTATAGGTGCACCACACGCGCTTCTATATTTAGTCGTCAACCGCCATCTTTTCTATATATTTTTTTTCTTAAGTGAAATGATATTATTTATTTATTTTCGATCCATTATAAAATAAAATTTAATCTTGCAAAGGAGTGTAAATAAAGAATTTGGAGCAAATTTATGAATTTGGCTTTTTCATAAGATTTGTAGTTCTTTCCTACGTGGATTTTGAAGAATTTAAGATTTTGTTTTTTTTTTAAAATATTAAAAATCAATTTGTTTACTTTAAATGTATAACATGACAATAGAAAACTCTAATAAAAATGTTTCTATAGTGTCATTTTATGAATTGGAACGTGTTTTATTGTAAAATGTTTTTCTTTTCTTTAAAATAAAAATGAGCCTCATAATCATATTAAAACCATACAAAAATTATAATCGTCCTTCCAATGGCTTAATTTGTGATTGAAATTGTGAAAGGAATTATTATTATTATTATTATTATTATTATTATTATTATTATTATTATATTTTATTTTGACAAAATCATTACCAAGTTGCATTATTACGGACTATGGTACTTGTTTTACTACTCCCTCCATCTCAAATTATCTGATATTTTAAAATTTTTTGTTGTATCAAAATAATTGCACTTATTATTTTCTAGACAATTAAAGTGATTATATTATAAGTTTACTTTATTCATTTATTCTTTCTCCGCATAAATATATAATCCTTAAATTGTATAATTATGAATATAATTGTACTAATTATACTTTTAATTATAAATTTAACATAATAATTATATTTATTAATAAGTACATAAATGGTTAAAAGTATAAATAATTTGGAATGGAGGGAGTACAAGTCAAGTTCTTGTAATAAAGAACCTAAAAGGGCACAAACTAAAGAAACAAGATTTTGGGTTTATTTACACTTTAATATCCTAGAGTTAGGGCTGCAAATGATTCGAACTGAATTGAACTTAATTTGTCGAACTCGAACCGAACTTGAACACTATGAGTCGAACTCGAACATGTTCGATTAACATAAATCGAACCAACACCCATGTGCGAGTTCGGATCGATAGATGTTCGCGAACAGTTCGCGAATATAGTCGAATATAGTCATGTTCGCGAACACAGTCGAACATGGTCATGTTCGCGAACATAATCGAACAGGGTCATGTTCGAGAACATCATTCTATTCGCGAACATGACCATGTTCGCGAATATCATTCTGTTCGCGAACATCATCATGAATATTTGAAATTTTGAATGATTAAATCAACTAACTGAAGCAAAATTAGGCCAAATATTTTAATCAACATTTATCCAAAATAAAAAATGATTACTTAAAAGAAGTTAAAAGTTAAAAGTTAACAAGTACTTATAAATTCTTAATTTACAAATATCAAAAATCAAATATTAATATCCAAAAAGTCTTTCAAATCTTCGAGTATGAATTTTCAAAATCGATAGGAAATATTTTTAATTCAAAAGGAATGCGATAAATTGATAATTAACTTTTGAAATACAATAAATCTTGAGAATTACTTTATAAAAAAATTATAATTTTAATAATTATGTTGTATAAAAGTTAAAATTAAATAAATTAACTACGAGATCAAAGGCTCAAAGCCAGTAAGAGACATCGTTTCATTTTTAAAAAAACTTTTTTGCTTTTTTTAATTTAAATTAATAACTCATTTTAATTTCATGCAAACGATGTTGTGACATATTGTTTAATTATTTAATTGGATTATTAAACACTATTTTTTACACTAAATATGATTACTTAATTGCATAAATCAAAGTTAGTCAATCGCTCTCTCTCATTCTCACATATATACCATAAGTCTGTAACACTAAAAAATTAAAAAATTTGTGAAATCAAGTTTGCACTTTTAATTATATAGTTAATAATTGATATAATATACAATAGTAATTGTACATCGACTATTAGTGAAGTCTCGATACATTGATGATTTGATTTCTCTATTCTCTATTTCGATTTGACAATTTCAATAACTCATTAAATGTAAGTAACTGCATTGTATCATTCTTTATGATTTAATTAAATAATGTCAAATTGTCATTGCATGATGATTAATGACTTTATTTATATGATTTATGACATGAGTTATAATTTATTAAATTATTAGTGATGTAAATTGTCATAATTCAACAATCATTGTTAAAAAATTTATAAAAATATTAAAATTATTTTAATTAAATTAGAGGTGAAGAAGTACACATTATTTATTAATTATTTAATAAAAACGTATACTCACAATCAATTATAAAAAAAAAGATGTTTAAGTAATAAAAAAAGAAAATATTACAAATTTAACAATTATTGATAAGACATTTAGAATTTAACACTCCCATGTTCCTTTTTAAATGTCGTTTTAGAAAAGCATTTTTGTCTCTTAATATTTGTTATTTAAGAATTTCAATTAAGCACTAATTGTTTAATTTTTAATATTACCCCAAGAACTAAAATTAATTTTGTTTCTCTCACTATTTTATATCCAAAAAGTAACACTCTCTTATTTTAATCCAAGGACAATATTGACATTTAGAGTTATTTTTAATTAAAAACATAATATTAATTATTTTTCTTAACATGTGTGTCCATTAATTTTAAAACAACAAAAAAATAAGAGACTGAAGGACCGAGGGAGTATGAAATAACCAACTATTTTTATTTAGAATTTTAAAAACATTAAACATGTAAGAATTACATCTCACGAGCTACTCGCGAATAACTCGAACTGAACTCGAGCAAGTCGAACCGAACCGAGCTCGAACAAGTTGAATCGAACCGAACTCGAACTCGTACATGTCGAACCGATCCGAACTCAAACAAGTTGAATCGAACCGAACTCGAACATGTCGAACCGAACCGAACCGAACCGAACCCGAACTGTTTGTGAACATAGTCGAACCGAACCACATGGTTTGCGAACATGTTCAATCGAACAATCGAACAGAACATTATGTGCGAACTCGATTCGACTAGGTGATCAACTCGAACTCGAACCGAACTGAACCGATTCGCGAACAGTTCGGTTCGTTTGCAGCCCTACCTAGAGTAAATATAAGTGCGCAAATAACTTCTAGCGTTTTAATTGCTCAAATTTAATAAGTATATATAGGATATATTTATGTACACAATCTATATCCATACCCAAATTATACGTTCAATATCCTAGTGTAAATATAAGTGTTATGGAGAGTGAAGAGAGAAATATTTTACTATTATTTTTAGAGATATTTCTTCCGTCCCAATATTAAAGATACAATTTGACGTTTGAGATCAAACAACGACATATTAAACTTCAAATTAATATGAATGCATTTAACTTTAGTTGATACAATTATTATAATTGTATAATACATATATAATAAAAATTATAAATTAATATAATGTTTTATATTTATCCGTTGCATTCAATTTATTGTGCATATTTCCAATAACTTCTCTTCAATATTCTAGTAAATAACTTCTCTGCATAAAGGTTCATGGCGCCATTCAAGAGCCCACATACAGCGAAGCCATTAAATGACACGTGATCCCATTTAGTGATAAGGAGGTGTACAACACGACAACAGTGATGATGCTTGGATGGGGTATATTTACGAGGCTAAGCAACCGCGTGCCGGTGTACCAATTTTACTACCACTAAATTAGCAAACGACACGTGTGCTCTCCTTCATATCCCATCTGCTTATAAATCAGCAACCGCTTCACACCACCAGTTACTATATCATCTCAACCTCTCTTCTTCTGCCTCTGCTTAATTCTATCAGTATTTGCTCAGTTTTTGTCCAATATCCCAAGTAGAAAATCAAGAAAGGGAAGATGAAAGAGGGAACAGCCACCTTCATAGATATTCTCTTGGCCATCATCCTTCCTCCTCTTGGTGTCTTTCTCAAATTCGGCTGCGAGGTATCTATTATATATATATATATATATATATATATATATATATATATATATATATTAAGTGAAGTGATCTATAGTTAATGTTAAATATGAGCTCTTATTATTTGATACAAATCTTATTGAGCATTTATTTGATTTAATTGTTAGAATTACTCCCATCGGCACAATTGTTATGCAGATAATAGACTATCCACACAATTATTATGCAGATGATAGACTCCATCTATATAATAGTTGTGCAGATTATTGTGTGGATGATATATTACTTCGGTAAAACTACTGTGCGAACATGAGTAATTTCAGCTTTTGGATTAATAAATGAATGGTAGGATCAGTGTTGAATAATAAGGGCATTTATCCAACTTTAGGTATAGATCATTATCATATATATATATATATATATATATATATATATATGTGTGTTTTTAAGTTCTAAAAAAGATTATTATGGTTCTTCTAAATCATAAAACCCATGTTATGATTATCAAAGTTTTGTACGAAATCTAGTGGAAAAAAAATTGTAACATCTCATGCATGGTTTGGGAGAAATTTTTTTTTTTTAAAAAAAAAAGAGAAGAAAACTGCAATTATAACATCTAGTTGGGTGTGCGAATAACTCAAAATAAAGTAATTTGACTAGTGAAATTAGTGAGTAAAAAAAATTAATTTGTAGTTGATAAAATTTTAAAATTACGCCATTTTAGGGGAGTTGTTCACACAAAGGTGGGAACTATTTATTTCCGTTAATGATAATTTTCAAGAAATACTTCCGAGCTCCTTTAAAAGAATATAAGATTAAAATTATTTTTAGTACTCTTCCAAATAAATTATTATTGAGGATGTAAAGAATTTAATTTTTCATAAAAGATTTTAATTTTAGTGTGTGAGAAAACTTGCAATAGCATGATTTATAAGATTGTTAAATATGTCACTGAAAGTTCTACTCGAGGTAATTGGAGGAGTATTTTTCTGTTTTGTTTTTTAATTTTTTTTGTTTTTTTAATTTTTTGTTTTGTTTTTGTTTTATGAATATAAAGTCGAGTTGAAATGTGATGATGATGGTGGGTGCAGGTGGAGTTCTGGATCTGTCTGTTGCTGACCCTCTTTGGGTATCTCCCTGGAATTATCTATGCTATTTATGCCATCACTAAATAGACCCACCAACAGCTCTGCCCTTGGTAATTTATATCTCCCTCTCTTTTATTAATTTAAGAAAATCTAACATATAGATTTCCATATAAATTGAAATTTAAGTTTTTATTTTTTTTATTTTTTATTTTTGGAGAGGATTTTAATTAGGGTCTTTACATATTAAAATTTCATTTTTGATACATCAGATTAAAGGGTATTGCAAAAATTAGTGAATATTATATAATGCATTATATATCCCATTATCATATTCTAATGTTAATTAGGATTAATTAGGATCAGATCAATATATTTGCAAATCGTTAAGTAACAACTCATTTAAAAATTGAAGTTGTTAGATAGACAGCCCAATAATATATATCATGTTAACACTCTCCTTCACTCCTAACTTTTTATAGAGAAAAGAAAAATTAAAGTGCATTCCAGAGCTTTGATACCGTATTAAGTACCAACTCATTTAAAAATTTAAACTGTTAGATAGAGAACCCAATAATATATATCATGTTAACACAAATAAAAGCTAAAAAGATTGTATTCTCACGATTGAAATTGTATTCTCACGATTGAATTCGATACAAAGTTTTCCATTGTATTCTCACGATTGAATTCGATACAAAGTTTTCCACAAGAAGAAGGGTTTCATATTCTCTGTTTGTTTTGACAGGTAGGAGGTGTGAAGCCTCACATTAAAAGTCTTCCTCTTTTCAGCTAATGGAGAAGAATGATTTTATCTTTTATTTGATGGACATCCATTTAATTAATTTGATTTGATATTTTTAAATTCCTGTCAGTGGGACCTACTGTTTTTTCTTTAGTTCCTTTTCTTATTTTACTCTTCTTTTTCTTTTCCGTTCCATTAGTGGACTTGTTAGTGGATTTTGTGGTTATGTTAGTGTTTTCTTAAGATTCTAACATGTATTTTAAGGTGTGTTTGGATTATTGTGTATTTGAGCATTTATGAATTAAAACTCTTATGTGCTAAGAATTATTTTCTCCGTCTTCAACGGAACGAGTAAAGTACAATTTACATACATATTATAAAAAGTAAAAATAGAATAAAAAAAAATATTTTTTTATAAAATTTATCTTTAGTGGTCTCACAAGATTATATAAAGTGATGAATATTTTTATTTTTTTATACTACTGAATTTTACTAAATGACTTAGTTATCTTTCACTTTATGTACTTTATTTCATCATTTTGTGATAAAAAAATCTGTACTTTTTAGTCATCCTTTTAGGGACGGAGAGAATATTATCATCACCGGTTTTTTTTCTTTGAAAATGGAGTTTATTTTTACTTCTTAAAGTGTTACATTAATTAGTTCATCGGTCAGCCAAAATAAAAATTTTAACTTTACGATAAATTAGTAATATTTTTTAATTATTTCATCATTTAATTAATTACTTAGGTTTCACAAGGATCTTGGCTCAGAACTCTAGCATATATATGTAGTGATTAAAAGGAAGAGATTAATTTATAAGGTAGTTAATATTGTCGGTGTAAAAGTAATAAGTATTGTTTAAAGTGTTAATTGTTACATTAGAATAATTATAAAGGTGTCGTCAATGATATTTGTTCCGGCAATATCAATTGTTCCATTATATACAATATGTTCAAAAAAGTAAAAAATAGATTTATTAAATCAAATTATCAAAGTCAAATACGTGGGTACTTTTAGATTGCAAAAACAATATCCAATTCCATTCTCAAACCCTTAAAATTGAAAATAATTTACAAAGATATATTTGCTAGCTTTTAATTTACATTCATATGCATAGAATAGTACCCAAAACAATTTACTTCTCTTTAAAAGAGTAAATTTGCAAACTCAATTCAAACATAAATTTTCAACTTTAGTTTTATGCTTATCATATTGCCAAAATTTGTCTATAAAGCAATAATTCAACGACCATCCCATGTACCAAAAAGGCAAAAAGATAAAAACGACAAACTAAGGTACTAACCATTTGCCCCACCATTTACCAATTTTGCCAATAATTTTGGTCGGTGGCATACACATTTATCTTTCTATGGGTGAGTGCATAATAATTAAGTACGTTGACCCAAATACCATACTCTCCCTCTTTTAATATAAGTTGTTCTAGAGTTGTGCATAAGTATTAAGAAAATGATTATATAACATTAAATATAATATCAATTATTTATATTGTCCTTGTATTGAAAAAAGAGAGTGTTATTTATTAGGCAAAAAATAATGAGAGAACCAAAGTTATATTTAATATTTGAGATAATATTGGAAACTAAGCAATTAATGCTTACTTGAAATTCTCAAACGACTTATATTAAAAGACAAAAACACTTCTCTAAAACAACTTATATTAAGGGACGAAGAGAGTATTTAATTAGAAGAGGAACTAATTGGATCTGATCATCAAATGAAATGTGAATAACATGTCCTATTCTCTTTGAAAGAAGGAGTGCTTCCGATTCTCGCAGAAACAAATCAAAATGTCAGCTAGAGAAGAAACAGAATCCCGACCTCCCTTAAGGGAATTGAGTTAGCTAGTCTGGGCCCATCGAGATAATTCTCTTCTCTGATTTCCAAAATTTTCTCCTACACATCACAAGCATTCCCAAGGGTCCTTAACACTAATATACAATAATTCTAAAGTATTTACAAAAATAAAACATCCACAAAATAATTACAAAAATAACACAACACATTAACTTTACGATAATGACTGGCTACCATTTGTTCTTCAGGATTGAAAATTCAAAATCCTTCTTCTTCTTCTTCAAGTTTGTACACTGATGTCGATTGACAGCGACAAGAAATATTCATGAGCTTTTCCATTGTAAAACGTCAAAACGCCATAAATGCCTCCTACTAGTTGTACAAGCTACTACCTTTATCATCCTTATCCTGGAGGACCCAGATTTCATCTGCTAATATTGCTGCCTCAGAGGGACCCTTGCAAGACTGACACCACATGGAAAAAAACTCTAAGAAACCTGGCACGTGATGAGGAATAGATTGAGTGTCTCATCAAATCCCTCTCTAGGCAGGGGCGGATCTAGGAATTATTTCCAGCAAGGGCGAATTTTAATTTGGCGGGGGTTCGGGGGATGCGCCCTCGAGCCAAATTTTTTAGATAATTCTATATTTTTCAAATTATTACATATGTAAAATAAGAGTTAATTTAGTTACATAAAACTATAACCCATAAAAATATGTACTCAAAGATACTGAAATTGAACTAGAAATTCTCACCGCAAACAAGAAATCAGCCTTTTGTAACTAATGGAATTTTTTCTTTTGCTGCATCAAGTTTAACTTTTTTATTAATCTGCCCCCTTGAGTTTACTAACTTATAAATTCTGCCCCCTTGAGTTTACAAAAAAAAAAAAAAGCAAAAGAAAAAAAAAAGTGAGCATAGGCAGCTAAAGGATGAAATTACTAAAGGATGAAATTACTGAGAACCTCTTAAAGAAGGATGTGCTGCAGCGACATTAGTTGCTTTGCTGGCCAACTATGAGAAACTTGGAAAGTGGATCCAAGCGGCAGAATGCCACTTTACAGATGTCTCATTGGGAGATTAAGCTATCTAGTAGTTGCTACCATTATGTCCTCTTTTTGTTGTTCTTGATCTATGCTCTGTTAAATGTTCTAGTAGTGGACATCCAACCTTAATACAAAAGGTATCCAACCTTAAAACAAAGGTAACCAACTTTTAATACAAAGGTAATCAAACCTTAATGCCAAGGTAACCAACCTTTATACAAAAGTAATCAAACCTTAATACAAAGATAACCAACACTTAATATAAAGGTAACCAAACCTTAATACAAAGGTAATCAAACAGTAATACAGAGGTAACCAACTTTTAATACAAAAGGTAACCAACCCTTAATACAATGGTAACCAAAACTTAACACAAAAGGTATCCAACCTTAAAACAAAGGTAACCAACCTTTAATACAAAGGTAACTAACCTTTAATACAAAGGTAACCAACCTTTAATACCAAGGTAACCAACCTTTATACAAAAGTAACCAAACTTTAATACAAAGGTAACCAACCCTTAATATAAAGGTAACCAAACCTTAATACAAAGGTAACCAAACATTAATACAGAGGTAGCCAACTTTTAATACAAAAGGTAACCAACGAGCATGGAGTAGCCATGAACGAGCATGAAGGTCGAAGATAGTGAAGACGACGAAGACGAAGATGATGACAACGATGACGATGAAGAAGACGATGGCAATCAAGTGAAAGTGAAGGGGAAACGAGGCGCATCCCAGACTAAGAAGGCCAGTGTTGCTTCATACTTGCCGTATAAATATATACCTGTAACTATAGCTTTTTTAACGTGGAGAAAGCAAAGAGGAGAGAGGAGAGAGAATACTTTTGTAAATAAAAATGAAAAAGTGTAATATTGTTGTAATTATTTTATGAATGTATGCTTTTTGTAATTATTTTTAAAAATGTACTAATATATGTAATTTACCCCATTCCGAATTGTACCAGGCCCAACGGAACGAGAGCTACTAGCCTGGTCTTTCCTAACCTAGACCTGCTGGGCCCAATTCACATCAAACCTGAATAAAGGTGGTCTTCTAATAGGTTTCCTTTTGACCCGAGCTGCTTTGTATCCCCTCAAGTCCAATAAAAGTGGTACGTGATCAAATGTACTAGAAAATAAATGATGGACTTGGGCTTCTCAGGGAAAAAAAGTCTTTTAATCTACTGTAGCAATGGCCCTATGTAATCGTCTTCTGGTCCATGAATTATTTGGATGACAATTACACCAGGTGAATTTTCTACCAACCCATCCCAAATCAAATACTCATCCATCCCAAATTAAATGCTCAATTTTGACTTTTTTTTTATTTTAAAAAGATTAAATTCACTATTTTTAAAATTAATAATTAAGTAAATATAAATACATTTTGAAAATTATAAAAATTGGGTCTAGTAATAAATTATGCGAGTATATATATATATATATATATATATATATATATATATATATATAGCATAGAATGTCGGTTTTCTATGCTATAGCGACGGTTTGTCCGTCGCTATAGCCGGTTTGTTTTTAGTTCGCTCCCTTTGGTTCATTGGAGAGCCGGGCCGTATATATATATATAGTCCGCTTCTAAAGCGAACCGGTTCGTTCGTGAACCGGCTTTAGCAACGGTTTTTTCCGTCGCTAAAGGTTAAGACGACGGTTTACATATATGCGAACCGTCGTCTTAGCCTTTAGCGACGGAAAAAACCGTCGCTAAAGCCGGTTCGCGAACGAACCGGTTCGCTTTAGAAGTTTTCCGTATATATATATATATATATATAAATTAATAATCTCTTCACCTATATTTTGACAAAAATAATACAAATACTAGTTTGAAAAATAATCAATTTAACTTAAAAAAATTAAAACTGAACATTTAATTTGAGATGGAGGGAGTTACCACATTCCATTAAAATCTTTTTGAACTCCACAATTTGATGCCAACGGGGGCACTTATGTCCCTCCTTTTCATTCAGATTGATAATCTCGCTGAAATCCCCTATGCATACTAGGGATCACAATGGAGCGAGGTGGGACGAGAGCGGAGATTACACATTCTACCTCCATCCCTGATTTTATAAAAAAAATTCATACCCATCCCATTCTCCTCGAGGATTAAATTTTAATAATGATCCTATTTTCATAGGAAATTTAAACCCCCACGGAAAATTTATATCACAACAAAAATTAATATTTTATGAATGTTTTAAATAAAAAATTTAATTTTAATTATATTTACAATAATAGATACATGAAAATTAATCATATTTTAGTGCATACATGATAAAATTAAAAAAATCAAACAATAATAATATACACACACACAAGAACATATATTTTAATTATGTAATATATAATAGTATAAATATTAATTTAATTAAAATAATTATTCAAGGGGTGCGTACGGGACGAGAGAAGTAAATATCATCTCTTTTCCATCCCCATAAAATAACATTCGGTGATTCCCCATCCCTAACCTCATCCCCAATCAAAGTCAAAATTATCGTCCCCATTCAAAATGGGGCGTGAGGATCACCGTGGTTACGAGCCAAATTGTCATCCCTAATACATACCCAAGGAAGATTATATTGGTTGGCCAAAGTTCTCAAAAAAATTCCATGATTCCTTCCTAAGAAAAGTAGATGGTGACAATAAAATCCAGGAAATCTCCAATTGCCCCCACCATTTGTCTCTTTAACAAGGGCATCAATATGATAACGTGAAAAGCTGCATAAAGAAACATCTAACGAATCCTTCCAACAAAGAGCAAGTCCACCACTTAAACCCAGCTGATCAACAAAAATAACATTAGTTAGGCCTATAGATTTTAGTCCAACAAGCAGCTTTCTTACTTGGACAAGCTTTAATCTGGGCCTCTCTATTTTTAGAGCACTCTTGAACTTGGACATTTACCAAGTTAAGTTGTTATCATGTTGCTTTTAATTTTAAGAGGATCAAGTCTTTTGGAGGTCCATCAGTGTCTCATAAATCTGTTTTGTGGAATAAGATTTGGCATCTTCACTGCTCACCGAAGGTATGTCTTTTGTTATGGAGAGTTTGTAAAGGATGGCTTCCGGTAAGACAAGTAGACAACTATTGAGTAAGAGAGGACTTGGTTCTTCCTCGGAATGTACCAGATGTAGATGTTGGGATGAAACAATTATTCACGCCTTACTTTCCTTCCCTACAGCACAGTTTCGTCTTGGTTTGCATCTCGTTGGCCTTAGATGTAATTCTATAGCTTCTGGCTCTTTTGCAGATTGGTTCATTTCTTGTGCTCATCTTTTAGACAAGAATAATCTAAGTATGGTAGCATTAATGGTGGCATGACAAATTTAGAATCATGGCAATGTTTTTTTACATAGCAACAAAGTCCAAGACCCTTGTACTATGTAACGACCGTGGATCGTGGGTAGCGTTATAACACGAGCCAATGAATTTTATTGAATAAATTGAACTTTTATTAATATTATTTTGTATTATGTGTTTGAAGGTTTTATTATTACATATGATGTGTATGTGATAATTTTTGAGTGTTGTTATTTCATGGTATTGATTAAATCATTTAGAGAAATAGCGCTAAAACGCTATTTACGCAAAAGACGTCTTTTTCGATTTTATGACTTTTCATAATTTCACCAAAGCGTTAATGAGAGGGGTTAATAATCCAAGTGTGAGATTTTATTTTAGCCCAATTGAATTTTTATTAGAAGCCCAATAGATTATTAAATTAGAAGTGCAAGAGTGGCCCAATTTGAAGCACAAAACCCATGGGTCAAGTCCATGACCCAAAACCGCAACCCATGACCCATAACCCATGACCCATAAGGGAAATGTGTTATATCAATCAGCTGAGAATTGGAGGAGAAGAGTACGGGAGAAGGAGGAGGAAGAGAGGGAGGAGAGAATCAAGAACGTGGATGGCATGAGTACAAGCAAATTCTGCATTTGGTGGGGGAAAAGGGAGAGAAAGCAACTTGGGAGAAGAGGAGGGGAGTACCCGAGCCATGGGGAGAGCAAAAGCTCAGTCACCCATTTATGGGGAGCTGCCATGCCCGAGCATGCTCAGCTCCTCCACTTCCAAGAAGCTTAGATGCTTCCTCTATAAATACTCCTCCCATTGCAAGTCTCTCATTCCTTTGTTTGTTGCTAAAATAGAAACTGAACATTGAGAATTAGATGTTATTGTTATTGGTAGTTATTCATGAATGAGTATTTATGTTGTTAACACCTTAAAACCTTGTTAATAAAGTGCTAACGTGGAACAAGGAATGAAAACACAAGCATTTGCATAAAGGAGGAAGATATGGACATCTATGGACTGTTTTGGACCTTAATCTTCTAATGTGCTACTAGCTATATATTAAGTTCAAGGGTGTTATGATGTACTCTTATGAGTGATGAGTATCACCCAATTGGAACGAGTGTTAAAGCTTTAGAAACGAAACCATGGTGAACGATTTAGTAAACTATGCCTTAATAGGGAAACCTAGATGATCGATGACCTTGGAATCAATTCTGGTATTGTTGTGTTATCAACCAAATTCTAAGCTTTTGGGTAGTTATAGTACATTGAGTTAGGAGTCTGTAGGCTTTGGAACGAACACATTCCGACTTCGGATGAGGGAGTTATGACATTTGGGAGTAAATGTGTCAAAACAGAGCATGCTGGAAATTCAGGGGAGAAGAAAACCATGTTTGGGCATACGGACGCCGCCCTTATGCCGAAGCTACTGACTTGGGCGTACGTACGCCGGTCACAGGCTTAATTTGGGCGTAGCTACGCCGTACAAATGTTAGGCCAAAATCAACTTTGACCTCCTTTAGTAAAATGGGCGTAACTTTCTCATACGAACTCCGTTTTGGATGATTCAAGATGATTCGGAAAGCTAAGAAGTATAAATACAACTTCCATTTATTATAATTGAAAGTTATTTCCTTGATCAATTTCTAAATTGGCCATTTTTAGGACTATTGTGCATTAGGAAGCAAAAACGAGACGTCGTACATGCACGTATGTAACGTGTAATGCTTCCAACACTAAATGTTATTGTTTTAAGTTCTAAAACTTGTATACTATGGTTTATAATGACTCTTTCATTAATCAATGATGAATTAGACAAGTGTATGAGCATGCTAAACTTATGCATATGAGGCGAATCGGGCGTGCGTTGCGCGAACGTCGAAACGTCGTATCAAGTGTGTGTAACCTTGGTTGATATTATGTTCCTAATTAGAATGAAACATTATAGAGTAATGTAAACCAATCTTTGGCATTAATTGTGTGTCTAATTGGTATGTGGCTATGTACTTAAATGTGTAGGACATTTGAAGGACGATTAATGTCAAATAGTAGCAAGCGCTTAAGGCAAGTTTTCTAACGCTTGTCTAACCCTTGTGTTGGGCAAGTTTATTTGATACATTTGATTATATTCTCATGACTCTCATGCAATGTTTGAAGTTCCAATTTATGCAATACATATATGGTTGTGTGAATTCCTTACTTATGTAAATCTTTCAGTATTTGCACAAGTATTCGAGCTATGTTATGATATAAATTGTTGAAACTTTCAAGTTCACATATATATGAACTGTTATAGAGAACGTCGATGCCATTTGTTTCGGCTAGACAGATATTGAAATGTTTTATTGATTTGATAATAAATCCTTGAAATGTTATTGATGATTAAGTAGAGCTATCCAACCGAATTGTTTTGGTTAGGATTCCGAGACATGAATGAGATGAACAACCCTAATATTAGGGACAGTTTTTAGTCAGTTATTCTGACAAGGCATCGAGCGCCTAAACAAATGCATATAGTCGTTTCCAGCTAGAGTGTTGATCAACATAGAGTACAATAGGCTGATCACCTAGAAGTGCTCGTAAGCAAGACGGTTTGCAGTTATATTGCTGTGTACCTTTACAAGAAAGCAAAAGAAAGTTCAAGGTCTTATGACCACTCAGTGTCATTTCAAAATTATATTTTTAAAACGAAAGCAAAGTATTATTCTCGTTTATTCAGAATATTTCACAACTATTGTTCAGTTGTCGGAGAGAAATGATATGATTAATGATATTATTGTTATTCAACTGTTATACTTGCTGGGCAATTGAATGCTCATTCTTGCTTTATATTAAACATTGCAGCTAAGTCCGAGCGGGTTGAAGGTTTTGGTAAGGACAAGAGAAAGGGCAAGATGAACATCTAGATGACGTCGTAGTTTATTTGTATTAGTAATGTTGTAATATTAAGACTTATTATGTATTTGGAATGATGTTATGGTAATAGAACCTGGGATTAAGAGTAAGACGTGTTGTAATAATATAGTAATTACATTCATGTTTATTATATTGTATGGAATGGGATGTACCGTGTAGTACTGAACTCGGGTTTGAGGTACCCGGATTTGGGGGCGTCACAGGTTGGTATCAGAGCTGATAGGTTATAAACATTAGGTTGGGGAAAACCTTAGGAATATGACCGTAGAGAGAATGGAAGGGTTAGTAAATGAACTCAAATAGAGTTGTTAAGGGTGGATTGAGAAAATTCATCAAAAGAACTAAAAGTATACTTAAAATAAACGATATTTGTTAAGTGTTATAATATTATACATTATTGCTATGTACTAATCGAGTTAGTAACTTGGATTGTAGATGTCTGGAGAAGGACCCGAGTATAGAGATATCCATGTAGTAAGCAAGGAGCTGATCGCTCCACCTGAGCCAACACCCGAGCCAGTAGCAGAGGCTGAGGCTCAGATAGAAAGTGACCCGGAGGAAGATCCGGAGGAGGAACTGGAGATGGACCTTTCACTTGATGAGGATCCGTCCGAGCATGAGGAGGAAGTAGATGATATATTATCGGATGTTGTGCCTTCTGAAGAGAGGAAGTGGCACCAGCAGACATGAATAATTTGTTTACGGTGGTACTTGACAGGAATGTAGCACTGAGAGGTAGAGTTCAAGCCTTAGAGGCGAGGGTACAAGAACTCTTGCAAGAGAGACATGAGTTAGAGGCTTACTAGGAGGCAGAGATCGATGATAGGATCAGGGCCGAAGATCGGGCCGATGACCTGGAAGAAGAGGCGAGGATCAAGAGAGTGAGGACCGATAGGTCTAACTATGCATTCAGGTCGACATATGGGCGATTTCAGCGTAGGGTGACCCATTACCCAGCAGAGGAGGGCCATACCAGGCACACCATTAGTAGGGATCTGATGATGGCCATAGAAGATGAGGAGTATGCAGACGCCATTAGGCATGGTCTAGTTCAGTGATTAGACGAGGTCTAGATGTGTACCTTGTAAGGATGTAAATCCTAAATTTTGTATATGTAATAGATTATCTGGTGTAAATCCCATCTTTTTAGTAATAGAGGGATATATTGTATGCGAATAGCAGAAGCTATGTGTTACAAGATGTATGAAATATGAAGCATATTAATATAAGTTTGTTTATTAAATGTGCATGGTGATGAGTATGTGTATGTGTTGTGTTAATAAAATACTTGAGGATGAATAGTAGATTAATAGTGGCATAATTTGTTTAACAGAAAAATACTGCCGAGATGGAGAGGAAGAGGAAGACAAGGAACACAGAGGAATGGGAATAGAGAATCCGATAATGAGAGTGAGACTAGGGAAACAGGAAACCCTATGCAGCAATTCATAGACTTACTAGTAGGAGCTTTGAATAGAGTTCCAACTGTACCACCTGTCGTTCCTCCAGTTGCACGTGTTGCTAACTTTAAGGACTTTAAGAGTGTGGGACTGCCCAAATTTAAGGGAACCACCGAGCCTATAGAGGCTCAATCATGGGTTAAGGAGGTGGCATTCATCATTGCTGGAGTTGGGAAGGAGCAAAAGACCACTTTTGCTACCTACCTACTGAAAGGGGAAGCTAATTTCTGGTGGGAAGTAAACCAGAATAGGGCTGGAGAAGGAGTCATTGCTTGGGAACGGTTCAAAGAGTTGTACTTCGAGAACTACTTTCCCAAAAGCATGCAAAGTCGCATGGAGATGCGGTTCTTAGAACTAAAACAAGATAACCTAACAGTACCCCAATATGCTGCCAAGTTTAACGAGCTGGCTCGGTTTGCTCCACACCAAGTGGACACCGAGGAAAGGAAGACGAGAAGGTTTGAGCAGGGCCTGAAACCCTGGCTCTACAACAAGGTGAGCATGTTACAGATCGATACCTTTGGATTAATCTTGGAAAAGGCTATCGTTGCCGAAGGAGGGAGTGAGGCGCTAAGCCTCTACAATAGGGAGAAGAATAATAAGGGTATGAGCGAAGGAGGAAGTAAGACTGATGTAGCCAGTGGAAGTGGAAGTAACCAGAAGAGGAAATGGAACAATTTTGGGAATACCGGAACTAAACCAGGAGACCCGAAGAAGAGGGTAAAGTCGTGTAAGACCTGCGGGAAGAATCACCTGGGGGTCTTCCTGAAGGGAAGGACGACATGCTACAACTGTGGGCAAGAGGGACACATCTCTCCTAACTGCCCTAACCCGAAGAAGATTGGTGGATGTTTCGTTTACGGAGTACCAGGCCAAATGCCAAGGAATTGCCCAAAGAAGGGGACAGACGAGGGGAGGCAATGGGAATAGAAGTGGCAAGCTGACTATGACTGGTCCAGCTCCACCAGGTAGACCAGCAGCCCGGACCTTCAATATGACGGTCCAAGATGCAGTGGCATCAGGAGACGTAGTCTCAGGTATCATTCCGATCAATAGTATTAATGCATACTGTTGTTTGATTTGGGTACGACCTGTTCTTTTGTATCATGTGAATTTGCTCAACGTTTAAGCTTACCTCTAGGGAAACTAGAGTCTTCCTTGAACATAGAAGTTGCGAATAAAGAAGTAATCCCTGTTGAACATGTTTATAGAAATTGTTGCGTTGAGATAAGAGGGCATAAATTATCGGTAGATTTAATTCCGATTAAACTGGGAGAATTTGACGTAATACTGGGAATGGATTGGTTGTTTAACCACTGGGCAGTGATCGATTGCCAAAAGAAGAGCGTAAACCTTCAGACTTCGAAGCAGTCTAAGGTAGTGTTCTACGGTAGTAAATCGCCTAGACGTTCGTGTTTACTATCGACGATGCAAGCAGGAAGCTGTTAAGAAAAGAGTGTGTAGGTTATCTGTGCCATGTTGTCAATACCCAACGAGAGGGAGCCGAAATAGGTCAAATACCTATCGTGAATGAATTTGTGGATGTATTTCCAGACTAATTGCCAGGACTTCCACTAGATAGAGAGATCGAGTTTGTAATAGACGTAGTGCCTGGAACGACACCCGTTTCAAGGGCACCATATAGAATGGCGCCAGTAGAGATGAAGGAGTTGATGGTTCAACTGCAAGAATTGTTAGATAAAAAGTATATCCAACCGAGTATGTCTCCATGGGGAGCGCCAGTGTTATTCGTAAAGAAGAAGGATGGATCGCTGAGGCTTTGTATCGACAATCGAGAGTTAAACAAAGTAACGATCAAGAATAAGTATCCGTTGCCTAGGATCGACGATTTGTTTGATCAGTTGAAAGGGGCAAAATATTTTTCTAAAATAGATTTGAGAACGGGGTATCACCAGTTAAAGGTGAGAGGATAGGACGTACCTAAGACAGCATTCAGGACTCGTTACGGCCATTATGAGTTCCTAGTGATGTCATTTGGGTTGACTAATGCGCCAACCGCATTTATGGATTTAATGAATAGAGTGTTCAAGCAATATCTAGACAAATTTGTGGTGGTGTTCATAGATGATATTCTAGTCTACTCAATGACACAGGAAGATCATGCTGAACACCTAAGGATAGTAATGGAAACCTTGAGGAGGGAGAAGTTGTATGCGAAATTCTCAAAATGTGAATTTTGGTTAGAGAGAGTCCACTTTTTGGGGCACGTGATCTACAAAGACGGTATATCCGTAGATCCAGCGAAGGTGGAGGCAGTTATTAACTGGGAACAGCCGAAGACGCCGATAAAAGTGCGTAGTTTCTTGGGGTTAGCGGGCTATTATCGGAGATTTATTCAAGATTTTTCAAAGATAGTAACCCCATTAACCCAATTGACGAGGAAGGAGGTAAAATATGTATGGACGGAGAAGTGCGAGGAGAGCTTCCGAGAGCTCAAGAAAAGGTTGAGTGAGGCGCCAGTATTATCCTTACCGGATGATATGGGTGATTTTGTAGTTTATAGCGATGCGTCACTTAAGGGACTTGGATGTGTGCTCATGCAGCATGGTAAAGTCATTGCGTACGAGTCACGACAGTTGAAAGATTTTGAGAGGGGATACCCTACTCATGATCTCGAATTGACAGCAGTTGTGTTTGCCCTGAAGATTTGGAGGCATTATTTATATGGAGAGAAATGTGAGATATATACGGACCACAAAAGTCTTAAGTATATCTTCACATAGAAGGAGTTGAATATGAGGCAGAAGAGGTGGTTAGAATTGATCAAAGACTATGATTGTGAGATTCTATATCACCTGGGGAAGGCGAATGTAGTGGCCGACGCATTAAGTAGGAAGGGTCGGGGGAAGTTGTCAATGTTAATGGCTCAAGATGAGCTAATAACAGAGATGGCTAAACTGGAGATAGAAGTGAGGTTCCCGACAGAATCGGGGGAGAAGTTGTTCACAATAGAGACTCGTCCAATCTTATTGGACAGAGTAAAAGAAGCACAACTCAGAGATGATGAGTGTGACGGAATAAGGCAGATAATTTTCAAAGGGGAGGAAATTAAGTATAAACTCGATAATGATGGAGTGATGAGATTTGAAGGAAGAATTTGGGTACCGCCAGTACCCGAGTTACGAGAGGAGATTTTGTAAGAGGCCCATAGTTCGAGGTACTCAATTCATCCGGGAAGTACAAAAATGTATCAAGACCTCTGACTACATTTTTGGTGGCCGAAAATGAAGAGAGAAGTCGCAGAATGCGTTAGTAGGTGCCTGACTTGTCAGAGAGTCAAGGCCGAGCATCAGAGACCAAGTGGGTTACTTCAACCTTTAGAGATTCCAAAGTGGAAGTGGGAGCATATCACGATGGATTTTGTGGTAGGACTCCCAACAACACAGAAGGGATACGACGCTATATGGGTCATAGTGGATCGTTTGACGAAATCGACACAGTTCTTGCCGATCAGAATTAGGTTCAAATTAGACCAACTAGCTAAACTCTATGTGAAGGAAGTTGTTTCTAGACATGGAGTGCTAATTTCGATTGTGTCAGATTGAGATCCACGTTTCACGTCGAATTTTTGGAAGAGCCTGCAAGAGCAATTAGGAACATAGCTGAGGTTGAGCACGGCGTATCATCCTCAAACAGACGGGCAGAGCGAGCGAACGATACAGACTTTAGAAGATATGCTACGGGCATGTGTGATGGACTTTAAAGGGAATTGGGACGACCACCTACCTTTAGTTGAGTTCGCCTATAATAATAGTTATCACGCTAGTATAGGCATGCCGCCTTACGAAGCATTATACGGAAGGAAATGCAGAACGCCATTGTGCTGGGATGAGGTAGGGGAACGCAAATTGTTGGGACCAGAATTGGTACAGCAAATTGCGGAGATCGTCAAGGTAATAAGAGCGAGACTAGTCGCGGCCCAAGACAGGCAAAAGAAGTATGCAGACAAGCATCGCCAGAAGAGAGACTTCGACGTCGGTAGCTACGTATTCTTGAAGGTATCTCCTTGGAAGGGGAAGATACGGTTCGGGAAGAAGGGGAAGCTGAGTCCGAGGTTTATAGGACCGTTTGAAGTGTTGAGAAGAGTAGGGGAAGTGACTTATAAGGTAGCCTTACCTCCTGAGTTAGAACACATCCATAACGTGTTTCACGTGTCGGTACTACGACCCTATAAGCAAGACTATAAGCATGTGATAGAGTATGAACCTATTCAGGTTGAGAAAGACTTAACATACGAAGAAATTCCTATTCAGATATTTGATAGGAAAGAGCAAGTCTTACGAAGTAAGACAATATATTCTGTGAAAGTAGTATGGAGGAACCACAACGCCGAAAAAGCGACGTGGGAACTCGAAGATAAGATGAAGAAGAATTATCCCCATCTTTTCGTTTAACCTTATGTCATAATTCTGGGGACTGTTTGCCTAATTCTATACTAGCAAGATACGCAAGTATACGCAGTCCACAAGTAATATAATGAAAGTAGAGTATCGTCCCACAGAGAAAAATTGAGTCTTTAATGACAAATTCTAATTTTAAATCAAATCAATTTTAGTAAACAAATGATCAATGATTTCCGAAGTTTTGAATTTAACTAATTAATTCCAAATTAAATTACTACCACTAGTTTGAAAACAAATTTTTAAAGACTTAAGACTATAACTTCACTTAATGCTTTATTTTACTCAATACACTTCCCGTCGAATTATGTTAGTCGTTTTGGATCGTTAACCAGGAACTCATCAATATTTATAACCATCTTTCAATGTTTTATAAATAACTCAACTCAAATCCACAATTGATAGACTCAAGTTAATCACCCTAGATAACTAATTCACTATATTTCTATGTGAATTACAATTAAAAAGGATTTAAAGTCCAGGTTCTCTATTTTGATTACATGCGATGAATAGGTATATCTCTATCCTAAACACGAATTATGAATTCCATCGACAGCAGAAGACACAATCACATGCTATTATGGTCAGATCTAACTCTATACTTCATCTCTCAAATTCATATAGAATATCCCAGTAATTATTGGCCAGATAATTAAGCAATTCAGCGCAAACCATCATACACAATCCAAAAGTAACTAATCATAATATTCCAAGAAGCATGATATTTAAAACTACGCATTAAGATCCATTATAGCCTTAAAAGAAATTTAGTTCATAATTAAACTAGAATTCATCATCCACAAGTTTAATAACATCAAAAGTTTAGAGTAGAAAGAAAAGAGAAGAAACACTTTGAAGTAATCCTTGAATCTCTAACTTGCTCCTCCTTGCTTCCTTCCTGCTATTAATTTGCTTTAAGTCTTCTCCAAATTGCTCTAACTAGGGTTTGCTAAAAAGAAGTTCAACAACCCTTGAAAGAAACTTAAAAACAGCTATTTATAGTATCTAATAAATCCCCTAATCAATTACAAAGTTTCAAATCCAAGTTCAAATCAAATCCATTAAAAATTGCTGAAAAGTCGAAATTGCCCCTACTCGAACCGGCGCGGCCGCGCTTGAATTATGCTTAAAAGGCGCGCGGCCGCGCTACCCTGGCAGCGAATTTTTTTTTAAGTCCTGGAGACAAGCGCGGCCGCGCTGCACCCTAGTTCATTTTGGGCGCGGCCGCGCTGCTCTACTACCTCAGCAATTCAGCATCTGCAACAACAACATCCCTTCAATTCTCGCTAAGCCAATTCCCAATACGTGCAACCTACAAAAACACATAAAATGCATGAAAAGTGACTATATACCATGGAAATAAACAATAATTCGCATTCATTGGCATCCGATTCGTAGGTATAAAACCTACTCATCAAATTCCCCCAAACTTAAACTATTGCTTGTCCCCAAGCAACACAATGCAACATAATGCCATGAATGCACAAATAACTACCATGCCTAAGAATCCAACCAATAACCAGTATAAATGTTAACTGTATGCCTCAGAGATAGCAACAACTAACTTAAACAGTAAATCCAGTCAATAGAAACTAATAACCCCAATCAATCAAACAACAGACACCTATCATCACCCAAGTCGTGCGTGTGTGTTCATTAATCAAGCTAACTGACCAAAGTTTAAAATAAAGTCGCATAACCAACTCTATGACAAGAATAATCTATTTTTATTTCAATTCAAGCAAATACAACAAATCCAGCCAAAGTCAAGCAAATACTGAGCATGAAGGTTCTAACAAGGCTATTTCCTAACTTTTATTCTTCCACGAGTGCGTTTTACGCTCCATCTCGTATTTATGCTTAACTGTGCAATGTCAAGTTCCCTTAGGCTTTTCAAAATCACCCTTGTAGCGAGCGTTCAATCAGTGACTCCCAAACCAGACGGCTTCAGGGCACTAGGTGTTAAGACACCCCTAAGGATCTAATTACCCGAGTGATAGAGGCCACAGAACCCAACTAGTCAACGCATTTATTGTATATTTTTTTTCTTTTTCTTTTTTTTTCAGCCTTAAAAGAAACCCCCAAACTCAGCCTCTACCCTATTCAGCCTTCTTTATTGATTCACCTAACAATGTTTTTCCCAATTCTCATGTAAAAATCAGTTATGCAACCCTTTGAACCCCAACAGTCAAATTAATCAAATTATTCGTGCTAACCTATAACTCAAGTTATGACAGGAATAATTACTCTCATGATCAAAATTATTTCATCCCTAACGACTTTCACACTGTCCAAGCTAACACAATACCCATCTCATCATTGGCCGAGCCAAAATCATACCAACTAATCAATTATATTCATACAAACAACTAAATGCACCTAACACAACCAAACTAAACTATGCAAGATAATAATATGCCAACATACTAACAAATAAAATGCACAAACATACTTAAACAAAAACCTAAAAGAACTCCCCCAAACTTAAAACAGACAATGCCCTCATTGGATAAAACAATAAAAGAAAAGGAAAAGGAAAGAAAAACTCCCCTAATCAGAGGTAGCAGCATCTGCATCCTCCCCATCTGAAGGTGTGTCCGGAGGCGGATAAGTGGAGGCTGCACCAAACGTTGGGAATTGGACTTGAACGCCCAACTGAGAAAAGGCCTGCGAGAAACTGTCTAAAAGCTGAGTGGAGAAAGAGCGAAGCTCGGTCATACTCGTGTGTATAGCATCCATCCTCCGAGTCATACGCCTCTCCATGTGATCCAATCTAGCCTGAGATATATGAAATGGCTGTTCGGGTTCGGCCACTGGCTGATCAGATGCCTCCTCACTCTCACTGTAATCCGCCAATAAAAAACCTGCACCACGGGTATGAGAAGGAGCTCCATCCCAAACCTTATACTTAGCAATAGTCGCATGATCAATCGTGTTCATCGGGAGCTGCACGGGCTCACTATCAGCCCATTCTACCCCAGCGGCCAAGCATAACCGAGTGATCACCGATGCATGAGGGATACCGCCTGAGGTACCACCTTGAAGGTATCGACGTATGGACTGATGGATAACATACCCCACATCAATCGATTTTCCTTGCACAATTCCATATAGCAAAATCGCCCGATCCTTGGTCACGTCGTTTTAATGCCTGGTTGACATGAGATTGGCACAAATAAAGCTGTACCAGGCCTTGCCATAACGACTCAAGGCTATGTGAGGAAAGTGGAGTTTCTAATCCGTCCCTTGCTTCGTAGTCCAAACTGTACCCGGCTTGCACAAGATATTCTATATTCTCTCCAATTTAGTGTCCCAATTCGTAAAGTGCAAGCTTTCCGGATCGGAGTGGTGAATAAATGGCAAGTGATAGATGGCATTGATACTCTTGCTATCATACGGCACCTGGCAACCCCGCACAAAAGCAGTCCCGTCCTTGGTAATCTTCGCGTTAGCATAGAATTCTTGCACAACTGAAATCAGGGCTGCCAATGGTGTTTCCACGAACAACAACCAACCCTTAGCTCGGATCATGCTCATCATTTGACCATCTAAATCAGGATCAGGCTTTAATCCACGTTCCAAAACAAACGTCTTCCCAAGCAAAACCTTATGATAGAATTCCCCAGCCTCTTCAGAAACAAACCTACTTCTATCAAAATCCACTGACTCAGCCTGTGCTCGAGAACTAGACGATTCCCCACGTTGTCTCTATAACGATCGCGGATCGTGGGTAGCTTTGTAACACGAGCCTACGAATTTTATTGAATAAATTGAACTTTTATTAATATTATTCCGTGTTATGTGTGTGAATATTTTATTACTACATATGATGTGTATGTGATAATTTTTGATTTATATTATTTTTATTGGAGTTTATTAAATCATTTGAGAAATAGCACTAAAGCGCTATTTACGCCAAGACGCCTTTTCGATTTTATGACTTTTCATAATTTTGTCAAAGCGTTAATGAGAGGGGTTAATAATCCAAGTGTGGGATTTTATTTGAGCCCAATTGGATATTTATTAGAAGCCCAATTAGAATTAAATTAGAAGTCCAAGAGTGGCCCAAGTTGAAGCCCAAAACCCATGGACCTAGTCCATGAACCAAACCCACCATCCATGACCCACAACCCATGACCCATGAGGGAAATGGGTTATGTATTCAGCTGAACCATTTGTAGAAGGAAGAAGAGTACGGGAGAAGGAAGAGAGGGAGAAGAAATGAAGAACGTGATGCATTTGGGGAGAAGCAATTTCTTGCATTTGGTAGAGGAAAAGGAAGGAGGAACAAATGGGGAGAAGGGAGGGGGATTACCCGGGCATGGAGAGGAGCAAAGCTCACTCTCCCAGCCATGGGGAGCTGATGCGGGAGAGCATGCTCAGCTCCTCCCACCTCCAAGAACATCTGATCACTTCCTCTATATATACTTATGCCATTGCAAGCCTTCCATCCCTTTCTTGTTGCTAAGTGTTGAAACTGAATATTTAGAGAGTGAGAAGAGTGTGTTCGAGTGATTTGAGGAAGAAGAAGGAGTATAGTAGCAGCTGGCTTTAGCTCATTAGCAACCTTAGAACAAGCTCCAAGAGGTAAGCAATATAGAGCTTAGCTTATTTACACAATATTTCTAAGTTCTTAGTTTTGTGTTAGTTGCTTTGTTGAAGTTATGTGACTGATTTTGCTAGTTAGTGCATGAACATGTATGGTTGTTAATTAGCTCTATTAAAACCTTGTTAATGGTGTGTAAAAGTGGAACAATGAATGAGAATCAAACCTTTGCATAAGGAATCAAGAAAGGGACTGAAATGGACATTAGTGGACTGTTATTCATATTTTGTTAATAATGAAGTTGTAATCATCTTGGTTTGGTTGTGTGCATTGGTTGTGTACTGGTTGTATATGTCCAGAAGCTATGGGAGTTGATTTCATATGTGAAGTCAATGGTAACCATGTAATGATAGGCTATGAGTTATGGACTCTAAAGCCATGCCCACCAACTATTTGGTTTAATGTCTAAGAGAATGATTTCTCTAAGGAACATGAGAATTAGAGATGATTAATTGATTAAATGATGTTATGATGCATAGCTCAGTTGTAAAAGTATGTTTTGAGTCATATAGACATGTTGTATAATGGCTAAGAAGCAAAGGGGACGAATCCAAAATTGTTGGTTTTGGTTCTGCAGTAGCAGAACCTGAAAGCTCCTGGATACAGAGGGGCGCAGCTGCGCCACTCCCCAGTATAAGACCTGCGCAGCTGCGCTGGTCTGCAGAGCTGAGAGTCCCTGGATGCAGAGTGGCGTAGCTGCGCCACTCACAAGTGTAAGACCTGCGCAGCTGCGCTGGTCTGCAGAACTGCAATGCAAGGTTGTTTCGTGTTATTGATTTGATGCATGTTTACATAGGCCTAACATGTTATAAATACCCCAATACATATGTATGATATGTTAGTGTAATAGTTGAATGACCCCAAGCATGAAATGACTAAGTCACGTGAGATTTGCTTAAATGAAATGAATAGCATAGTTGCATTTTTCGTTTGGCTTTCAGGGGGCGCTGCCCCCTACTCCCCCGCCAGCTCACCGGCGAGCTGGGCAGCCGCTCGCTCACCGGGGAGCGAGACCCCCGTTTGGGTAGTCGTAGTGGTAATCAATGTTCGTAATGATTATAATGTCTTGGTTAATGTAAGCCAATGTTTGGTGATTATCGTGAGACTAATTGGTATGTGAATATGTGTCTAAATGCGTAGGACATATTTGAAGGACGATTAACGTCAACTAGTAGCAAGCGCTTAAGGCAAGTTTCCTAAACCCTTGTCTAACCTTTGTGTTGGGCAAGTTCTCTAGCTTCATTCATTTTCAGTATTGAATGCAAGTTTTGTATCTTATACAAGAGACGTATATTGTGCAAGTTTATTTGATTCATTTGATTATATTCTCTTGACTCTCATGCGATGTTTGAAGTTTCGATTTACGCAATACATATATGGTTGTGTGAATTCCTTACTTATGTAAATTTTTCAGTATTTGCACAAGTATTCGAGCTATGTTATGACATAAATTGTTGAAGCTTTCAAGTTCACATATATATGAACTGTTATAGAGAACGTCGATGCCATTTGTTTCGGCTAGATAGATATTGAAATATTTTATTGATTTGATAATAAATCCTTGAAATGTTATTGATGATAAAGTAGAGCTATCCAACCGAATTGCTTTGGTTAGGATTCCGAGACATGAATGAGATGAACAACCCTAATATTAGGGGCAGTTTTTAGTTAGTTATTCTGACAAGGCATCGAGCGCCTAAACAAACGCATATAGTCGTTTCCAGCTAGAGTGTTGATCAACATAGAGTACAATAGGCTGATCACCTAGAAGTGCTCGTAAGTAAGACGGTTTGCAGTTATAATGCTGTGTACCTTTTCAAGAAAGCAAAAGAAAGTTCAAGGTCTTATGACCACTCAATGTCATTTCGAAAATATATTTTTAAAACGAAAGCAAAGTATTATTCTTGTTTATTCAGAATATTTCACAACTATTGTTCAGTTGTCGAAGAGAAATGATAGGATTGATGATATTGTTGTTATTCAACTATTATACTTGCTGGGCAATTGAATGCTCATTCTTGCTTTATATTAAACATTGCAGCTAAGTCCGAGCGGGCCGAAGGTTCCGGTAAGGACAAGGGAAAGGGCAAGATGAACGTCTAGATGGCGTTGTAGTTTATTTGTATTAGTAATGTTGTAATATTAAGACTTATTATGTATTTGGAATGATGTTATGGTAATAGAACCTGGGATTGAGAGTAAGACGTGTTGTAATAATATAGTAATTACATTCATGTCTATTATGTTGTATGGAATGGGATGTACCGTGCAACACCGGATTCGGGTTTGAGGTACCCGGATTTGGGGGCGTCACAGTCTCTTAGAAGCCATAATAACCCAAACTTGACAGATATCACAACAATGTAAAAACTCCCCCAAACTTGACAAATATCACACTTGGATTTAATCAATCAATTCCAACCAATACACTTGTATGCACAGTATAATCACAACCAACAGTCCCAATACAATGCAATCCAAGTCTAAAATCTGATAAAGAGCACTAAAAGCTTGAAACAAAACAAAACCCTAAGCCACAATGTACTTAATGCGTTCAGAACCACTTCAATTCCTTGTTATCCCACTTTGATGCACTGAAAACCTCCTTGAAGCGCACTATGATGGTTGGATGATTCGGAATTGAGGGTTTGTAGAGGGGAGTAGGCTATATATGATGTCAGTTTGGAGAAGGAATGGAGATGAAGATGAAATAGAATTTAGGGTTTGTAATGGGTAGTGTTCAATTTGGAGATGGAGATTATTATGGTAGGATTTAGTTTTGGATTCGGAATTGGAAGAGAAGAAGGGAAGGTGCCGGTTATTAGAAGGAGAGGTTATGAAGAATGGGACTCTAAGCGGGAAAAGGAAATAAAAAGCAAGCAATGGGTCGGGTTTAAACTGGATTTTAAAACCTGGGATCCGATTACGGCGCGGCCGCGCTGGAATTTGACTGGAGTTGGGCGCGGCCGCGCTAGTGTGCTAGCGGAATTTTTTTTAGCTCTGAGATTCGGCGTGGCCGCGCTGGTGTACCAGCTGCAACTTTTTGATTTCTGAAGCAAAGTGTGGCCGCGCTTGATTTCTTCACACTTGGGGCGCGGCCGCGAGGGCCTAAAAGTTTGGAATTGAACTGTAAAGCCGTTCTTTTGGATTCCTTCATGTGCAATCATTGATGTATGACCTGTAAGAAATAAAAACCAAGAAACAAAGCAGCTAATTACTACAAGATAAAAACTAACTAGCGCTTGATTTAAAGTCTTTCAGCCTGACTACTCCCTGTTTGAACTTTAATCGGCAAGAGTGATTGGGGTTTTCTGACGATCGACATCACCACCCCAATAATGCTTTAATCTTTGACCATTGACTTTGAATGACTCTTCCGGATTTTTTGTAAAGACTTCAACGACGCCATGAGGGAATGCTTATTTGACGATGAAAGGACCCGACCACCGAGACTTGAGCTTTCCTGGAAATAATTTCAGTCTAGAGTTGTATAGAAGAACTGCTTGTCCCAGCTCAAACAACCTATTGATAATTTTCTGATCGCGCCACTTCTTGACGTTTTCCTTATATAGCTTTGAGTTCTCATATGCTTGTAACCGAAATTCATCGAGTTTATTAAGCTGGAGTAATCTCTTTTCCCCCGTAGCCATGAGATCAAAGTTAAATTTTCTGATGGCCAAATATGCTTTGTGTTCAAGCTCAACCGGAAGGTGGCACGCCTTGCCATAGACTAATTGGTACGGTGACATGCCAATTGGTGTCTTATAAGCTGTCCGATAAGCCCAAAGCGCATCATCCAACTTTGTTGACCAATCTTTTCTATTCGGGTTAACAATCTTCTCCAGAATCCTCTTCACTTCTCTATTTGAAACTTCATCTTGACCACTGGTTTGGGGATGGTAAGCTGTAGCAATTCGGTGGTTTACCCCATACTTAGCTAAGAGAGCCGTGAAATACTTATTGCAAAAGTGACTCCCTTCATCACTGATAATTGCCCTTGGGGTGCCAAATCGTGTGAAGATATTTTTCTACAGAAATTTTAGAACCAATTTGGCATCATTAGTCGGCAAAGCACTTGTTTCCACCCATTTAGAGATATAATCGACCGCCAAAAGGATGTAGAGGTTGTTAAAGGAAGATGGAAATGGTCCCATAAAATCTATTCCCCAAACGTCGAAGACTTCAACTTCTAAAATGGCATTCAAGGGCATCTCATGACGTTTGGAAATATTTCTCACTCTTTGACATATATCACATCTTTGAACGAAGTGGTGGGCATCCTTAAACAACGTAGGCCAGAAAAATCCTGCCTGTAATACCTTAGTCGCTGTCTTTTCGCCTCCATAATGACCTCCATATAGCGAATCATGCCAATGATGTAAAATACTCTCTATTTCACTTTGTGGCACACACCGTCGAATAATCTGATCGGCACAATGTTTGAACAGGAACGGCTCATCCCACATGTATCTTTTTACATCATGCAGAAACTTTTTCTTCTATTGACTGGTCAAATCTGGGGGAAGTACATTGCTAACCAAATAGTTGACAAAATCGGCATACCATGGAACTTCTGAATTAATCACAAACAACTGTTCATCCGGGAAGGATTCATTGATCACCATTTTGTCTCCTTTGACGTGGTCATTATTTTCTAATCTCGAGAGATGATCTGCCACTTGATTTTCCGTCCCTTTCCTATCCCGGATTTCCAAATCGAACTCTTGGAGTAGAAGTATCCATCGAATCAGCCTTGGCTTCGCATCTTTCTTCGAAATCAGATATCTTATGGTAGAATGGTCAGTGAACACCACACTTTAGTTCCAATTAAGTACGACCGGAATTTGTCAAATGCATACACTACCGCTAGCAACTCCTTCTCGGTAGTCGTATAGTTGAGTTGGGCATCAGACAATGTTTTCCTAACATAATAAATGGTGTGAAAAATCTTTTCCTTTCGTTGGCCCAAAACAGCCCCAATAACATAGTCGCTAGCATCACACATTAGCTCGAACGACATTGACCAATCCGGTGCTATTATTACAGGCGTTGTGATCAATTTCTTTTTCAGCACTTCAAAAGCTGCAAGACATTCATAATCAAATTTAAAGGGAACATCTTTCTCCAATAGATTGCATAAAGGCTTAGAAATTTTAGAAAAGTCCTTTATGAATCTCCTATAAAATCCGGCGTGTCCCAAGAAGCTTCGTATTCCCTTGATTGTAGTTGGTGGAGGTAGATTCTCGATTGTTTCCAGCTTGGCTCAATCTACCTCTAACCCTTTGGATGACACCTTGTGCCCAAGAATGATCCCCTCTTGCACCATAAAATGGCATTTTTCCCAATTGAGCACTAAATTGGTTTCCACACATCTTTTCAAAACCAGGACCAGATTTTCCAAACAATTATCAAAGGAGTCACCAAACACTGAAAAATCGTCCATGAATACCTCCACATTGCGTTCGACCATATCTGAGAAAATAGCCATCATACATCTTTGGAATGTTGCTGGTGCATTACATAAGCCAAAAGACATCCTTCTAAAAGCGAAAGTACCATAGGGGCACGTGAAGGTAGTTTTTTCCTGATCTTTGGGGACAATCACTATCTGATTATAACCTGAGTAGCCATCCAATAAGCAATAAAACTCGTGTCCTGCCAGTCTATCTAACATCTGATCAATGAAGGGTAGAGGAAAATGATCCTTGTGGGTCGCCTTGTTTAGTTTTCTGTAGTCCATACAAACCCTCCATCCGGTCACTGTCCGTGTCGGTATCAATTCATTATTTTTGTTTTCTACCACCGTTATACCACCCTTTTTCGGCACGCACTAGACTGGACTCACCCAACTGCTATCAGAGATGGGGTAAATGATACCTGCATCAAGCCACTTCAAAATTTCCTTTTTCACCACCTCTTTCATGATTGGGTTCAGCCTCGTTTGTTGCTCAATTGTTGGTTTGGCATCGTCTTCCAAAAGAATCTTGTGCATACAAAATGATGGGTTAATCCCTTTAATATCTGCGATGGTCCAACCAATTGCTGATTTGTGCTCCCGGAGAACACGTATCAACTTACTTTCCTGCAATTTGTTAAGTACAGATGCAATGATAACAGGCAAAGTAGATGATTCACCCAAATAAGCATACCTGAGATGGCTAGGTAAGGGTTTAAGTTCAAGTGTAGGAGGTATTTCAAGAGATGGCTTCAAGCGTTCTAAGGATTTGTCAGTAAGTTCCAATGGTTCAATAGGGATTTGAAATTTGCGTACTCTCGGCACTGTATCTAAAATGTGAAGAAACTCCATCATCTCTGGGTCATCCATGTCAGCCTCCCCTAATAAAACAGATTCCAACGGATCCTCAGTCAATTTCCTCAAAAACGCGTCATCCACCACTTTTTCTACCACATCCAACCGGAAACACTCTTCCTCATCCGTAGGAAATTTCATGGCTTTGAACACATTGAATGTCACTTCTTGGTTTTGCACCCTCATAGTCAATTCTCCTTTTTGCACATCTATAAGTGTTCTTCTTGTTGCCAAGAAAGGTCTCCCCAGTATGATAGGAATGTCTTTGTCCTCCTCATAGTCCAAAATGATAAAATCGGCTGGGAATATGAATTTATCCACTTTTACCAAGATGTCTTCCACGATACCTCTAGGATATGTAACCGACCGATCAGCAAGCTGGAGAGATGTTGGTCAGTTTCGGTGCAGATAGACCCAGCTGGACATATATCGATCAAGGCATAAGGTTGATGCTCGCACCCAAATCACACAAACATCTGCTGATTGATAAGCTGCCAATGGTGCAAGGGATAATGAAACTACCCGGATCCTTTAACTTCGGTGGCAACTTCTTTTGCAATATAGCGCTACACTCTTCTGTCAATGCTACTGTTTCATAATCCTCCAGCTTTTTCTTCCTCGACAAAATTCCTTTCATGAACTTGGCATAGCTCGGCATCTGCTCTAAAGCCTCGACAAACGGTATGTTGATTTGCAGCTTCTTAAAGACTTCAAGGAATTTGGAGAATTATTTGTCTAATTTCTGCTTCTGAAATCTCTACGGATATGGAACATGAGGGTATACTAATGCTTGCTTTGCTTTCTCCTTTTCTTTCATCTCAGTTTCCTTTTCCTTTTCTTTTTCTTTTTCTACCAATTTCTCTGCCGGAGCTGGAACTGGGGATGGGCGCGGTCGCGCTGCCTCCCCTTGTATTTCAGGCGCGACCGAACTGCTCTGCTGGAGTTGCTTCCCACTTCGAAGTGTTATAGCTTGACATTGTTCCTTACCATTGGGGTTAACTTCTGTATCACTTGGAAGTGCTCCTTGTGGTCGATTGTTCAAGACTTGAGCCAACTGTCCCAGCTGATTCTCCAAATTCCTAATTGACACTGCCTGGCTCTTCACATTCAAATCTACCTGAGTTAGCAGCTTATCTTGATCATTCATTCTTTTCTCAGATGCTGTGATAAATCTTGCCAACGACTCTTCTAAATTCGGTTTTCTGTCTGTATGTTGCGGAGCTTGGTTCTGAAAACCTGGGGGATTCTGTGATCTTGGAGCGGGATTTTGAATCTGAGTGTTATTGCTCCATGAGAAACCTGGATGATTCTTCCACCCCAGATTATATGCATTTTGGTATGGCTGTTGCGGTCGGTTATAGCTCCCCAAATACTGTACCGATTCCGGATTAATGGCACAATACTCCGTTGGATGTGCACCTGCACATAGCTCACACACATAAGCCGCTTGCTAGACCTTCGACTCTGCCAAAGCTTCAATCTTCTGGGACATGGCTGCCATCTGAGCTATTAGTGCCGTAACCACATCTACTCCCAAAACTCCAGCTACCTTTTGGTGATTCAACCTTGACGTCGGCCATTGATAGTTATTTGCAGCCATAGTCTCTAACAAGGTGAAAGCTTCATCAAAATTCTTATCCAATAGTGCTCCCCCCGCAACTGCATCTATAATTGTTCGAGTGTTACTACTCAACCCATTGTAAAATGTTTGAACCTGCAGCCACTTGGGTAACGCATGATGTGGACATCTTCTTAATAACTCTTTGAACCTTTCCCAAGCCTCGTATAGTGACTCTCCATGACTTTGCTCAAAAGTAGAAATCTCGTTTCTCAACTTAGTAGACTTGGCCGGCGGAAAGAATTTTGCTAGGAATTTCTGAGCCAAGTCATCCCTAGTTGTGATGGACCCCGGTGGAAGTGAGTGCAACCAACTCCTTGCTTTATCCCTTAGTGTAAACGGAAACAGACGTAGTCTCACCGCATCATCAGTTACATTGGGATATTTGAATGTATCATAAATCTCAAGAAAGCTAATCAGGTGTTCATTAGGATCATCGTTGGCTAATCCCCCAAACTGTACCGCATTTTGAATCATCTGAATTGTACCCGACTTGATCTCGAAGGAATTAGCAGTGATGGTTAGCCTCGTGATGCTTGACCTGATTTCATCAAGCTTAGGCATGGCATATTCCCTCAATGATTTCTGTTCTTCGTTAGCCATTTTTTCTTTCTCGATTGTCTCACGGCAAAACTTTCTTAACTTGCGTAACTTGTTTTCAAGATCGTCTTCACTCTGCACAAGTTCCGGCTGCTTTGATCGTGTTTGCATAAACAAACCGAGATCACCTAAAACAGGAAGTAACAAGAAAAACAATGTTTAACTAAAACTGAATTAATTAAATTAAAACTTGAAATTATAAACACAATTATTCCCCGGCAACGGCGCCAAAAACTTGTTTGCCTTATTCTATACTAGCAAGATACGCAAGTATACGCAGTCCACAAATAATATAATGAAAGTAGAGTATCGTCCCACAAAGAAAAATTGAGTCTTTAATGACAAACTCCAATTTTAAATCAAATCAATTTTAGTAAACAAATGATCAATGATTTCCGAAGTTTTGAATTTAACTAATTAATTCCAAATTAAATTACTACCACTAGTTTGAAAACAGATTTTTAAAGACTTAAGACTATAAGTTCACTTAATGCTTTATTTTACTCAACACACTTCCCGTCGAATTATGCTAGTTGTTTTGGATCGTTAACCAGGAACTCATCAATATTTATAACCATCTTTCAATGTTTTATAAATAACTCAACTCAAATCTACAATTGATAGACTCTAGTTAATCACCCTAGATAACTAATTCACTATATTTCTATGTGAATTACAATTAAAAAGGATTTAAAGTCCAGGTTTCCTATTTTGATTACATGCGGTGAATAGGTATATCTTTATCCTAAACACGAATTATGAATTCCATCGACAACAGAAGACACAATCACATGCTATTATGGTCAGATCTAACTCTATACTTCATCTCTCAAATTCATATAGAATATCCTAGTAATTATTGGCCAAATAATTAAGCAATTCAGCGCAAACCATAATAAACAATCCAAAAGTAACTAATCATAATATTCCAGGAAGCATGCTATTTAAAACTACGCATTAAGATCCATTATAGCCTTAAAAGAAATTTAGTTCATAATTAAACTAGAATTCATCATCCACAAGTTTAATAACATCAAAAGTTTAGAGTAGAAAGAAAAGAGAAGAAACACTGTGAAGTAATCCTTGAATCTCTAACTTGCTCCTCCTTGCTTCCTTCCTGCTATTAATTTGCTTCAAGTCTTCTCCAAATTGCTCTAACTAGGGTTTGCTAAAAAGAAGTTCAACAACCCTTGAAAGAAACTTAAAAACAGCTATTTATAGTATCTAATAAATCCCCTAATCAATTACAATGTTTCAAATCCAAGTTCAAACCAAATCCATTAAAAACTGCTGAAAAGTCGAAATTGCCCCTACTCGAACCGGCGCGGCCGCGCTTGAATTATGCTTGAAAGGCGCGCGGCCGCGCTACCTTGGCAGCGAATTTTTTTTAAGTCCTGGAGACAAGCGCGGCCGCGCTGCACCCTAGTTCATTTTGGGCGCGGCTGCGCTGCTCTACTACCTCAGCAATTCAGCATCTACAACAGCAACATCCCTCCAATTCTCGCTAAGCCAATTCCCAATATGTGCAACCTACAAAAACACATAAAATACATGAAAAGTGACTATATACCATGGAAATAAACAATAATTCGCATTCATTAGCATCCGATTCGTAGGTATAAAACCTACTCATCAGGGACAGAATTCTTATAATTATAAGGGGGGAGGATGTAACGACTGCGGATCTTGGGTAGCGTTGTAACACGAGCCAATGAATTTTATTGAATAAATTAAACTTTTATTAATATTATTTTGTGTTACATATGACGTGTATGTGATAATTTTTGAGTGTTGTTATTTCATGGTATTGATTAAATCATTTAGAGAAATAGCGCTAAAGCGCTATTTACGCAAAAGACGTCTTTTTTGATTTTATGACTTTTCATAATTTCACCAAAGCGTTAATGAGAGGGGTTAATAATCCAAGTGTGGAATTTTATTTTAGCCCAATTGAATTTTTATTAGAAGCCTAATAGATTATTAAATTAGAAGTGCAAGAGTGGCCCAATTTGAAGCCCAAAACCCATGGGTCAAGTCCATGACCCAAAACCGCAACCCATGACCCATAACCTATGACCCATGAGGGAAATGGGTTATATCAATCAGCTGGGAATTGGAGGAGAAGAGTACGGGAGAAGGAGGAGGAAGAGAGGGAGGAGAGAATCAAGAACGTGGATGGCATGAGTAGAAGCAAATTCTGCATTTGGTGTGGGAAAAGGGAGAGAAAGCAACTTGGGAGAAGAGGAGGGGAGTACCCGAGCCATGGGGAGAGCAAAAGCTCAGTCACCCATACATGGGGAGCTGTCATGCCCAAGCATGCTCAGCTTCTCCACCTCCAAGAAGCTTAGATTCTTCCTCTATAAATACTCCTCCCATTGCAAGCCTCCCATTCCTTTGTTTGTTGCTAAAATAGAAACTGAACATTGAGAGAGTTGTGAGAATCGAGTGAGTTCGGGTGGATTGAGGAAGAAGAAGGAGTATTGTAGCAGCTGCTATTAATCCAATTAGCAACCCAGAAGAAGCTTCAAGAGGTTAGTAATAAAGAACCTAACTCATTTCCATAATAGCTTCAAGTTCATGGTGTTTACTTTGATTGTTTGGGGAATAAATGTTGTTGTTGTTGCTTAGTTGTTCATGAACAAGAATAGGTGTTGTTAACACCTTAGAACATTGTTAATAATCTGTAAAAGAGGATTTCTGTTGCCCGATTTCACAATCGACAATTACGTGCAAGTATACACGATCAACAAGTAATAAAGTGATAAGAAAGAGTGTCGAACCCATAGGAATTACTATGTTTTTAATCTCCAATTGTCAATCTAAATTATGCCTATTCTATTAAATAATCACAATTTGGGATTTTTGATTAAGAATAATTAAATAAATACTAACACTGACAATTAATTCAAAGGTTGAAATTCAAATTTAAGATGATTAAGACTACAATATCCCCAGTTATTTATCATAAACCAATCTATCTATGTCTTCCAATCATTCACTTCAATGGAGTTGTTAACAAAAATTCAATTGCATTTATAAGCCCTTTTCCAAGTGATCAAATAAATCTATCTAATCCAATTAACTCTACTATATTCCTATGCAAAATTAAAAGATTAAATTCATTAAGTTCCAATTTCCAATTGTTACATGCAGCAAGCAATATTCCTATTTACTTCACAAATCCAATTATTCAACACATGCAAATAATTGAGAATACATGCTATCTTATCCAGTTCTAACCCTAGATTTCATCTCCCGAATTCATCTAAAGTAACCCGCTAATTGTCGGTCAAACAATTAATCAACAAGCATAAAATAAGATAGACAACTCCCATCAAATTGAACAATTGAAATCAAATAGATAATCAACTCATACTTATAACTGGTTCAATTATAGCCTTAACTACGAATTTAGTTCATACTGACAATAAAAACTAGAATATCAAAATAAGTCATCATAATTAATTACAAATCAGAGGATAAAGATTAAAAGAAAACTCAATATAATCTCTAGCTTTCCAATCTGAACTTCTCACAATGCTTGACTTGTCCTCCAATCTCCTTGCTCAGCTCTGAAAGTCAATCTTTGAATAAGTCTGTGTATATGTAAATCCAAGTCTTGATCTTCTATTTATAGTCTCCTTTAGTCCCTCAATAAGTTTAATAGCCAGAGTCCTTGATCACTTCTATCTTTCCAAAATAACAGCATTCCAACAAAATTAGGATTTCCATCTGCCGCTTCCTCGCCCCGGCGAGAAATTCAAGGCATAAGTTCTCGCCCCGGCGAACTCCCGCCCCGGCGAGAAATATAACTCACAAATTCTCGCCCCAGCGAGAATGCCCTGCACCCAGCCAATTTTCTTCTTTTCAATCCCGCAGCCAGCCATGACCTACAAAACCAATGCAAAACAAGTAAAAAGCTACCAAACACTTAAAAACAAGTAAAGAATAAGCCAAAAGTCATATCAACTCGTAGGTTAAAACCTACTCATCAAATACCCCCAAACTCAAAACTTTGCTTGCCCTCAAGCAAAACACAAAACAAAGCAAAACCACAACTAAACTAGCTACTACATAAATGCACATGCATGACTAACCATACTCAAGCAATTAATCAATAGACATCATAAAAATCCGGCCTCAGAAATCAGTAACTACCAGTTCAACAGAATTTCAACCTCATACCATCCAAAAGCCAACTATTAGCAATTATGAATCACTCTCAACCCTTCCATAAGTATGCAACATATATTAAACCAATCAGGGTATGAATCCAACTCTAGGTATCACAATGCTCAAAAAGATACAAATTCACAGATTTTACTTTTAAGCTCAACTGCTATTCACTTGCCTTCTCATTTTTTCCCTCTTTTTCTTTAACAAGTGCGTTTTACGCTCCATCTCGTCATATATCTCGACTAGTGCAATGTTCATCTTTACTAGGCTATTCAGTGCCACCCGTGTAGCGAACTTTCAACCAACGACTCCCAAACCAGACGATTTTAGGGCGCTAAGTGTAAAGACATCTCCTAAGGGTATACTCATTCAAATGACACCGGCCATAAAGACAAACTTAGTCAAGACCTGCTCTTATCTGTCTATATTCATTAATTCCTCGTTTTCTTACACTTAGACAGACATCGAAGCAGTATTTATAATTTTTTTTTTCTCATTTTTCATCTTTTCTCAGTTTTTTTTCTTTTTTTTAAATCCAACAAGTGATAACAGTCTATATCTACATATGAGCATGTAATACACCAAAGAAGAACCAACTCCTAGTTACTTTAATACACATTCGTGAACAAGTAAAAACCAAGGGTCTCAAATAACCACAACTACAACAGTTAACCTCCAGATTTAGCAATAAATATCCATCCCATTAAACTATAGTAGAACTAATCAAATTTCATCAATGGCCATCCCTAAATGACTTCCATCAATACATTGCTTGAATACCTCTAAATGCAATATCATATGATCCTATGCTACTTATTTTTTTTTTTGAATTTTTGGAGTTTTTTTTCCCCATAAATATAACTAAATATAACTGAATAAAAACTACGCTACAATGACACTCATGCAACTAAAACTACAGATTTAAATGATGCAGCTAAACATGAAAATATGCAAACACCCCCCCCCCAAACTCTAACGAAACAATGTCCTCATTGTGCAAAAAATAAAGAAAGTTAAGAACAGAGGACTCCCCTAGCAGTTCAAGCAGTAGGCTCAAACTCATCATCGTCATTTGGGGACGGTGGTGGAAAAACTGGCAATAGCTGGGCTATGGGAAACTGAACAGGATCCATCATCGGCTGCATATTGGAGTACATGTTCGCCATGGTTTGGGTGCAACTCTGCTGGTACGCATACATATGCTCCTGCCGATCCGCCAATCGCTGGTTCTGCCTCAATATGGTCTTATGATGAGAATCAATAAGACGCTACAACTCTCGAAATTGGAGGCTGAACTTGGCTTTCCGTGACCCAGTAGAAGTGGAAGGACCCTCCGAAGGACCCGCTCCCTCATCATCATCAGACTCATGTACTTCTTCAGCGGGAGGAGAATGAACTATGTAACCCATACCACGAGGATGGGACTCACCGCCTTCCCATTCCTTATAACGTGCAATCAAACGGTGATCCAAAAGTAGTAAGGGCTGCTGCAAAGCCTCCTCAGCTCCCCAACGAACTCCCGCACGAAGACACAATCCACATATCAACGAAGGGTGTGGCAAACCACCCTGACTATGCAAAGTCCGTATAGTGCGGCGAATCGATGCCTCAATCAACTGACCTACATTGATCTCAATCCCCGTCATAATAGCATATAACAATAAAGCTTTCTCTTTGGAACATCACTCACGTGCTGTGATGGCATCAGTTTAGCCGAAAGAAAGGCATACCAGACCTTACCATACCGACTCAAGTCCTTGCTATGAAACATAGGTGCAGCACGTGGCCCTCTAGATATCCATGTCGTCCCAGGCCTGCATAAGTCAGTAACTACCTTCTCTACATTGGGCCCCTCCCCAAGGAATCGAGTGTATCTGCAACGTAAATCAGGCCTCAAGTTGTAATACTCATTGATCGTTTGGGCACTGAAGGACACTGTCTTCCCTCGGACTATAACTTCGCATATAGCCGCATCCTCTGCATTAGTGTAAAACTCCTTGACTATAGCTATACAAGCAGGCTCCGGATGGGCAGTGAATGTCTCTCATCCCCTCTCGACTATCTGATGCATCATCTCCCCATCAACCACCTCGTCAGGCGTGAGACCGCGCTCGGGAGTTAGAGCTTTACCCGATGTATACGTTTCATATCTGATAACCGCCTCTGCACTGACAAACTTTCTTCGATCAAATTGCCTGGATGGAGTAGACGATGATCCCTCACCACGATGCCGCTTTGGAGCCATGATTGTGCACTTAGCAAACAAACCCACACAAATAATCTGCTATGTAATTTAATTTACCCCCCAAACTCCAACTATACTAACTCCCAACTGATAATGGCACGGTACAATAGAATAGATCTGATAATAATGCGTTGGTGAACTGATTGATTGCTCCTTGAATTAAATGCAAACCCTAAAACTCGTGTATGCACGGATGAAGATTGTGAAAACAACAGAGTATGCCCCCGCTTGAATGAGAGATAGTTTAAAATGAAGTTAGGGTGTGATTTTAAAGTGGAGTGATTTAGGGTTTGTATAGGAATCCAAGTATGGAGAGAAATTGGAAGGAAATTAAAAGAGAAATAGGAAGGATTTGGGTTGGGTCGGTCTTAGAGAAGGAGAAATAGTGTTTTGGAGAAGTTGCATGGGAGTTGGAATGTTAAAAATCAAAATTAGAATCGGATTTTAAAAACTGAATTCCGCGATTCTCGCCAGGGCGAGAAAATAGGCTTGTGAACCTCGCCGGGGCGAGAAATAGCAGAGAGGTTGGGGCTGGGGCGAGAAAAATCCAGGCCGAGGCGCGCTTCACCAGAGAGATTCTCGCCGGGGCGAGAAACCTTAGTGCAATTTTCTCGCCGGGGCGAGAATCCTCAGACTTGAAAATTTTTTCCTGCTTTTTCCTCTTGATCCTCTTGTCCTCTCTTGTACCATCCAAATGAACATGTTTCTTCCTTCTAAAGCATTCCCATAGACTGTATCCCTGTTTCAATGAACACCACATAAATGTGTTAAACACGGAAGATTGAAGACCAAATTCAAACAAAAACACTTAAACTACTCCTAAAAAAAACATTAATGAAACTAATTCTATGAAAGTAATAAAATATCATGATTGGTTTGCCTCCCATAAAGCGCTTGGTTTATAGTCGTCAGCCCGACTTTCTTAGCAGTATTAGGCTTCAGCTTGATCGGGAACAGAAAGGTGAATCACTGATACTTGTCGATCCACATCGCCTCCCCAATAATGTTTGAGTCGCTAACCGTTGACTTTGAATGTGCGCTTTGAATCCGGCTCTTCGACTTCAATTGCCCCATGAGATCCTACAGTAGTGATAATGAAAGGGCATGACCATCTAGACTTCAGCTTCCTAGGAAATAACCGCAGCCTGGAATTGAACAACAGCACAGCTTGTCCCGGTTCAAACTTTCGATCCACAATCCGTTTGTCATGCCACCTTTTGACTTTTTCTTTGTACAGCTTGGCATTCTCATAGGCATGATGGCGAAACTCCTCCATCTCGTCCAATTGGAGCAACCTTTTCTCACCAGCGGCTTGAAGATCAAGGTTCAACTTTTGAATTACCCAATAGGCCTTATACTCAAGTTCGACCGGTAAATGACATGCTTTCCTATAAACCATACGATACGGCGACATTCCGATGGGATTCTTATAAGCAGTGCGATACGCCCATAAAACATCGTCTAGTTTCATTGCCCAGTCCTTACGAGTCGGGTTTACCACTTTCTCCAGAATTTGCTTAATTTCTCGATTCGATACTTCTGCTTGGTCATTCGTTTGGGGATGATAAGCTGTAGCAATCCGGTGTTTGACTCTGTACTTAGCTTACAACTTAGTGAACTGCTTGTTACAAAAATGAGTACCTTCGTCACTGATTATGGCTCTTGGTGTACCGAATCTAGTAAAGATATTCTTGTGCAAGAACTGTAGAACCACTTTAGCATCATTGGTGGGTAATGCAAGTGCTTCGACCCATTTTGACACGTAATCCACCGCCAAAAGTATGTATTGATTATTGAATGATGACAGAAACGGCCCCATAAAGTCAATACCCCAAACATCAAATAGTTCAACCTCAAGGATCGTGTTGAGAGGCATTTCGTGCCGCTTCGAAATATTTCCAACCTATTGACATCTATCACACTTAAGCACAAAGAGATGGGCGTCCTTGAACAACGAAGGCCAGAAAAATCCCGACTGTAAGACCTTAGCTGCAGTTCTTTTTCCTCCATAATGGCCTCCATAATCTGAAAAATGACAATGAGTCAAGATGCTCTCCATTTCTACCTGTGGCACACAACGTCTTATCATCTGATCTGCACAAGTTTTGAAGAGGAATGGCTCATCCCAAAAGTATTGCTTGACATCATGGAGAAATTTCTTTCTTTGCTGAGAAGTGAAATCTTGCGGAAGAACATTACTGACTAGAAAGTTCACATAATCAGCATACCAAGGGACTTCGGTGTTGATACCAAACAATTGTTCATCTGGAAACGACTCATTGATTACCACATCATTCTTTTTCTGCATGTCGGCATTCTCTAACCTTGAAAGATGATCAACCACTTGATTCTCCGTACCTTTCCTATCTCGAATCTCTAAGTCAAATTCTTGCAACAAGAGGACCCATCGAATCAACCTAGGTCTGGCATCCTTCTTTGCAATCAAGTATTTGATAGCTGCATGATCAGTGTAGACAATCACCTTGGTTCCAATTAGATATGCTCGAAACTTGTCAAAGGCAAATACTACTGCAAGCAACTCTTTCTCTGTAGTAGTATAATTCAATTGAGCTTCTGTGAGTGTATTACTTGAGTAGTAGATGGTGTGAAAAACCTTGTCCCTTCGCTGACCCAACACAGCTCCCACTGCATAATCACTTGCGTCACACATCAACTCAAAAGGCAAAGTCCAATCGGGAGCAACTATGATCGGGGCTGTGATTAACTTCTTTTTCAGCACTTCAAAAGCTTCGATGCAAGCTTGATCCATCTTAAAGGGAACATCTTTTTCAAGGAGTGAACACAATGGTTTTGAAATTTTTGAGAAATCCTTGATGAATCGACGGTAGAATCCTGCATGTCCGAGAAAACTTCTAATACCTTTTACAGATGTCGGTGGAGGTAGCTTTTCAATGGTTTCAATCTTTGCCCTATCCACCTCTAGACCTGCGTCAAATACTTTGTGCCCCAGAATAATCCCTTCTCGCACCATAAAGTGGCACTTTTCCCAATTAAGCACCAGATTCGTCTCCACACAACGCTTCAGTACTAAGATGAGATTATTAAGACACAAGTCAAAACTATCACCGAATACAGAGTAGTCATCCATGAATACCTCCAAATTGTGTTCAACCATTTCCGAGAAGATATCCATCATGCATTGCTGGAATGTAGTCGGTGCATTACATAACCCGAAAGACATTCTCCGGAATGCAAACGTTCCATAAGGACATGTAAAAGTTGTTTTCTCTTGATCTTCCGGAGCTATCATTATCTGGTTATATCCTGAGTATCCATCAAGAAGGCAATAGCACTGATGACCGGACAACCTATCCAACATCTGATCAATAAATGGCAAAGGAAAGTGATCCTTGTGCGTAACTTTGTTCAACTTGCGGTAATCCATACACACTCTCCAACCTGTAACCGTTCTTGTAGGAATGAGTTCATTATTTTCGCGCGTTCTCAACCACTATCATTCCTCCCTTTTTAGGCACACATTGTACGGGACTTACCCAAGCACTATCTGAAATTGGATAGATAATTCCGGCGTCTAACCACTTAATAATTTCCTTCTTCACCACGTCTTTCATAATCGGATTCAATCTTCTTTGTTGCTCAATGACCGGTTTTGCTTCTTCTTTAAGCAGAATTTTATGCATGCAAAACGACGGACTGATTCCCTTGATGTCTGCTATTGTCCACCCAAATGTTGTTTTATACTCACGCAAAACCCTTAATAGTTTTTCTTCTTGAGATTCATTCAAATGCGTAGAAACTATTACTGGTAATGTGTCCGAGTCTCCCAAGTAAGCATACCGTAGATGAGATGGAAGAGGTTTAAGCTCAAGCACAGGTGGCTCTTCCACTGACGGTTTGGAGCTCTTTTCTCCTTCGTTCGGCCGGTCAAGTACATCAAATTGCCTGTTAAATTTTCGAGGAATAGGTAATGAGTCTAGAACCTTGACACAATCCCACTCATCTGGATCATCAAAAGTATCTATCCCAACCAGAGCAGCTTCTAATGGATCTTCAACAATAATTGCCCTGGTTTGTTCATTCACGATTTCATCGAGCAGGTCTATCCGTAAGCATTCCTCTCTCTCCTTAGGGAATTTCATCGATTTAAATACATTAAAGGTGACTTCCTGATCTTGAACTCTCATTGTTAATTCACCTTTTTGTACATCTATCAACGTTCTCCCTATTGCTAAGAATGGACGACCTAGAATGATGGGAATCTCCTTATCCTCTTCGTAATCCAAAACAATGAAATCAGCTGGGAAGATGAATTTATCGACTTTAACCAAAATATCTTCCACAATACCCCTCGGATATGTCACTGATCTGTCTGCCAACTGCAAGCTGATGTTCGTTGGTTTTGGTGCCTTTAGCCCAAGCTGAGTGTAAACTGATAATGGCATTAAATTGATACTAGCTCCTAAGTCACAAAATGCCATTCCAGAGAACTGGTTACCAATTACACAAGGGATAGTGAAGCTTCCTGGATCCTTTAGTTTAGGTGGCAACTTGTTTTGCAAAATTGCACTGCACTCCTCGGTAAGTGCCACCATTTCGAATTCACCCAATTTCCTTTTCTTTGACAAAACATCCTTCATAAACTTTGCATAACTGGGCATCTGTTCCAGGGCTTCTGCAAACGGTATATTAATGTGTAGTTTCTTGAAAACGTCCAAAAATCTGGAAAATTGCTCATCTAGCTTGGCTTTCTGCAATCTTTGAGGGAAGGGTACAGGAGGCACTACACTATCTGGCTTGAGTTCTTTTGACTTTACCTCTGAACCTGTATCCTTCACCTTTTATGATTCATTCACCTTACTTTTCACCGGGGCTTCCTCATCCTCATTCTCCACAACTGTTTTTGGTTTAGAATTTCCTTTAACTGCATCTGGCAACACTTTACCACTCCTTAAGGTGACAGCCTTGCAATGTTCCTTTCCTTCCGTTCTTGGGTTAACCTCTGTATCGCTTGGAAGTGCTCCTTGTGGTCGATTATTCAAGACTTGAGTCAACTGTCCCAGCTGATTTTCCAAGTTTTTAATTGACACTGCCTGGCTCTTCACATTCAAATCTACCTGAGTTAACAACTTATCTTGATCATTCATTCTTTTCTCAGATGCTGTGATAAACCTTGCCAACGATTCTTCTAAATTCGGCTTTCTGTCTGTATGTTGCGGAGCTTGGTTCTGAAAACCTGGGGGATTCTGAGTTCTAGGAGCTGGATTTTGAACCTGAGTGTTATTGCTCCATGAGAAACCCGGATGATTTTTCCATCCCGGATTATATACATTCTGGTATGGTTGTTGCTGTCTGTTATAGCTCCCTACGAACTGTACCGACTCCGGATTAATGGCACAATACTCCGTCGGATGCGCTCCTGCACAAAGCTCACACACATAGGCTATTTGCTGGACTTTCGATTCAGACAAAGCTTCAATCTTCTTAGATATGGCTGCTATCTGAGCTGTTAGTGCCGTGACCGCATCTACTTCCAAAACTCCAGCTACCTTTTGTTGATTCAGTCTGGAAGTCGGCCATTGCTAATTATTTGCAGCCATAGTCTCTAACAAAGTGTAAGCTTCATCAAACTTTTTATCCATAAGTGCTCCACCTGCAGCTGCATCAATGCATGTTCGAGTGTCATTATTCAGCCCATTGTAGAATGTCTGAACTTGTAGCCACTTGGGTAGCCCATGATGTGGACATTTTCTTAATAACTCCTTGAACCTTTCCTAAGCCTCGTATAGTGACTCTCCATGCTGTTGCCAAAATGTAGAAATCTCGTTTCTCAACTTAGCCGACTTAGCTGGCGGGAAAAATTTCGCTAGGAATTTCTGAGCTAAATCATCCCACGTTGTGATGGACCCTGGTGGAAGTGAGTGCAACCAGCTCTTTACCTTATCTCTCAGTGTGAACGAAAATAGACGTAATCTCACTGCATCATCTGTCACATTGGGATATTTGAAGGTATCACAAATCTCTAGGAAACTAACCAAGTGTTCATTTGGATCATCGTTGGCTAAACCCCCAAACTGTACCGCATTCTGAAGCATATGAATTGTTCCCGGCTTGATTTCGAAGGAATTAGCGGTGATGACTGGTCTCGTGATGCTCGATTTGACCTCGTCTATCTTAGGCATAGCATATTCTCTCAATGATTTCTGTTCTTCGTTAGCCATTTTCTCTTTTTCAAGTGTCTCCTGACAGAATTTTCTCAACTGACGAAGCTTGTTCTCAAGATTATCCTCACACTGCACGAGTTCTGGTTGTTTTGATCGCGTTTGCATAAACGAATCAAAAGTCACCTGAACAAGAAACAAAAGAAAAATAAGTTTGCTTAACTAAAACAGACTTAACTAAACTGATATTGAAAATTATAAACACAAATAATCCCCGACAACGGCGCCAAAAACTTGTTGCCCGATTTCACAATCGACAATTACGTGCAAGTATACACGATCAACAAGTAATAAACTGATAAGAAAGAGTGTCAAACCCACATGAATTACTATGTTTTTAATCTCCAATTGTCAATCTAAATTATGCCTATTCTATTAAACAATCACAATTTGGGATTTTTGATTAAGAATAATTAAATAAATACTAACACTGACAATTAATTCAAAGGTTGAAATTCAGATTTAAGATGATTAAGACTACAATATCCCCAGTTATTTATCATAAACCAATCTATCTATGTCTTCCAATCATTTACTTCAATGGAGTTGTTAACAAAAATTCAATTGCATTTATAAGCCCTTTTCCAAGTGATCAAATAAATCTATCTAATCCAATTAACTCTAATATATTCCTATGCAAAATTAAAAGATTAAATTCATTAAGTTCCAATTTCCAATTGTTACATGCAGCAAGCAATATTCCTATTTACTTCACAAATCCAATTATTCAACACATGCAAATAATTGAGAATACATGCTATCTTATCCAGTTCTAACCCTAGATTTCATCTCCCGAATTCATCTAAAGTAACCCGCTAATTGTCGGTCAAACAATTAATCAACAAGCATAAAATAAGATAGACAACTTCCATCAAATTGAACAATTGAAATCAAATAGATAATCAACTCATAATTATAACTGGTTCAATTGTAGCCTTAACTACGAATTTAGTTCATACTGACAATAAAAACTAGAATATCAAAATAAGTCATCATAATTAATTACAAATCAGAGGATAAAGATTAAAAGAAAACTCAATATAATCTCTAGCTCTCCAATCTGAACTTCTCACAATGCTTGACTTGTCCTCCAATCTCCTTGCTCAGCTCTGAAAGTCAATCTCTGAATAAGTCTGTGTATATGTAAATCCAAGTCTTGATCTTCTATTTATAGTCTCCTTTAGTCCCTTAATAAGTTTAATAGCCAGAGTCCTTGATCACTTCTATCTTTCCAAAATAACAGCATTCCAACAAAATCAGGATTTCCATCTGCCGCTTCCTCGCCCCGGCGAGAAATTCAAGGCATAAGTTCTCGCCCCGGCGAACTCCCGCCCCGGCGAGAAATATAACTCACAAATTCTCGCCCCGACGAGAATGCCCTGCACCCAACCAATTTTCTTCTTTTCAATCCCGCAGCCAGCCATGACCTACAAAACTAATGCAAAACAAGTAAAAAGCTACCAAACACTTAAAAACAAGTAAAGAATAAGCCAAAAGTCATATCAACTCGTAGGTCTATGACGACGGTTAGCTATGGCGACAGAACCGTCGGTATAAGGCTTTAGCGACGGTTCTGTCGCCATAGCTAACCATCGTTATAGACCTATGACGACGGTTTAGACTATAACGACGGTTTTGTCCGTCGCTATAGCCGGTCCGTTTTTTAGACCCGTTTTTTGGGTCCGTTAGAGAACCGGACTCTATATATATATATACATATATATATATATATATATATATATATATACATATATACATATATATATACAGTCCCCTTCAGTTGAGGGATCCCTCAAATAGTGTTATTTGAGGGATGTGTATCTCAACCGTTGGATATGTTTTATATGGCTGAGATTGTTATTCATATCAGATAAACTTAATATTATTGTTGGGGTGGTTATCTGATATGAGGTGGTTATCTGATATGAATAACAATCTCAGCCACATAAAATATATCCAACGGTTAAGATATACATCCCTCAAATAGTATATAATACTATTTGAGGGATCCCTCAACTGAAGGGGACTGTATATATATATATATATATATATATATATATATATATATATATACACACACACACACACACACGAAAAATTTCTCCAACGAACTGAAAAAAATGAACCAAAAACGAACCGGTCTTTAGCGATGGTTCTGTTCGTCGCTATAGCATATGCGTCGCTTAACAGAGCTATGGTGACGGATCAACGATGGTTCTGTCTGTCGTTATATATATATATATATATAATATATATATATATATATATATATATATATATATATATATATATAAAGGATTGATCTAAAACATACCTCTTAAATAACATATTCCTCTTAAATAGCATACCTTTATTAATACTACGTCATTTTGGAAATTCTTTTAAAACACAAGTGGCGTCGCGAATGATATTTTTGTAAATAAAAGGAAAACAAGTGGGATCACTCTCTTTTAATATTATTTTATTTTTTAAAATAATCTCCAAAACGACGTAGTTGTAATAAAAGTATGCTATTTAAGAGAGACATGTATTTAAGAGATATGCTTTAGATCCATCCTCTATATATATATATATATATATATATATATATGAGGAATGATTCATAGCACGTACTTGCTATGGATAAAAAATGAGTATACACCATTTTTATCATCTATTGTAAGAACTAACAGTCGAGATTAGAAATGAAAAATCACCCATCGATCCGCTACTAATAATAGTGGACGTACTACTAATAGTAGCAGACGATGGGTTGCGTCCACTATTATTAGTAATGGTGGGTGATTTCCCATTTCTATTCTTGTTTGTTAGATCCTGTTTTATACGGTAATGATGATGTGTGCCCATTTTTGATCCATAGCAAATGTGCTATGGATCATTACCACACACACACAAATATATATGATGTGCCAACAACAACCTTCAAATTAGGGTTTCGGTCAACCCACGTACTTTGACTTTGACCTCCACGTAAACAATTTAATTTCATCGGATTACTTGCAAAAGGTCCACCGAAGTTAGAGGATCCGGGAGGACTCTCCGATACTTAAGTCAAAACGTTGATATGAAGAGAGAGAATTATTCCAGGGGTCAGAATTATGTACCTTGATTATGCTAGAGCATCCTTTATTTATAGCATGAGAGTCATCTCCTTCAAGAGTTAGGAATTAGAATCCTTCATGGAGTTAGAGACCTTTCAGGTTGTCAATCCTTAGTTGGTTAAATTATAAGAATTCTATCATTTATTGGATGGAATATTCTTGTAGAAGACTTAATAAGCCAAATTATTATATTACCCTTTATTAATAGGGTTCTAAAAATAACACGTAACAATTCGCCATTGGTGGATTTTTTTTACCTACATCACTTGCCCCTCCTCCTTTAAAAATATATTTTTAAGGGAGTAAATAATAATTTATAATTAAATAATTAAACCACCCTTTTTTTAGTGGGGCCCTTCATTTCTTCACCTTTAGCATTGTGTACTCTTGGCATTAAAAGGGAACTCCTTGGCATTAAACTCTTTGGCGCTATGGGAGTTCTCCTTGGCGCTATAGGGTTCTTGGTGCTATGGAAGTTCTTCCTTGGCGCTAAACTCCTTGGTGCTATGGAAGTTCTCCTTGGTGCTAAACTCTTTGGCACTATGGGATTTAATCCTTGGTGCTAAACTCCTTGACGCTATGAGATTTAATCCTTGGCACTATGGTGAAGGGTTAAAACGTCAAGGAATATGATCCTTGACGTTTTAAACTCCTTGGCGCTATGGGAGCTTTTGCTTTATGAGAGTTCTCCTTGGCGCTCTTTAGTTGTTGAACAACACCAAGACAACACCCTTGGCGTTTTACATTGCTTGGTAGTTTAAGGACTTCAATCCTTGGCGTTATGTGATTCAATACTTGGCGCTGTATGGGATCTCAATCCTTGGCACTATGGTTGGGGGTTACAATGTCAAGGAATATGATCCTTGGCGTTTTAACCTCCTTGGCGCTATGGGAGCTTTGACTCCTTGGTGCTATTGGGAGGATTAAAAGGTGAAGGAGTATTCTCCTTGGCGCTGTATTCTCTTAGACGCGTTTTTTAAAACTTGATTTTTTTGCACTATTTAGGGAGCTTTAGCTCCTTGGCACTTTTGAGATGACAAACACTGCCATCGAGTATATATATGGTGGCACTTTACTCCTTCTTTCTTTGGCGCTTTCAGGAGAAATAATCTTCACAGCGCTGTTGGGTGGAACAACCTTCATAGCACTAATTTTTAGTGGGTACACCCATGATGCTTACTTGGCCTTCATGGCTTTAAATCTTGCCCCCAAAGACTTTAATTCTTGGTCTCCTAAGCTTTAAGTGGGTACACCCATGGTGCTTATTTGGCCTTCATGGCTTTATTTTTAGGCCTTATGGCCTTTGGCACTCATAACGCTAATTTTTAGCCTGCAAGGCTCTCATTCTGGCTATTGGGCTCTGCCCTCCAGTTTTTGGCCACATATATATACATTCATGAACCTCCCTGAGTATGTAGTTGACTTCTGTTGGTGTGAGGCACCTTAGGTACGAGTTGTGAAGGATCTTCTGTACAATGTTTTGGCAATGAGAGCATACTTTACATCTCTAACTCTCTTCCTCCTTGCTTCATCTGAGTCTTGGGGCAACAACCCTTACTTTAAGTACTAGATCCTTATGGGATCCATCCAGGTCGGGCTAATGCTTGAGCCTTAATTGCTGGCCTTATAAGTTATATTAAATTATCCCAATTCTATGAATCAGTTAATCATTCTATCACTTGAATTAGGACTATGCATTAATATTCTAAGTGATTGGTCTGTTAAGGCTACTATGACATGCGACTGAAAATATAGTCTTAACTTTCTAGCAGCAATAATTAAAGCAAAAGTAAACTTTTCAACTTTTTTTGTACCTTGAATTAGTTCTATGGAGTACCTTGCTAGTGTAGTAAACAACTTGTTATTGAGAAAGACTTGGCCAATGAAGAGGTTGCGAAAGTCCATGCTGAGTCTAGCTTATTGAGAATAAAGTTATTTGAGGCTAAGAAAAGCACTGATGAGGCTATAGAGGCTTGGAAGAAGACCTTATCTTGGATAGGGGCTGCTGAAGAATATATGACCGAGGATGTTGATTAGTTTTATCTTAGAGGGTGACATAAATGCTTTGAGCACATTATGAGTTTATATCCTTTCATTGACTCTGAATTCATCATGAAGCCTGTGGAGAGGGCTAGGCTGATATGTAGGAGGAAGAAGACTGATTCTCTTGGGGTCCAACTTTAGAATTTAGATGAGGATGATTCAGCCTCTGATTTTGGTTTTGACCATGAGGATGATGGTGGTGATGAGACCGTTAGTGACATGACTCTCGTTCCTCTACCTGAGCTTATAATTGGTAGTTCTTCTATTCTTAAGCTTGAGGGGGCCAAGGATACTGATGACCTTCCTCCTCTTCTTACTTAGTTTTGTAGATATTTTCCCAGATGTTGGAATTTCCTTGTACTTAGATCATATTTCTTGTGTTTGGAAAACTCGATCCTTTTATGTTTACTTCAACATTTTCTGTACTTAGTTTTAATCTATGAATAACTATCTTCTTTTGATCATACTTGATCGTATGGATGTTTTACTTAGCTTTATGGGAAACATCCCTTCATTGAATAGTTTGCCAAACTATTGGGAGAAACAAACTTTGACTTAACAAAGTAGAGTTGGGAAAACCTTTCCTTTTATTACTAAATAAATGGTGACCTTAAAGGCTTACATAACTTGAATTGGCCCTTGGGGCTATAGCTATAACATGCCTTATTCTTTATTACTTGAGTTCCTAAGCTACTGAATGTAAAGACATAACTTGGGTAAAATAAATCTTACCTCTACTGATAATATGCCCTTAGATTGACAGCGTACCAAGAGCGTGGCACTAGACTTCCAGGTAGAGCTTTACAGGTTATATCACCTTCTTGATGTTGCAAAGTTCTTTCCCATCAGTTGTTAGCTTTTTCATATTTAACTTTGGATTAGAGGCTTTAGCCTTTTTCATTACCAGATCTTTTTGCTTAAGTAACCTTCCTTTCATTTTCAAATTTAAGGAATCAATGTGCATAACCTGGCCCCTAGCCTCGTTGCGCTTCATAGATAATAAGTAACAACTTCTAGTCACCTTCTAGTAACACTTAACTTCTCCTATCCCAATTGTTGTCGGGAACTTCAATCTCATGTGATACGTAGAGGGTATAACTTTGAATTTATTCTGCTTTGTCCTACCGAGGATTATATTATATGATGAGGGGGCTTTCACGATTGGAAAAATAATTATAGTAGTGGGTTGATTTAATGGTTCACTCAAAGTCATTGGCAAAGCTATACTACCCTCAATCTTAGTTTCTACCCCATGAATCCATAAAGTAGTGTTAGTGAAGGGGTAGGTTGATCATCTTTATAACCCATCTTTTTAAAAATATTGTGATACAAAACATCTACTGAACTACCATTGTCTACCAAGACTCTTTGAATAATAAAGTTACCAATTACCATATTTATAACCAGAGGATCATCATGTGAAAACTTGACACCATCAAAATCATTATCAGTAAAAGATATTACCTGCTCTAACCGAGCTTTCTTTGGTGCTGTTTCCATTGTGAGAACCTCCCTTGCATATGTCTTCCTTGATGAATTGGAGGTGCCTACGGCTGTTGGTCCTCCTGAGATTACATGGATCCTTTTGTTAGGGGATCTCGATCCCTTCTAGGTTCCTCCCTCCGATTCTGCCTATCACGACCTTCATTCTGATTCTCATGATCATTTCGTTCTTCTCTTCTTTCACTCATGTTATCTTTGTCACTCCTAAACTTCTTTGCATCCCCTTGTTTAACATCTATCTCTATGTGGCCCCCTTTTATGAGGTATTTTATCTCATCCTTTAAGTGTCTGCAATCATTGGTGTCGTGCCCATGATCTTTGTGGTATCTGCAATATTGATTTTGATCACTCTTTTTCGCATCAACCTTTATGGTTTTAGGCCATCTCACATATGGTTCAGGAGCTATTTCCATTAAAATTTGACTTCTTGGAGAAGTCAAATGTGTATATTCAGAGTACCTTAAAAAGGATGTTGCACTTAAAGATTCATTATTCCTTTTTAATCTTTTTTCATTGTTATTGTCCCTACTCCCAGATTCATTATTCTTTCTCTTTCTATCATCAGTCCCAGGAGTGTTCTTAGGCTGGACAATATCCTCAACAACCGTGTATTTTCCCTCCTTTCTTTGGAGTTCTGCCATGGTTTGGGGGAGGATTCTTGGCCAAGGACAACTTCAGATGTTCATTGGTTGTTCTATTAATTAGTAACAGCCACCACTGCTATGGATTGATCTAGATTGAGAACTTTCAACGCCTCCTTGGTGAACCGATTCAAGTAGTCTCTTATGGATTCTCCATTCTGTTGAATGACAAACATAAGTGATGTCGAACCCTTGACATAAGTCTTTTCTCCAATTAATTAATTTACAAAAACTCACTCAATTAATCAAAAGAACTAATTGAGGCAGGAGTAAGTTGTTTGTACTAAGTCTGGGCTGGACCTTTCAGGGTTTGTGGAAAAGCTTTACATTTTATGGCATCTGAAACGTTATGTAATAATAAAAGTGCATCAAAGGTAATTATATGATTTGCAGGATCACCTATTCCGTTATACTTATCCACCTGGGGCATCTTGAAACCATCAGGGAGAGGTTCACATATGACATCTTGAGTGAATGGATGAGGTCCTACCTTATATATCATCCATCCAAGTCTTATCCCTTGAATTCCTTGAGATGATTGGACTCCTTGTCATTCTTAGAGACGCCTCTGCACCTTTCTTTCGATCTTTGTTTCCTCTTGGGCATTAGGTCTAGAGCTAGCAATCCAATTACTTTGATGATGATCTGACCTTTGTGGGTGCATAGGTTCCCTCTCTAGATCTTGTAGTTGTTTTTTGAGATTGTTTATGCTTTCTCTCAATTGGTTGACCGCATTATCATTTGCCCTTGGGTGTTCACGCCTATAAGGGCTGTTTTTTCTGTCACGTTGACGATTGTTTTGGATTCGCCTATATAGATCTGGATTGTCACGATTTTAATTAATTTGTGATTGAACGTCCACTTGGAGTGGACGCTGGGAGTGTACACTATATGGTCAACTGTGAGAGCGGATAGGTTCTCATGGATATGAGAGGGTGGAGGAGGATGGTGAGAGGGCTGAGTAGATTGTGTTACTTGTTTTTGATTGTTAGGAGGTGGAGGATGTGGAGGGTTGGGACCCCGTGCACTAGCACGAGTATACACCATGTTGATTCTCTGGTTTATGAAAAAGATATGACATTTTGTTGTCTTCCCATAGACGGTGCCAATCTGATGCGTCAATTAGCAACATTCAAATTAGGGTTTTGGTCAACCCATGAACTTTGACTTTGACCTCCACGTAAACACTTTGATGTCGCCGTATTACTTGCAAAAGGTCCACCAGGTTTGGGGGCTCCGAGAGGATTCTCTGATACTTAAGTCAGAACGCTAATATGAAAAGAGAGAATTATTCTGGGGGTTAGAATTGTGTATCTCGATTATGGTGGAACATCCTTTATTTAGAACATGATAGTCCTCTCTTTCAGGAGTTAGGAATTAGAATTTTTCATGGATTTAGAGACCTTCTAAGTTGCCAATCTTTAGTTGGTTAAACATTATGGGAATTCTATTATTTATTGGATTGAATATTTTTGTAGAATACTCAATAAACCAAATTATTATATTAATAGGATTTCAGAAATAACAGGTGACAATTCGCCATTGATAAATTATTTTTATCCACATCAAAATATATATATATATATATATATATATATATATATATATATATATATATATATATATATATATATATATATATATATATGATCGCGTGTGTGTTTGTAAAACCAAAAGTGTCCTTTTAGTCAATGCATAATTTAGTCCCTCACATTTTAAAATAACAACTGCATCTCTTGAACCAACAAATAATTCACATATGCTATCAAATGACTTAAAAGACCATCAAGTGACTTGAAAGATCTTTCCCGAATGCTCAAAGTTGCGATTATAATAATTAAAATGTTAATAATTTCAAGACCAATTCAATTTCATTGAAAGGCGATATTTTTCTTAATGTAATAAATGTTAATTATATATATATATATATATATATATATATATATATATTAATAACTTGATAATTTTTTTTCCCAAACTACTGACAGTAATAATTAAATTTTCTAATAAAAGGTATTTGTGAGTCCTTAATATGCAAACGTGAATTTAGACTGAATTTAAACGCACACACCCTACCTTGGTCACTGCCAAAAGTGATACTTTCGTCCTCCAAGTTAGTATTTTGATTTATTTCTCTTCTTTTTACTGATTTCTCCCAAATTTGAGTCATATGCAATGCACGTGCTTTTTATCTGAGACTACTCGATAGCAACTTTGAGGGATAGGTATGTAATTCAACCTTCTAGTAAACTTCACTAAAAAGATTAGTTGTCACTATGATAAAAAAAAAAAAAAAAAAATTAAAAAATGGAAACAAAGTGAGGAAGAAATGTACTCCATCCATCACCAAAAGGATGACTAAAGGTACAAATTTTTTTGTCTCTAAAAAGATGAGATAAAATACATAAAGTGAAGGATAACTATGTCATTTAGTGGGGTTCATTAATATAAAAAAAATAAAAGTACTCATCACGTTATATAATCTTGTAGGGTCACTAAGGATAAATTTGGAACTTTTTTACTCTCTTTCTTTTATTTTTATTTTTTTAATATGTGTACAAATTGTATTTTGCTCATTCTTTTGAGAGACGAAGGAAGTAATATCTTAAAGAACAAATGCTCGAAGAATGGTGGAAAAATCAGGAAATTGTAGAAAAGAAGGTAGATCATTGAACAATGAGTGTGAGAAGTGAAAACTGTAGATTTCCATTATATCTTTCACTCAATTCTCTCAAATATACATTTAATGACAACACAAATATAATTTTTAGCGACGATTTTAGTGACACAATTATTGCAACAATTTTATTGGGTTGGTTGCGTCACTAAATGTGTGTTAGAGAATAAATTTGAAAAATTGACTTAAATGAACTTATGTGAGTCTTGTTTGGTCAGTTTATTGACAAGCGTATAAATGTAAATTGTGGCTAACCTAACATGGTTTACAAATCTTAGATCTATCTAGTTGCTATATCTAGACTTGACAAAAAGTGTATTTAGTTTGGTTATAGGTTATAAAATATAGTTATGGTTAACTAAAATTATATAATTACTTATTTTTAATATGTGTTATGTGGGCTGGAACCAAATATTTATGGGTTCACTATAGGTCAACTCATTATTGTGACTCAATGAAATAAATTACTTTAACATATTATTTTTTATATTCCTTTTAACTTCTCTCTAATTTTTTTTATACATTCATTTTTTATACATTCACTTTTTTTGCACTTTCTCCCTCCAAAACCTTTATTTTCTAAATTTTTATGACACGCTCTCTCTATAAAGTCAATTGTCAAATAAATCATGTAGGTAGCTTGTTTGTAATTTTGGGGAATCTGTGAATGGTAACATAATCTATATATATAATAAATAGTATAAAATCGTCTCACAACCTTATATTTTAGAAATGGTCCTTAAATCTTGAGATATAGCAATAAACCTTAACAATAAATAAAATTTTACTTAATCCTTAAAAAATCTTCAATTATCTTGCTCACCAAATTAATTCTATCCTTGCAATCCGCAACGTCTTAAATCTTTTGGTCACCAAAAAATCCGTAGCTGGAGGTACCATGATTACTCCTCTCTTTCAATTTTCAATTGTCATAGTATATATGTTGTATGTGCTAAATGTATTTAGTGTTGTTTGTTGTCTCTTCCTCTCTTGCTCTATATTGTAAAACTTTTGTTTTGTGTTGATTGTATTTCTTTGTTTTTATTAGGCACTATGCCGCATGTTAAGTAACTAACTCATCTAAAAGTTTAAGTTTGTAGATGGAGGGCCAACGATGTATATTGTGTTAATACTCCCCCCCTCCCCTCAAATGCATCTTTATAGAGAAGAGACAAATTAAAGTATATTTGCACTATTAAATTAATATAAAGACAATTGTGCCATTGAGAAGATTTGAACCCAGATCGTATACACCCAAAATTCTAATACCATGTCTAAAAAGAAACACCAGTACCAACCTTTTGTAATTGAGCAGTAGCCGCACATGGAGGATCAGAGGCTTTCTTTTTAGACCATGTGACCATAGGATGATGAGTAGCAGATGATTTTGACACAAGGGACCGAACCGACTCAGCTGGATAAGAAGAAAAATCAACACAAAGCTTTAACCCTGGTGGAGATGTACCGGTAGCGTGTGGAATAGGAGATTGAATAGATGGCGTGGGTGAGAATGATTGACACGGTGATGAAGAGCTAGGGCAGGTTGTAAGGGGATTGGCAGCAGGTGTTGGAACACTAGCATCCGACAGTGTAGTGAGAGGTATATGAGTAGGAGTAACAACAGTGGGGACAAAAAGCCAGGTTTGAGTCGGCAAGCTGGTACGTGGTGTTCGCGTTTTTTGACTCCTCAAAATGTACATGACGTGTTATATAGTATTTTTGAGAGACAATATCAAAACACCGATATCCCTAGTGAACATTGCTATATCCTAAAAATACACAAGGCTTGGAACGATATTCCAATTTATGCTTATTATAAGGACGCAAATATGGAAAACAGAAGCATCCAAAAAGTCTTTAAAAATATATAATCAGGAGTATGCTTGAATAAACATTCAATGGGTGATTTTGAGTGCGACACGGGTGAAGGAAGTCTATTAATTAGGAAGATGGCAGTCTCAAAAACCAAAGGCGAAAATGAAAATGGAACCGAAGAATGTACCATTAGGAAAGATCAGTCTCCACAATATGTTTGTGACATCGTTCAACCATGCCACATTGTTCATGTGTATGTGGACATGATAAACGACGATGAATTCCACGTGATTGAAAAAATTTGGGCAAAGAGTGATATTCACCACCCTAGTCCGTATGGATCGTTTTAATTTTACAATCAAATTGGTTTTCGACAAGCAATTTAAATTTCTGAAAAATACCAAACACTTCAGACTTACGAGCCATTGGAAAATACCATATATATTTAGAATAAGTATCAACAAATATGACATAATATTTATAGCCATCAGTAGAAATAGTGGGGGAGGGACCCAAACATCACTGTAGATAACTTCAAGAACATGAGAACTTTTATTAATTGAAGAAGTTAAAGACAATCGGGAAGATTTTCCCATTTGATACGCTTGACATAAATTATCAAAAGACCTAGAGGAAGATGGCAATTTATTCGTTGAAATAATACGACTAAGAAGTTGTTTATTGGGATGACCTAATCTATTATGCCAATAATCAGAACTAGTTTTAACAGCAGTGGATGCAGTTGGAGACGACACATGGGATGGAAGAAGAAGCCGGTAGAGTCCATGATCACTCGGGCCTTTGAGAAGCTCCCACCCTGTAGTGCGATCCTTCACAACAACAAAATTGGTATGAGATTCAAAATATGAATTATTATCATGTGCAAATTTTTGTACTGATAGTAAAGACTTGTTCAAATCAGGTACATGCAATATATCATTAAGCTTGAAAGTACGAGATGCAGTGTTAAAAGATTAACTGCCAGCGTGATGTATGGGCAAACCTTTACCGCTGCCAACCACAAGTTTATCATTACCGTTGCAATCGTCATTACGACCAAGAGTTGTCAAATCCGGCGTTGCATGATGTGACGCACCAGTGTCTGGGAACCAGGACTCAGGCAGCATAGTGGTAGATGAAGGAAGCATGGAGGCGGTATGTGCTCTAGGAGCTGCATGATTGTACCTTTGGAAGCAGGTGATTGCGGTATGATTTCGCCCTTGGCAGATTTGGCATGCAAGCCTATTATCTGACTGATGGTTGAAGAACCTATTTGGGCCACGACCAGGACTGCGATTAGAGTTTCCACGACCGCGTTTACGATTGAAATTAGCATGAGGGCGCGGCTCTTGGGGTTGTTTTTGAACAACATTAGCAGTGGGATTCTGAACAATATTTTTTCTGCAACGTTTCAATTTCGTTTGCTATTTTTAAAGTGTCCAAAACAGTCCGAAATTGGAACATTTATCATAAATTATCTTTTAGTTCAAAAATTACGAAATTTACACGGTAGACTCCTGTTATCACAGACTAACTCCTAAAAATTTCACGTTTGTCTGAGTTACACATTAGGAGTTATTATAGTTTATTTTTAAAAATACGTTTTCTTATAAAAGCCATAACTCCCTCTCATGACATCAAAAAAATTTCATCTTTAGACAACATCTAGTTAACTGGATATACTAACATATAACAAAAGATCAGAATTTGTACAGTACAAAAAGTGACCGAAACAGCTTTTACAAAAACTGGACAGTAGGCTCACTAGATTTTCTAGATTTTTCGTCGGCATGGAGTGTTTTACGAAAAATCATGCTACGATTTGCTCGTTTAATATTTTTGACTGATTCTACTTGGATTCATTAGATAACTAATGTATCCAACTCATGCCTTTGACGGACCACAAAAATAATTTACAGATTCAAAATGATAAATGTCCAAAGTGGATTGAAAATTAAGGTTTTTAAGTCCAAAAACTGATTTTGTTCTTCTTTGCTATTCAAGCTTATCAACACTTAAAATGGTATGATCTAAATATGAAATATCCTATAACATGAAGATCTAGTGTTCTAAGGTTTAAAAACATAAACTCATTATTTATTACAAAACATCCACAAGAAATTATTTAACTAACTAGGATTAAGGTTTAAAGGTTTTTATACCTTATTCTAGTTGCAAACCTTCTTCTTCTTCCACAATAAGTGATAAAGTTTAATGGCATGGAAAAATTTTCCTTTTTCTTCTCTCCTTGTGGTGTCTGAAGCTCTCTTGGTTCTCTATCTCTCTATTTTTTTTCTTTAGCTAATTTAGAAAAAAAAAAAGAAAAGAAACTTGCTTGCACATGTGGTGGAAGCACAATAAGTGATAAAGTTTAATGGCATGGAAAAATTTTCCTTTTTCTTCTCTCCTTGTGGTGTCTGAAGCTCTCTTGGTTCTCTATCTCTCTATTTTTTTTCTTTAGCTAATTTAGAAAAAAAAAAAAGAAAAGAAACTTGCTTGCACATGTGGTGGAGGCTATTTTATAATTAGTAAAGTTATATACATATAACTCTTATATGTATATACAAATCTCCCACAATCTATTCTTTTTCAAAGGTATGGATTTAATTATTAATGAGCTAAGAGGTTAGGGGACACATAAGCTAAGAAGTTGGTGACTAAACCTCAATTTATGGATTAAAAACAATTTACTCCATGTGCTAATACTCCCTCGTTTCACCGGGTTCATCACCCCACAATTATTGCCCAATTTTTTTTATTCCATTTAATTCCTTGTTTAGTTATCTAGAAGACCCATTTTATTTGGGTTCAAGTTTGGGCCATTTCCTTTAATTGTTTGGGCTCTCTAATAAATTGCTTGGGCCATGTAAAAATAGCATAGGTCCAATACACAAATTTTATCTTGCCATAATTATTTAATTAGGGTGTCTAATCCACTCATTTTAGATTTTAAATAATTACTTACATAAATTTAATTATATAACCCAATTAGGTTTTCTTTAATTAGGTTTAAAATAAATAATTGAATTAAGATAATAAAATTAATCTCTTAGCTTAGTCTACTAGTATATAATTTAAATACTAAGATTTATCAATAACTATAACCCTTAGGTTATTTAATCCTTATACCTAATAGTTAATATTAGGCTACAAGGCTTTTTTTTAATGTTCAACATATAATAAAAAAATATATACATCCACATAATATACATATTCATTTACTCACATATTCATTCTACATATGTCACAAAGTTTTCAATATCATTAATATTTAATTAATATATTTATTTACAATGTGAAATATTCTTGGTTATTACAAAAATACTAATTAAGGGGTTGCTTGTTTAGAGCTGAATGGTTGAATAACTGAATCGGTTAGTCATTTCATGCGTTTGTTTTGAATAAAAATCGTCTGAATGACTGAATCGGTCAGATTTTTGGGCTGAATGGTTAAATGTAATTTTTTTGGCTGAATGACTGTTGAATGAAGTATTTTATATTTAATTTTTTTACAATATTAACTATTATATTAAGTAATATTAAATAAATTTACAACAATTTTGAATTTTTTTCAGAGGGATAAAATAATAAAAATCTGTTATTCAGATGTTTCAAACATGTCAATTATCAAATAACTTTTTTCATTCAGTATTTAGAATTCTGCTTCATTCAGTTCATTCAGATTACTTAAATATTTAGAACTATTTCATTCGATTCTATCAAACACCCCCTAAGTAAGTGTATGTAAGACAGAAAAATAAAAAAAACTAAACAATGCAAGAACACACACATTTATACTTGGTTCGACCCTTAATCCTTTAACTAATGGCCTACGTCTAAGGCCAAATATCAATTGATATCCGACATAATTCCTTTAATATAAATAATCAATTACAAAGTATTAAACTCCTTGTACAATAGATTTTACAACAATCTTGAGCATACGGCTCTTTTTGAGTAAACCTACTCCCTGAAATCTTATTGTACAATATTAAAGGAAAACGTGCTTCTCTCTGAAATCTCCTTTTTACACATCAGAAATTAAGAAGAAAAGGAGTACAACTGAAACTAATGATCTTTAGCTAAAATAATATATATCAAGGTTTTTGGAATAACTAAGAATAATGTGAATATTTTCAACAATAGTAAGCTTCAGTGTTTCAGTTGTTTTTCCATAAATGGTATAGCCAAGTATTTATAAACTTGAAGTGTAACAGTTATATTTTTTAAACTTTGAAAACTATTAGAAGGATATAGAACTTACAATCTGTTTTCAAGTTTGTTTAAACCGAACAAATATATTTTTGAAACTAGAAAAACGGTTAGAAGGATAAAGAAATATAAAATCATGTTTTCCAAAAAGTTTCAAACGGATCTTTTTGTTTACAAAATCTGCTATAAGAGATATAATATATTAAATTGTTGTAACCAGATTTTGTTTAATATTAAGGACGAAATCCCAAGGTCTGCTTTAAAAGATATAATATATTAAATCGTTGTAACCAGATTTTGTTTAATATTAAGGACGAAATCCCAAGTTCTTATGAATTTGATTGAAGAAATCTGTTGAGATAACGAAATCTTAGCAACCACAAATTTTTAGATTTTAGATACCAAATTATAAATATGACATACCATTTTGGTCCTTGTACTTTACAGTTGGTTTCAATTTCATCCATGTACCATTTTTTTTCATAATAGTCCTTGTACTGTAAAATAGAGGAATAATTTAGTCCTTTTTTTTTAACTTAAATAATGACTTGATTTTTTTTTTAAAAAAAATATGCCAACATGTATTTTAATAATCTAAGAGGGCATTATAAGGGAGAAATTAGTAATTTGACAAATTGTGTAGAATTCTTTTTGCATACAAATTTATTTGGAAAAAAAGAGTTCAAGCCCTAAGCAATTAATCCAATAAATAGAGAGTTTTGCTAGCGTTGACGAGATTGGAGAAGGAATTTGAAGCATAACAAAGTATGAACAGAGCAAAAGATTGAAGTAAGTATCTCTAAAGAAAACTAGGTTAATTTCATTATTATTTTAACTAGTGATATACATGATGATAATGGTGATTGTTAGTTTGAAAGTAATGTTTGCCACATTATGCTAATCTTGTTCTTTGTAATTTTCTGTTATGTTGAGTTGGGAAAAGAGTACAATTAAATTTTTAGAAAGCAATAATTCACCAAAAAGGGTTATTGGGATACTTAATATAATAAATATAAAATTGTGTAGTAATTCTTGTTGAATCAATTTTTTAATTTAGACTTACATTTATATTGCTCTTTATTGAAGAAATTATGTTTCTTAATTTACTCGTGCATGTAATCTCATGTTTATTATTTTTTTTTGGACACGCATGTTTATGGTTTATAATATCACTTTTTTTTCTTTTTTTTTCCGGGTGTTTATTGTTTATAACGTCGTTATTTTTGCTTGTCATTGGGTGTTATGATCACTGAACCATTTGAAGCAAAATAAAGTGAAGTTTTATACTTATTGTTTTGTACAAATCCAAGTTCTCAAGGAATTTAAAATGGTGTGGGAATGTAAAAAAATAATTTAACCTCATGTACAATCTTAGAGGGTGTGTGGGAATGTAAAAAATAATAATTAGCCTCATATGTATATCTTACAAAGTGCGAACGTGAACATCAAATAAGAACTTAAATAATGAACAAAGGCGTGAACAAGTTGTGGGGGAAAATGAGTATGAATTTATAAATATATTACTTGAAAAAAAAAGTTTGAAACATCACTTGATAAAAAAAAAGCAATAAAAAAATTTGTTTATCCTTACTAAAAAAAGCTTATCCATATTGACACTTATTTATATTTTTCAAAAAGTCACATCATCATTTTTTTTAAAAGGACTAAATTGTTCATCTATTTTAGAGTAAAAGGATTATTATGAAAAAAAATTGTACATAGATAAAATTGAAACCAACTATAGAGTACTAGGACCAAAATGGTTGTTTAGCCTATAATTTACTAGGAAAATACCGCTATTATTTGGTCGTGACTTTGTTTAGAAACATAGTACTCCTTCGGTCCCGTTTTAATTGACGTTTTAAGGATATACACATAGATTAAGAAATGCAATTAATGTTTTGTTTAATTGACTAAATTGAGTATAAAATTTCAATATTAACCTTCTAAAATTTATTGAAAAGATGAGAGAGAAACAAATTAGCTTTTAAACATAAAGGATAATATAGAAAATTAAGCATTTAATGCTTCCTTGAAATCTTCAAACCACAAATAAAGAAAAAAAAATAAAAAACTCTATCTAAAAAGACAAATAAAAAGGGATAGAGCGAGTATTAAATTCATCCTTATCTCCAACCTCATAAATGTGCAAATCTTACCGTTGATCTTTTATTCTTCTACACTTCTATATAAAGCAACGGTCATTTGGAACAGGATCACCCACAAGTTGTTGTGTGCTACAATTTCATATTGTCTAAATTCTTTGCCTCTTTGATCTCAGTTTAATTTAGACATGACTAGGAAGAGGGTGGAGCTTGCTTTCGTCAGTAATGACTCGGCTAGAAAAGCATGCTTCAAAAAAAGGAAGAAGGGTTTTCTCAAGAAAGTTGAAGAATTGAGTACTCTATGTGGTGTAGATGCATGCGGCATAATATACAGCCCTTATGACTCCAACCCAGAGGTTTGGCCCAATTTGAGAGGGCCCCTGAAGTGGAAAGAACCAGAAAGATGTGGAACCAAGAGAGTTTCATGAAGAAAAGGGTTGCAAGAGAAACTGAGCAGATCAAGAAATTTGTCAAGGATAATCGGGAGAAGGATATAACCGAGCTTATGAATCAATGCCTTGTTGGAAAAGGACTGGAGAGCTTGAGTTTGAAAGATTTGAATGATCTCGGAGACCTCATTGATCGAAAGTTGACAGGGATTGATATGAGGATTGATGAGTCACTTAAGGAAATGAGTACAAGTACTCCTGCCCAAGTGGCACCACTGGTTGCCCCACAACCACCACTACCACCACCATCTGCGGATATATGAAATGATGGCTAGAGGCTGCGTGGCCGGGCAACAACAAATGCCGGTTGGTGGTTATTATCCTTGAGAGAGAGAGAGTGAGGGAGAGAGAGTGAGAGAGAGAGAGGGAGAGAGATGTTAAGTTCTTTTGCCCTATATGACCTTTTGTGGTTATTTTTATTTTTTAGTGTCATGGCCTTGTTCCTAAGTATTACTGTTATTCAATTAAAAATATTTATTTTATGTCGATTTAAACGTTTTTAGTTTGTAGACCAACAATTTGTTATGAAATTGTCAAACCAGAGATACCAATCACTCAAATCTAATGAATCAATATCCACAAGAACGCCATTTATATCAAATTAACCACGTTGAAGTAGAGTCTTATATTAAAGTTAAATTTCAGAAGAATAAATAGAGAATGAAGAAGTAAACCATATAAAAAATTCAAATAAAAGTGAAAAAGCAAAAATAAAGGGATCAAAAGATGGAGATATGTTCATGAGCTGAAGACCTAGTGGGAAAAAGCAAAAAGGATAGCAGGTTTATGAAAAAGCCAGTTTCTTTGAAAAAAGAAGCAGAAAAGTAAAAGTTCCAAATTAGTCATTAACAGATCTAGGGGGATATAGTTCATACAAATGAACTAATATGAAAAATACTTGAGTTGGAAATAGAATTGGGAGTGATGAGTAGGACTGTGAATGGAGTCCGAAATATTCGATATTCGCAATGAAAATTCGTATCAGTATTTGCATCAAAATAGATATTATCCGTATCCGTGTCAAAACGAATATTATCCGTATTCGCATCAAAGCGGATAGTATCCGTATCTGTGTCAAAATAAATATTACCCATATTTGTATCCGTTCAAAGCGATACGAATACGGATATATGCATATTTATATCCGTTAATATTCGTATAATCAGTAATATCAATATATATAAACATATACGCACACACATATATACATATGCATTTGTAAATCTCTCATTTAATTAATATACAACAGATGAAAGTATTAACATCTATTGATTATACATTTTTTATGATTATTTTATGGTATAAGATATAATTTTTTTTTACGTATGGATATATATATATATATATATATATATATATATATATATATAAACCTAGTTTTATTATTTTATTTAGTTGATTACATGGTTTCTAATTATTAGTTGCTTAAGTGGTAATTTGTTTGGTTATTAATTTAACATTGTGCACGAATTAAAAAAAATAAAAGATTTTAAAATTTTATTTTGAATGGATACGGATACAAATACGGATATACAGATATTTGATATATTTATTCATATTATATTGTGTAAAACAGATACGGAATGAATATTGATATTTCATTTGCATATATGTCGGATACGAATGCAGATACGGATATTAAAATTTATCTTCAGATACGAATAAGAATATACTTGTATCCGCATTCGAAAATATTCGTTTATAACTCTGATGAGGAAGAAGAAAAAAAAGCAAGAGAACAAAATTAGAAAATTTGTTTCAATATTAAATAGCTTAAGTGGTGAAGGGAAAAGGGCGATCCATATTGGGTTTTGTCGAAAAGCAATTAATTTGCAATTTTCAAAGTCAAAATGTCTCTTGCGTTTTTCATAGTAGTACTTGATTTTCCCTCAAGTGTTTCATATTCCAAGAAGCTTTATTAAAGAAGATAACTTCTACAGATTATTCTAGAGCTTGTAGCCTATTATAAATAGATGTCATGTATGATTTTCTTGTATGCAATTTAAAAGATAAAATAATAGAAAGTGCATGAGCAGCAGCTCTACAATTTGTCTCTAGTAATCAATTTTCTAGTACATAGAATTTTAGTTCAGCCTAACATTCTTCTTCAAAGCAGTTTTTCATTACTTTGCCCAACAAATTTGGTATCAGAGCTTTATACATCATACCCATTAGCTTTTTCAATGGCAACAACTTCAACCAGGTTTGCTTACTCTCCTAGTTAAGTCCCTATATTTGACGAAGAACACTATAATTATTGGAGTAGCCAAACGAAAATTATTTTTTTCTTTCAAGATCTATGAGAAGTGGTTGAAGGCGGATATGCAGAACCACCAAATACTGGAAGCTCTACAGCCTGGACTAACTCACAACAAAAGGGATACAAGGAAAATAAGAAGAAGGATGCGAGTGCTCTCAAATTTATCCATCAAGGTGTAAGTAAATCCATCTATCCTAGAAGTTTTGGAGTCTCATTAATTTTTTGGGATTGGAGAAAGTCATTTCTCTAAAACTTCAATCACTTTGGTGAGATTTTGAGAATATTACAATGAAAGGAAGTGAATTTGTCCAAGAATTTTTTTACTAGAGTTGCTGAAGTCATAAATTAGATCAGAAGCTATGGAGACACTCTCCATGCCAAGAAAATTGTTCAAAAGATTCTTAGAAGCATGGCAAGCAAGTTTGATCATGTAGTTGCTACGATAGAATAATCAAAAGACCTATCAAAGCACACCATGTTTGAGTTTATGGGGTCACTCGAAGCACATGAATAAAGGATGAAAATATCTACTGAATAATCTATTAAACAAGCTCTTCTAGCCAAACTAAATATCAAAGATCATGGACAAAGAGGATGTTTCATGCACACAAAAATGGAGATCTTACAACAGAGGATAAGGAGGACATCTAAATCAATACGAAAGAGGGCGACGCCAAAATCAAAGTGGAAGGGAACAAACATCAAAATCAGAAAACTAATTGGGTAGAGGTAATGGAAGAAACGGAAATTCACAGCAAAACCATTACAATAGAAATGATTGGCAATATAAATCTGATAATTTTGACTTTTATTGCATTCTTTGTAAAAAGTCAAACCATCATTCGAGAGCTTGCCGATTTAGATGTAAAGTCCGCCAACCATTCTCGGAGAGATTGGAGGTTCCAATATAAAAAGGGAAAGGATGAGGCTAATTTGTGAAGGAAGACGAAGAAGATAAATTATTTTTGTAATGTACAAAAGCATATAGTGATCCTAAAAATTTGTGGTATATTGACATTCGTTGCAGTAACCATATGACAGGAAATCGGTATCTTTTTGTGGAGCTTAATCATAATTTCTTATCAGACATTAAGCTTGGCAATGGAAAACTACAAAAGGGCCGAAGGAAAATGTGTTATCGCAGTTCAAACGAAGGGAGGTAACAAAAAATTCATTAGTGATATTTATTATGTTCCTAACCTTGCCACTAACTTGTTAAGTGTACGTTGGGCAATTGTTACAAAAAGGATACTTGTTGCAAAATTATTGATAAGAAGACCAATGTCACAGTGAAATTTTTTTTGAAATAGCCCCAAACAAACTTTTTCATTTAAAATGGCTCAAGAACAAAATTTTTCTTTTAAAATGAAAGTGTTGATAATTCATATTTGTGGCATTTGAGATGTGGTCATTTAAATATCAAAGGGCTGAAGTTGTTAAAAGAAAATCAAGCATGTGGTTAGTGGACTTCCTCACATTAACTCACAATCCAAGGTGTGTGAGGGCTGCATCTATGGGAAAATGCAAAGGCTACCATTTTCAAAGTTTTTTTGGCGATCAAAAGCTCCACTAGAGCTGGTACATGCTAACATTTGGGGACCTTCTCGAACTCCTTCTCTTAATAACAAGAGGTACTTTATTCTTTTTATTGAGGATTTTACAAGGATGACGTGGGTGTATTTTTTGGAGCAAAAATCGTAAGCATTCTCAATATTTTTATGGTTCAAAGCACTAGTAGAAAGGCAAAATGGTTGTCAAATGAAGACTCTAGGAACTGATTGAGGTGGAGAATTTATCTACACACCTTTCAAGAATTATTGCAAGGAGAATGACATATAGTGGCAGCTTACCGTTCGGTGCACCCTCAAACAAAATGGAGTTGTTGTGAGAAAAAATTGAACTATTATGGAGATGACCAGAAGTATGTTAAAAGGAAAAGGACCACTGAAGAAATTGTGGGTAGGAGTAGTAAATACTACTATCTACATCCTAAATAGATCACTTACTGAAGCTGTTCATAATAGAACTCCATTTGAAGCTTGGAATCACCGGAAGCCACTTGTGGATAATTTGAAAGTATTTGGTTGCGTTGCCTATTCAGTAATTCTTTCTCAAAATAGGAACAAATTTGATGAGAAGGGCAACAAATTAATTACCATTTATTGGCTATACTAGTGAATTTAAAGGATATCGACTTCTAAACCCATAATCAAATAAGCTAGTAGTTTCTACAGATGTGATATTTGACGAGATGGATATATGGGACTGGAAGGAGAATTTGACATCAAGTTGCAATGAATTTTTTAAACCATTGGCACTTTAAGAAAACGATTCTCAAGAAAGCTCCTCTCGAGGTACAACAAACTCACCACCACCAAGTCCATTTGATGATGAAGATTATGTTTCAGATTCGCCACCAAAAAAGTTCTGCTCTCTACGATTCATGTAATGTTGTACTTTCAGCTTTTAAGCCACAACATTTTGAAGAAGCAAGTAAACAAGAAGTATGGGTGAAAGCAATGCACGAGAAAATCTCAATGATTCGAAAGAACAAGATATGGGAGCTTACTGATTTGCCAAAAGGGAAAATAGTTGATCAGACTTAAATAGATCTTTAAAATCAAGTTCAAGGAAGATGGTTCCACTCAAAAACACAAAGCTAGACTCATAGCGAGAGGATACTCTCAACAACCTATAATAGATTTTACAAAAAATATCGCTCCAGTTGCTCGATCATATGGAGACTATACAGATTGTTCTTGCGATTGCAACCGAATTGGGATTTATCCTTAAAGACATTTTATAGTTGTTTGGTTAGAAGGCATTTGGTGCGATTAATATTTTTGTATATTTGAAAGTTCAAACGCACTATTTAATCTTGTGTGATAGGAAACATCTTATTTTAAACACAGTTTATTTGGCTCACAAAAGTGTTTGGAAGTCCAAACGTACTAAACTCTACAATTTTAAGAGATGAAAAACTAGTAACAAAATAAATAGTTTGCCATTCAATAATGGTATCAATTAAAAGAACTACCTATGTGGATGATGAGTATGAAATATGTTATATTTTTATCCCTTAATACTTAATCTTTTGTATTTATTTTGTGCCTAAATACACTCATTATTTTTATATTTTGATTTAAGGTGCAATTAAAGGAGTCCCGTGACTTTGGAAGTGCTTTGGAAACAAATTGAGCACTATTTGGACTTAAAGTAAAAGGAGAGGCAAAGTTGTAATTACGCAAGCACAGGGATTTAATATTTTATTACAATAAAGTCAATATCTTGGTGATCAAGTAATATTTAATACTCCTATTCATGGAAGAAAAAAACAAGAAGAATCCTACAAGGAGAAGGAAGGATATGGAACAATCTTGGTGTGCTAGTCAAATCCAATAAAGGAAAGGAAAGTCTATCTAGAAGATCTCTTTGAAAGAAGTTGTTTGTCACCAGGAAGTCAATTCCTAGAAGGAATTGATTGAGCCTTGATGCCTATAAATAGAGGATTACCAAGAGAGCGTAGGGACTTGTCTACAAATTTTCCTCTCTATTATTCTTTGGTATTTTCAAAGTCATGTGTAGCTAAATTTTTAGTCTTGGTTTAAGGAGACGGAAGCCTCAGATTATTGCACTGTGGGATCTAACTGGTTTTAATTGTTCAATTTATATTTTGAGTATTGATTATTCTTGTAACGACCCGAAAATCAGGACGACCTCGACGCCCGACTTCAGTCGTTAATAAACATTTACTCTCTAAGCTTACATCATTAATAAATGATATAATCAATAAAAATTGCGGAAAATTTAAACTATTATAAAAATCTTTCATATTTTGAAATCTCATCACAATACCATTCTAATCATGCTGTATAAAGCAGTCTACATCAATATAAGTATTAAAACTTATTATTACAAACTTTTCTCAATTCTAGGTTCCGTAACCATTAAACTTCTACACTTATGATCAAGGTTGAATAAATACCATGATCCTTACAAAATTTCATCTATGAACACAAAGATCAACCTCTGAATTTAATCGTTCCCTGAATAATCGTAGAGTTATTAAATAACCGTTCATTCACTATATAATGTCCTTATACAACAATGTTATCGTACTACTTTACCGTACAAAGTAACTTATATAGTCGCTTCTTGGTTCGAAATTTGAAAATTTCTAATTCTAATTCAATATAGAATAGTCTAATTCACATACATCGTGTACCATCATCACAGCTAAATAAGTTCAATAAAGAAAAACATTTAGCAACCTTCCTGTATCCATGCGTCTCTAGTCCTTAGCATCACGATTCCAAGATAATTTGTCTCGTCTAAAATCTGCAAAAGTTTTATTTTTACAAGTATGAGCACGACGGCTCAGCAAGAACTAACAGTTATCACCTTTCATGCTTCACGTAACATATAAATTTACATTTCATTTATGCATCATAATTCTCATGCTATTTATCTTCTTCATGTCTTATAATCTTATATTATGCATCTTACTCATGCATTATAAATCTCATGCAATGCATCTACACATGCACCATACATCTCATGGCATACATCATGTACCTCATATTGTATATTCACAATAATACAAGTTCCACATAGAACAATATACTCACATAACTGCACAACGTGCACACATAATCATGCTCACAAGCAATTCACATAAACATATGAATATTTAATACATTTAAACAAATCAACAAGGTACTGAAAGAACTTGCCTTAAGCGCTCCTTGCTAAATTACGACAATTCGTCCTTCAAATATCCTACACAATTTATTAACAATAAAATACCAATTAGCCACAATAAATGTTTCACATATATATCGGTTTACATTACTCTATTTCTCATTCTATATAGCTCGCATTTAATAATGCGGCCAAATCTCAAAAATATTCTCTCGGCATCGCGACGTTCGAAGACGACACGATCCTCATCATCATCCAACATATAATCATCATATGACCCAATATATCAATCCTCAAATTTTCGTTTTAAAAAGAATTATAAACTCGTGTGAAATATTTTAATCGTTAACGAACACTATTATTCATTTAATCATAACTTCTTCGTTACTCATTCGTTTTCGTTCACTCTTACGTCAAATTAAAGCTTATCAAGTCTACTTTAATCCCATCTAGGCCATGGTTCTAGCCCCTTATTCAATCAAAACAGATTTTCACCTATTACAAACAACTTCAGATTACTACAAAAAAACTAGTCAGTTTGACCCTACTTCGCTAAAACAGTCATAACTAATTCGTTTCAAAAGATTTTTGAGCGATTCTTGTGCCCACGCGTCGCTAACTTCCGGGGCTATAACTTTTATGCTTTAACCATTTTTAAATTCTGAACATACAAGTCCAGACAATTCTTATAATAGGCTGGTCCGAATCTGGTTTTTCAGATTGGACAGTTTTGACGCGCTTATTTCGCACCTTCATAACTCGGTCGTCCGAACTCGAAATTAGTTCGTTCTGGAGGCTATGGAAAGCTTGGAACATAAACTAAAACATATCTAAAGTTCACAATTTTTTTGTAACTCTAACTAGCCAAAACTATGCCCCGAAACTCCATTCCCGAACTGATTTTCTTCTGTTTGACAGTTTGGACATTTCTTCTCCCAAACGCCATAACTCCCTCATCCGAGGTCGAAATGCGTTCGTTCCAAAGCCTATGGCTTCCTAACTCAGTGTACTACATTTACATCAAAATTCAGAATTTTTCATCCAACTCAACAATACCAGAATTGGTTTAACGGACACTGTTCACGCAGTGTTAAATTTCTAAACATGGTTCACTAATACCTTTGCCACGGATTCGTTTTAACGGCTTTTTGCTTGATTCCAACTGGGATATTCTCATAACCCATGGAAGTATAATATATTAACAACCACCAAAAATCTCAGATATGAATGTAACCACAAAAGGTCCTCTAATCAGTCCATAACAGTCCAAATGTCCAGAAACATTGTTCATTTTGTCCATCTTCTTTCTCCTTTACGCATAGGTTCGGATTTCTTCTATTTTTGTTCCACTTTAATGTTATTAGTGGCTTACATAACCTCTTAACAACATTACCAATCATCCATAACAAACAACAACAATAAGAATCGCAACAAAAACCAACCCACAAGCTTTAGAGCTTTAAAATAAGAAATACTTGGAAACTTAGAAGGAATGAGTTAGGGTATGCTATTTACCTCTTGGATTCTCCTTCTAGGTTGCTAAAACCTTTCCTCTACCTTCTTGAGTTCTCCCGTAGCCTCCCTTCAAGCTCCTTTACTCCACCCACTAGTTTCTCTCTCTAGAATGGTTGGAGATGAAGAAGATGAAAAGATGAAGGTTCCTCTCTCTTCTTCTTTTCTGCAGTAGGTTCTCTCTTTCTCTATACTTATTAGCAAGGAACTGAACATGAACTTAGAAGGAATGGAGCGTATTAAATGGTATGGAAGGAAGGAAGTGGGTTTGGCTCAACCGAGCCCTTCTTCTTTTCTCCTTCTTCATCTTTGAAGTTAGCTCTCTCACTCTCAACTCTCCATTCTCTTGTAAATGAGCTGATGGTTTTTGGAATGAGGAAGGAATGGAGGTCGGATGGGGTTGTATGGGAGAAAGAAGTTGCAATGCCCGAGCTCCCTTTGAAAATGGGTTTGAGAGAATGTGGCATGCAATTGCTTGGCTCAAGGCCATTCACCCGACATCCTCTCCCTTGCTAAATTCCCATTGGCTCACATGTTTCCTTCTTGATTTCTATTGGCTAGCAAATGTTTAATGGTCTCCTATTTGAGCAACACACCAATTTAAATGCACCCATTTGGCTCTTTCTCTACTACTTACCCGAATACTCCCTCCTTTTATTAACCAAATTGTTAATACTTCTACCCATAAATCACATGGGTCAAGTAATGGGTCTTGGGTAAAACAATGGGTCTTGGGTTGGGCCATTTATTTGGACCACCCATGTCAAACATTTGGGCTACTAATTAAAATTCTCAATGGACTTACAAAATCCTACACTTGGATTTTAATAATAATATAATATTTCACATTTATTAGCCCACTAATTTAATCCATTAATGGACTCATTTAATATAGGTTAGCTATTTACTAACCAATTAGCTTACCAAAATCATGTACCTAAATGTACATGAAACCCACATGTATTTGGTTAACATATTTACACCAAATAAATTATTCAAATAATAATCTTCATCAAACTATTTATTTAATCCAATAAATAGCATCTTTGGGCGTATATAGTGCCCACATGAATAACAATTCAACGATATTTCTCGAAATCATCGTATTCGCTTAAACGAAAACTTTCATACTTACTAATCATCGCATCCTCATAATCTAGGTTGTAATATAACCTTTAAATTCATAACTCATAATATTATTAATAAAACTCTATTTTATTCAATAATATCCGTCAGCTCGAATTATCAAGCTACCCATTACACCTCATAATAAGAATTTCGTTATTAAATTCTTATTATAACAGTTCCCGAAATTCGGGGTGTCACATTCTACGCTTAAATTCTATGATTGATATGTTTAATTGCTAGAGTGCACGCTAATTTATTATTCGTTGAAATCTACTGCTAAATTAGATATCAAATCCGTAATTATTTGGTCACTCTAATTTGTGAAACAACTAAGGTTAATAATTAACTGCAGATCAGAAGATTATTATATCTTAGGAAGAATAATCAACTAAATTAAATGCAACCGCTTGTGCTTGTGTTGTTGAGCTTCATTGGTCTTTCTATCTCTTAACGCTGCTACTAGATTAAACTTTCAGCGCTTGTCTAAAGTTGTTTAGTAGTTAGGGTTATTTAGATCGTTTGTTTCTATCTAACTATAATTAAGGAAAGACGTAGAAGAAATTCTAACGCTGAATATTCAAAATACTAATTGTTTATGCTTAAGTCAATGATCAGTGTAAGTTTCTGAAGGTGGAAGTTGAATTAATCCAAGGCTCGTTTCTCTGATTTATTTCGTTAGATTATCTTACGTTATTAGCGTATTTGTTTACTTTATTCAACAACATTCAAAAACCCCTTTTTGGTATACAAGGTATAAAAGTAGATTAATCATTCTCTGTGAGATCGATTCTTGCTTGCACTACTACATAAATATTGTTCGCAGTAAGGTTTTATTTTTGGTTGCTTGCGACAACACACCAGTGGAACAAACTAAAAATTATAAATGAGATTATTTTTTGGAACAATTGAAGTTTGAAACTAAAAACATGTACTAAACTTCATACTCAAACAACCACAAACCATAGGATTCATACTTTCTCTCTCTCTCTCTCCATTACAGGTATCATCACCTGATCACCTCCATGACTAAACCTTATATTTTGTCATTTGCACTCCATCTACAATCGGGTAAACTCAAATACATTTTTGTTTTGATAAATGGATGGCTCAATTCCATAAAAGTAATACATAGACTAGTGAATTGGGAGTCATGAAGAAGAAGAAAATAAAGCAAGATAAAAGAAATCGAAAAATTGTTTCAATAAATAGCTTAAGTGGTGAAGGGAAAAGGGGGATTCCTATTGGGTTTTTTTTTTAATGATATCTAAGAGGAGTCTTTTCTGGATTAGTTTTGTCTTGGATGGTTTTTGAAGTTTGTTGGGAGAGAGTAATTCATGTTTTGGTTAAGTAAGTTCTCTTGGTAATAGTTTGTATTGTAGAGTGGATTTTTTTTTTCCTGAAGGCTGGATGAGGATTCCCGGAATTTAATACAATGCGGTGGAATTTAATATTCCCTCAATTGTTTTTTTTTTTAACAAATATTAAGAAAGTGTTCTAATTCATTGCTTACCGTTAGAAATTAATAATAGGTTAGCTAAATAGTGGTGGAATGATAACTAAATAATGATGAATTCCTTGAAGACATTTTGTGCTTGTTTGGTTAGAGGGCATTTAGTGCGATTAATGTGTTTGTACATTTGAAAGTTCAATTGCAATATAAAATCTTATGTGATAGGAAGCGTTTATTTCATACACAATTTATTTGACTTACAAATACAACTTATTTAACTCATATACGTAGGAGTACTGCGTTTGGAAGTTCAAACTTACTAAATACTACTATTGTATAATTTGAAAACTAGTAAAAACAATGTGTCATGTTATACTACTATCAATTAAAAGAATTATTTTTGTGAAATAAAATAAAAATTATTTTTATAAATGAGATTATTTTTGCGGAAAGGATGGAGTTTGAAAGTAGAAACATGTATTAAACTTCAAAGTACTCAAACAACCACAAACCATAGGACTCGTACTCTTTCACCTGATCACCTCCATCACCATGACTAAACCCTATATGTTGTCCTTTGCATTCCTTCTACAATCGGCTTAACTCAAATAGTTTTTTGTTTTGATATTTATGGATGGCTCAAATCCATAACAAAGTAATACTTAGACTAGTAATATGCATTCCTTTTACTAATGTATACAAAATACAACTACATTGTGGCCCAATTTAAAACTTTTGAATTTGTCACATTTGTAGTCCTCTGGGTTTTTAATACAATTTATTTCTGCCGATTAAAAAAATAAAAAAAAAAACACAAAAAAATACAACTACATGAGAGAGAGAATTGAAGGAGAATGAAACACAAACAGAAAGGACAAGTAATTACTAGAAACTGTATGATCAGATGAACACAAACTACAAACTTTTCACTTTGTCAGACAAAGCTAAATCCATAATTATAACAGATACAACAATTAAAGTAAAAGGTAGTCTCGACTCTTTTTTTCTTTTTCATCTTTTTCCCCGCCTATCAGGTACAACTCAAAGAAACAAGCTATTAGGCTAATTCTTACTCTCTATATCTGAGAGATCATTACTCTCTAGATCTGTAAGAACACTCTTCTCAGCCTGATCAGCTTCTTCTTGAATCGCCCAAAAGTTTTCCAGCGCCGCCTTAGCCTTTCTCCTCGCAAACGCCGCCTTTTGGGACCTCTGCAACGCCTTCACCTGGGCCGCCGCTGCTGCCTTATTCGTGGCCTCAGCGGCAATCTTGGTGGCCGCAAGTAAAACCCTAGCAGCCCTTTCATTGATTATCCTCCGTCCTCGTTCATCATTATAGACAAAGAGAAGAGAGTTAGGGTTAGTGCACAGAGGGCAAATGTAGGGGTTGCTGGGGACGGGACCCACACAGGTGATGTGGGAGGAGGAGCAGCAGCTGGAGCAGGTCACCATGGCGTCCTTTGAGGGATTGGGAGCAGAGGATTCGCACTTGTGGACAAGGTAACAGGCGGGGCAGAAGGCGTGGGGGTGGAGGCGGAGGAAGCAGTCCGTGCAGACTTTGCTGAAGACTCGGCAGAGGCGGACGGGGTGGAGCAGCTGCCCTTCCTCTACGCCGCACTGGCTGCACAACATTTCTGGTTTTGATGAAATGTAGATCTGAATTGAGAGAAAAGTATATATCAGAGGGAGTGAGGCAATGAACTAGGGTTTCTTTTAGGGCTTTTATAGGAGAACAAGCGAGTGTAAAATCGGAAATCCTGAGGGCAAAACGGTGTCGTTTATGTGGTTTCTAATTCATGGTTTCTGGTTATTGGTTACTGGTTTCCAAATTCTTCCCAAACCAAATTAAAGGATTATTACGTTACAACTAGATAAATGTAATTTCCCTGTAAGTTTTAGATGTCAAAATTTTCAAGACCAATTCAATTTCATTGAAAGGCGATATTTTTCTTAATGTAATAAATGTTAATTTTATATATATATATATATATATATATATATATGTATATATATACATATATATATATATTAATAACTTGATAATTTTTTTTTCCCAAACTACTGACAGTAATAATTAAATTTTCTAATAAAAGGTATTTGTGAGTCCTTAATATGCAAACGTGAATTTAGACTGAATTTAAACGCACACACCCTACCTTGGTCACTGCCAAAAGTGATACTTTCGTCCTCCAAGTTAGTATTTTGATTTATTTCTCTTCTTTTTACTGATTTCTCCCAAATTTGAGTCATATGCAATGCACATGCTTTTTATCTGAGACTACTCGATAGCAACTTTGAGGGATAGGTATGTAATTCAACCTTCTAGTAAACTTCACTAAAAAGATTAGTTGTCACTATGATAAAAAAAAATAAAAAATAAATTAAAAAAAGGAAACAAAGTGAGGAAGAAATGTACTCCATTTATCACCAAAAGGATGACTAAAGGTACAAATTTTTTTGTCTCTAAAAAGATGAGATAAAATACATAAAGTGAAGGATAACTATGTCATTTAGTGGGGTTCATTAATATAAAAAAAAATAAAAGTACTCATCACGTTATATAATCTTGTAGGGTCACTAAGGATAAATTTGGAACTTTTTTACTCTCTTTCTTTTATTTTTATTTTTTTAATATGTGTACAAATTGTATTTTGCTCATTCTTTTGAGAGACGAAGGGAGTAATATCTTAAAGAACAAATGCTCGAAGAATGGTGGAAAAATCAGGAAATTGTAGAAAAGAAGGTAGATCATTGAACAATGAGTGTGAGAAGTGAAAACTGTAGATTTTCATTATATCTTTCACTCAATTCTCTCAAATACACATTTAATGACAACACAAATATAATTTTTAGCGACGATTTTAGTGACACAATTATTGCAACAATTTTATTGGGTTGGTTGCGTCACTAAATGTGTGTTAGAGAATAAATTTGAAAAATTGACTTAAATGAACTTATGTGAGTCTTGTTTGGTCAGTTTATTGACAAGCGTATAAATGTAAATTGTGGCTAACCTAACATGGTTTACAAATCTTAGATCTATCTAGTTGCTATATCTAGACTTGACAAAACGTGTATTTAGTTTGGTTATAGGTTATAAAATATAGTTATGGTTAACTAAAATTATATAATTACTTATTTTTAATATGTGTTATGTGGGCTGGAACCAAATATATATGGGTTCACTATAGGTCAACCCATTATTGTGACTCAATGAAATAAATTACTTTAACATATTATTTTTTATATTCCTTTTAACTTCTCTCTAATTTTTTTTATACATTCATTTTTTATACATTCACTTTTTTTGCATTTTCTCCCTCCAAAACCTTTATTTTCTAAATTTTTATGACACGCTCTCTCTATAAAGTCAATTGTCAAATAAATCATGTAGGTAGCTTGTTTGTAATTTTGGGGAATCTGTGGATGGTAACATAATCTATATATATAAATAGTATAAAATCGTCTCACAACCTTATATTTTAGAAATGGTCCTTAAATCTTGAGATATAGCAATAAACCTTAACAATAAATAAAATTTTACTTAATCCTTAAAAAATCTTCAATTATCTTGCTCACCAAATTAATTCTATCCTTGCAATCCGCAACCTCTTAAATCTTTTGGTCACCAAAAAATCCGTAGCTGGAGGTACCATGATTACTCCTCTCTTTCAATTTTCAATTGTCATAGTATATATGTTGTATGTGCTAAATGTATTTAGTGTTGTTTGTTGTCTCTTCCTCTCTTGCTCTATATTGTAAAACTTTTGTTTTGTGTTGATTGTATTTCTTTGTTTTTATTAGGCACTATGCCGCATGTTAAGTAACTAACTCATCTAAAAGTTTAAGCTTGTAGATGGAGGGCCAACGATGTATATTGTGTTAATACTCCCCCCTCCCCTCAAATGCAACTTTATAGAGAAGGGACAAATTAAAGTATATTTGCACTATTAAATTAATATAAAGGCAATTGTGCCATTGAGAAGATTTGAACCCAGATCGTACACACCCAAAATTCTAATACCATGTCTAAAAAGAAACACCAGTACCAACCTTTTGTAATTGCGCAGTAGCCGCACATGGAGGATCAGAGGCTTTCTTTTTAGACCATGTGACCATAGGATGATGAGTAGCAGATGATTTTGACACAAGGGACCGAACCGACTCAGCTGGATAAGAAGAAAAATCAACACAAAGCTTTAACCCAGGTGGAGATGTACCGGTAGCGTGTGGAATAGGAGATTGAATAGATGGCGTGGGTGAGAATGATTGACACGGTGATGAAGAGCTAGGGCAGGTTGTAAGGGGATTGGCAGCAGGTGTTGGAACACTAGCATCCGACAGTGTAGTGAGAGGTATATGAGTAGGAGTAACAACAGTGGGGACAAAAAGCCAGGTTTGAATCGGCAAGCTGGTACGTGGTGTTCGCGTTTTTTGACTCCTCAAAACGTACATGACGTGTTATATAGTATTTTTGAGAGACAATATCAAAACACCGATATCCCTAGTGAACATTGCTATATCCTAAAAATACACAAGGCTTGGAACGATATTCCAATTTATGCTTATTATAAGGACGCAAATATGGAAAACAGAAGCATCCAAAAGTCTTTAAAAATATATAATCAGGAGTATGCTTGAATAAACATTCAATGGGTGATTTTGAGTGCGACACGGGTGAAGGAAGTCTATTAATTAGGAAGATGGCAGTCTCAAAAACCGAAGGCCAAAATGAAAATGGAACCGAAGAATGTACCATTAGGAAAGACCAGTCTCCACAATATGTTTGTGACATCGTTCAACCATGCCACATTGTTCATGTGTATGTGGACATGATAAACGACGATGAATTTCACGTGATTGAAAAAATTTGGGCAAAGAGTGATATTCACCACCCTAGTCCGTATGGATCGTTTTAATTTTACAATCAAATTGGTTTTCGACAAGCAATTTAAATTTCTGAAAAATACCAAACACTTCAGACTTACGAGCCATTGGAAAATACCATATATATTTAGAATAAGTATCAACAAATATCACATAATATTTATAGCCATCGGTAGAAATAGTGGGGGAGGGACCCAAACATCACTGTAGATAACTTCAAGAACATGAGAACTTTTATTAACTGAAGAAGTTAAAGACAATCGGGAAGATTTTCCCATTTGATACGCTTGACATAAATTATCAAAATACCTAGAGGAAGATGGCAATTTATTCCTTGAAATAATACTACTAAGAAGTTGTTTATTGGGATGACCTAATCTATTATGCCAATGCTCAGAACTAGTTTTAACAGCAGTGGATGCAGTTGGAGACGACACATGGGATGGAAGAAGAAGACGGTAGAGTCCATGATCACTCGGGCCTTTGAGAAGCTCCCACCCTGTAGTGCGATCCTTCACAACAAAAAAATTGGTATGAGATTCAAAATATGAATTATTATCATGTGCAAATTTTTGTACTGATAGTAAAGACTTATTCAAATCAGGTACATGCAATATATCATTAAGCTTGAAAGTACGAGATGCAGTGTTAAAAGATTAACTGCCAGCGTGATGTATGGGCAAACCTTTACCGCTGCCAACCACAAGTTTATCATTACCGTTGCAATCGTCATTACGACCAAGAGTTGTCAAATCCGGCGTTGCATGATGTGACGCACCAGTGTCTGGGAACCAGGACTCAGGCAGCATAGTGGTAGATGAAGGAAGCATGGAGGCGGTATGTGCTCTAGGAGCTGCATGATTGTACCTTTGGAAGCAGGTGATTGCGGTATGATTTCGCCCTTGGCAGATTTGGCATGCAAGCCTATTATCTGACTGATGGTTGAAGAACCTATTTGGGCCACGACCAGGACTGCGATTAGAGTTTCCACGACCGCGTTTACGATTGAAATTAGCATGAGGGCGCGGCTCTTGGGGTTGTTTCTGAACAACATTAGCAGTGGGATTTGGGTCCGCTGGTGGTTGGATAGCAACAGTGTCGGATGAGGAAGCATGAATGAATTCATGGGAGAGTAAGAGGCTGTGTAACTCTGGAAAAGAGACAGGCTCTGGACGGGCAGCTAGTGTGGTGACAAGGTCACGGTACTCCGATCGCAGCCCCTTGAAAACAAAAATATGGAAATCCGCATTACTTAGCGGTCTCCCAACAGCAGCTAGAGCATCTGCTATAGCTTTGACCTTCTACAAATAAATTCTTATGGACAAATCCCGTTGGTGCAAGTTCTGTAGATCCATGTGCAGGTTTAGGATTCGGGTATTGGATGTTGATGCAAACGCGGTGGAAAGCGCTTGCCACAACTCAAAAGAAGACACAATATCAACAGCTAGGTGAATGACATCCTCAGACGAATGAAATGAGAAGGCTTAGTAGGAGCTGGTCCTGAGCATGCCAGACGGTGTAGTCGGGATTAACTTGTGGTTGGGACTGATTTGGAAGAGTGATGGTAGGAGGGTTTGTGGTTGAAGTTGAAGAAGTGGTCGACATGGGTAGAGAGAGAAATTTTTTTTGCTCTTCATATCAACTTAAGTAATCAACTCATCTAAAAGCTTATATAAACTTGTAGATGGAGAGTCCAATAATGTATATTGTGCTAATATCGCACAATCCTTTCATCTTTCTACACATAATTATTGGTGATATTCACAAGCTATATGGAGAACAATTATAATCAGAAGAAGAAAATAAATAAAAAGGACCATATGTAGCTAATTACAAACACATATAAGAAAAACATATGCAGATTAAGACAAAGTATAAATACATGTGTGCCTACATTTATCTACTTACACATTCCAATGTAATTTATTTTTTTTTAAATGTAAACATTAGTTTTAGGTTGAAATCACAAATTATTTTATCAAAATTACGGAAAACTTGGTCTTTTTCTCAACTTTTATTTAGAGCAGTAATGTTATTCTTGAGTATCCTCATCTCTGCCCATAAGCCAATTCATAAAAAAAAGAGAGATCCAGTTGCCTCACTTCACTACTTATAAGAAGCTCCATAATCCATGCTTGAATAGAAATTAAAAAATTTAGATAATTTATAAATTATCAAAAGAAGGGTAATTTCATGCATAAACGTATGGTAAACTGGAGTTGATGTTCTAACATATGAAAGTTGGTTCATTCAACAAGGTGTTGTTTGCATAAAAAGAAAATTCTCAATAAAAATCTCTAAGAGGTAATATTACATATTCTTTAATCTATTACAAAACTAGAGTGTGTATATTGTCAATTTACTTTTTAGATAACCAAGAAATATAGTAAAAGGATAGAGAAATTAGAAGTAGGGACTAGGAGTCTACCATCATGATAACAAGTGAAAATTAAAAAGGAAAATACAAATGAATACACACATATGAAGCAAGGACAATGCTGTTTTATTCTGCTGATATGTGAATAAAGACTATGAAATTTTATCATTATGGTATTTGCATCTTTTTTTGGTATATTCATTTGTTTTTTAAGCAAAGTTTGTAGTCATTCTATTAGTAATAATAAGTTCATTTGTACAATTCTAGAAATATTTTGTAATCATCATATCTAGAAAAAACAAGAAATTAAAAAATAATTTTAAAAACAAACCCGTATTTTGCACGGGTTTACTTAGCTAGTAATCTATACTTATACTTACTATAATAGCACAAACAACATTTTATTGTACAAGTTATCTGAGATGTCTTGGTTCGTTATGAACTGAATTGACTCATGAAACTATACTTGAATTTAATTGGTTGATATTTTCTCTTATTTTATTTGTATTATCTCATAAATATAAATGAGAATTGGTAGATTCCATATTTCCGTGGACAACTTATTCATAAGATATACTCCCTCCGTCCTAGGATAAAAGTCTTCCATTAACTTTTTATGGTCAAATTGACCATTTTTCAAATCAATATATCTTATTATTCTTTTATATATATATATATGTAAAAAACCTATAAACATTATAAACTACATACAATTTAGTATTAATCTCAATATTTACTTTTTTGAAAATCTAAATATATATGTTTAATAGTTAATTTTAAAAATGGTCAATTTAACTACAAAAGTCAATGGAGGATTTTTATCTTGGGACGGAGGGAGTATAATAAAATTTTTAGGCAATTCAATGTGTGTGTGTGTGTGTATATATATATATATATTGTAACGATCAAGAATGTAGACCATCCTTGTAATTAGGATTTTATTATTTAATAAATAAAATGAATATTTTGACAGAAATGCTTATGTGTTATGTGTGTGAAGGTCGATTTTGATCTAATGAATGTGATATTTGATTTTGATCATGTGTCACGGTTTCATAAATGAAATAAAAATTTTCCGAGAAACCGCTAAATCATTATTCATAAAAACACTATTCATCGCATGTCGGACTCGTTATTTCGTTTTTCGACTTTTCAAGCGATGTTATATTAATTAATTGATATTGGGAAATGAAATCTCCAATAAAAATACTTTTATCAGAAAAAGGCGTAAAAACACTATTCACGATAAAAACGTTTTTCGTGTTTTCGATTTTTCGAATTACGGCATAGTGTTTATTCGGGAATGTGAGATATAATCTCTAATAAAAAATTTCTGTAAGAAAATTTTTAGGTTTGATTAATCGGACTAGTTAGGAAACCCTAACTAGAAAGAAACTACAAGCGAAACTAGTTTGAACCTAACTAAGCCAATTGAGCCTAGGGTTTAAAATGGCTTGGCTAGGGTTGAGCCAAGGGTGGGAGCCTAGGGTTAATGAGACTTGGCTAGGGTTGAACTATGGCTTAAGCCTAGGGTTAAAACCTAAAGACTTAAGGCCTAAGAAAGGGTTAGGGTTAGGGCTAGGTGTCACAAGTAAGGAAGTTTGATGGCTATGCGTCACTTGATTAGAATTGAGCATGAGGTTAATTGAACCAAGGAGATGAGTCATGAGAGAGAGAGAGAGAGAGGAGTGGCCGGATGGTGGGGATGAGGGAACCAAGAGGGATGAGGCACAGGCCATAAATAGAAAGTTTATCCCAATAAAATCAAGTGGAAGATTTGTGTCCCCTCCAATCTCTTTAATTTTGCCAAACAAAGCCTTAACTAATAATTATGTCTAGCCTTAGTTAATTTAATTAAAGTTAGTTTAATTAACTAATGCTTGGTTAAGGCCTAAAAGACTATAATACCCTAGCTCTTGGATGACCTATAAATAGGATTGCAAGTATACTTGCATTTCCTTTGAATCATTCCTTATAATTTTCCTAAGTAAAAGCAAGAGCTTGAGAGAGAGAAGAAAGAGAGAAAGAGGGACGGATCAAGAGAGAGGAAGGAGCAAGGAGAGTAAGCTTGTAATTCTTGATTAATCTAGCAACAAAAAGCAAGAAGTAGAAATCTCTAAGAAGGTAAGAACAATAAAACCCTAACTTTTCATCTTTTTATTTTTAAAAGCTTCTTAGTTTGTTAAAGAAGTGCTTGTTGGTGGTTGTTTGTAACAACCCGGATTTTTCAAGAAGGATGTTTATAATAAGAATTTAATAAATAAAATTCTTATTATAAGATGTAGCGGGTTGAGTGTAGTATATATATGTGTTAAATATATATATTTACGTGATTTATGTGATAAGAGAATAAATATATGTCTATTATATATTTATTATAGATTAAGTGATGAGACGTGAGCTAAAAGTTAGTCAAAGCTAATTAATTTAATTAGTATGGACTAACTAACGAAACGTATAATGGTATTAAAGGAAGCCAAAAACTCGAATTTAAGTTTGGAGTAGGCTGTAAGAATGATGAAGAAGGAAAGATAAAAAATTTAACGATCGCGAATCGTGAATACCCTTGTAACTTGGGTTTATTAATATTAAGGAATATATTAAAATTTTATTTTTATATGATGTGTTTAAAGGTTATATTATAACCTAGATTATGTTAATACATGAATTTTATGTGTTGTAAGTTTCGCGTAAGCGAATATATTGATTTCGCGTAATATCGCAAAATCACTATTTACGGGTAACGTTTCCCGAGGCACTATTCTCACCCGAATATTTTTACGTCTTTTTCAATTTTCATTAATTTTGTTAAGACGTTTATGTGAAGGGATAATTTTTCCAAGCTTTAGAAATTTTATTTGAGCCCGAACGAGATTTATTTTGTATCCGAAATGTATTATATGGGTGTTCCGAATAAATGAACAAATCCCATAAATATTATTTTTACGCGTCCTAATATTTTATAGGAGTACCCATTTTAATTTTTGGGTAGAGTTATTGACCAAATTTGGTACAAAAGTGAAAGTATTCGTGTATAGAAAGGGAGCATTTTGGGTGTAACATTTGTGTGTCAATTTATTTGGAGACCAATTTAATGCATTAGCCAATTGGAGAAGAGGGAGAAGAAGTGTGCGGCAAGATGTTGCCCAATACCAAAACTAAATGTTTTGATAATTAAAATGAGAGACATTCTCATTAATTAGGACACCCACCTCCTTGGTTTCCCAAACTCTCTCCCTTCACCTGAAGCCCTCCCCTTCTTGTTCATTCATCTAAGTCTGCAATTTCAGTTCACTTGATTGAGAGAGAGCAAGCTGCATAGAAGGAAGAAGAAGAAGAACAGTCTGAAGAAGAAGAGAGAAAATAGAGAGTTTAGAGAGAGAGAAGTGAAGGAAGGAGAGGAGTGCACGGGAGGAACCAAGAAAGAAGAAGAAGACCTCAAGCTAGCCTATCAAAGCTTCTATCCCACCTAGGAAGGATTTACAGAGGTAAATCTTCTTCTAAAACTCATTTCGATTGATTTTGTAAAAGATTTTCAATCTTTTTGGTTTTTGAGCTTTTTAGCTCACAGATGATTTTTCTTCCGATTATGTTGTTGTTGGTTGGTTGTGAATGGTTTAATATGTTGATAAGAGGTTATAGAAACCATTAATAACTTCTGAAAGTGGAACCAAGTGAAAGAAATCCATACTTACGCTTAAAGGATGAATAACATGACCTTTGGACATTTTTGGATAAGGACGTTCGGACGAATTTTAGAGGACATGTAGCTTAGATTCTGTGTTAGTTTAAGTTGTTTGATGTTATGGGATTGTAGTTCCATGGGTTACGAAGTTAACCCAATTGGAATGGAGTAAAAAGATGCAAGAAACAAAGATCTATTGATGATTTTGGTGAAGAACACCAAGAACACCAAAAACAGAGTGCGACTTAGTACTTTGGCCTAAGATTTGGCCATGTTAATGTTAATGGATAGCTCTGAAATTTTGATATGTTGTAGCCCCATATCTTAGGAGTCCATAGAATCCGAAATGGACAAATTTGAGCGTGTATAGAAGAAGTTATGAAGATTGGAGTGAAGGAGAGTCAAAAAATCGCGAAACCTGGAAATTCTAGGTTGAGGTGCTGCAGGCCATGGGCACGGGCGCGCGCGCACGACTTATGTGCTGGACAACTTTGACCTCCTGTAGTAAAACGGGCATAACGTTCTCATACGAACTCGGATTGAGATGATTCAAGATGATTCGGAACGAGGAAGAGTAGACCTACAACGTTCTTTTAATAAGTTTTAACATTTGAGGTCGGAAAAAAAATTCCTAAATTGGCCATCTTTAGGACTGTTGTGCGGTTGGAGACCATCGGAGGGCGTCGGGCATGCGCGTGTGCAACGTGCAATGTTTTTGACACTAAGTAATGATGTTCTAAGTCTTAAAACATGAAAATTATGTATTATAATGATATTAACATTAATCAATGTTGAATTAGGTAAGTGTATGAGCATGCTAAGCATGTGCGAAGGAGGCGAATTAGGATGTGACGTATAAACGTCGAAACGCCGCGTAAATTGTTAATACACTTAAATAGTGATTCGATTCAAATGAGACGAATATTATAAGATATGGAGTGGGGTTTTATAAACCAATAAGTATGGATACTGATGAGGGTCGTAACGTTTCCGAACGGCGTGACACCGAGAGGCGTTTTGGCCTTAATCGCGTTTATTAATTTATAAAACGCGAACAAGTTGTAATGAAAGTTATAAATTTAGTATGTAAACAAATATGAAGTCTATATTTGACTAATTGGTATATTTTTATAAATAATCGAATTTCTGGATATCATGTTGACAATTTTGACATTCTTGGACTCTGGATAAATTAAATTACAAATCTCTAATATTTATTCTTAATTTTATTGTTCCTATTCATTATTTATATCATTGTCATAATCCTCAGACTTAAATTGTAGTGAAAGTTCTTTTTGACCCGTAGTGCAAAGATGAACTGGTGATTGACATGATTATGACCAGGAACTATGTATTAGTATATTCATGACCTTTGGTGTTACAAGCAAAGACTTATGGTGAAAGTTCTCTTTGGCTCGCAGTGGAAAGATGGGCTGGTGTTTAGCATGATCATGACTAATGGTGTTACAATGAATATCTTTGGCCCGTAGTGCAAAGATAAACTGTTGAACAGGAACTGTTGATTGGTGTTACAGGGATAAAATATTGGCGGTGAACTTTTAAATTATAGAAGATAGTAGACATTATGGTCTACTTGACTCTTCATATGGATTACTTGTTCCGCTGCAATTATCGTTGAAAACTTATATTATCTTTAAATCTCTAATTTAGCACTGTTGAAGGCTAAAGATAATTTATTCTTCATTATCTTAGTTATGATATTCTTTACTGTGCTATTTGAGCTCACCCTTTTCATTTTGTTCTATTGTTCTTCTCAGAAAATGAGAGTGTAGCTAGGACTAGCTGGGAAATGGAGTGATGGTCTGAGACTGTAGAAATATATCAATATATTATAAAATAGTGTGACAATAATTGTATTGAGAACTTAAGTTGGGTGTAAATATTGTTGTACTAGATACAATACAATATTTGTATTAAAACTCACAGTATATGTGTGTTGTCGTATTTTACACGACAGATTAATAGTTGTAAATAGGAAAATTTGTATTTAGATTTGTAGTATGTATTTTGGCGATTAAAAATGGGTTGTGTGGACCTATTTTGGGGGCGTCATATCTAATATTAGAACGGAGGGAGTATTGAATGTATATTTGATAATATAAATTATAATTAATAAATAAAATATAATTATAAATCCTGGCATGGGATACCGAGCTAATAAACTTTAAAATTTAGGAATGGTCATTCAACACTAAAATTTAGGAATATGTTCTACCTATTATTGAATTCAAAATCTTTTTATCTACATTCTTACTATAACAATTATATATGTACTACTATCTCTTATTATCATCCATTTTTTAATTTAGTTAGTGTCCTTTAATTAAAGTTCATATTCATCATAACAATATTATTTAGTTATCTAATATTTTTTGTCATTAAATAATATAAGTATAGCTATTTGATTTTAAATAAGATTTTACATATTACATAAATAGAAGAATGTATATATATATATATATATATATATATATAATTGCAAAAAATGGTCTCTCAACTTTAAAATTTAGGAAAAGAAACTATTTTTTCATCTGTTGTTTGATTTTAAAAAAATTTCATTTATATTTTCTTACTATTACAATTATTTACTTACCACTATCTCTTATTTCAATACGTTTTTTAATTTAGTTAGTGTTCATTAAAATTCATATTCATGATAACAATAATATTTAATTATATAATATTTTTTTAATATTAAATTAAATAAGTATAGCTATTTGTGTTTAAATAATATTTTACTATTACATAAATAGATGAATATATGAATATATAAACAATTAAATCATTAATTTAAAGATGAATACTATCATTTGTATTATATAAATTGATGAACTATTATTATAGATATTTAATTTAATTTGATTTTTTTTTTATCAATAATCAGTTATACATTATTAGTTAAACAACATATTTGTAGAACAAAATAATAATTTTATAAAAATTATCGTACACAATATTAATATATTATTATAGTTGATATATTAGAATAGTATAATACATTTTTTTTAAATAATATAATAATTTTACAACAAAATTCGTACTTTGTACGAGATCATGAGTTAGTAGAAGGAATAATGATCAGAATTCTATATATAATATCATAAAAAAAAATATTTTACGATTTATAGATCATGTTTATGTCGTACTTTAGCACATTCATGCATGCAAATCACATAGTAATATAATCAGTTTAATATTAATTGTATGCACAGTTAGGCCTGACAAAAAATGGGGTTGATTTGATTTTGGGTTACATAATATTATTATGGATTTATTAAGAAATAACCATATAATCTATATTTAATATTGTTCATGTCACTAAAAGAAAATGGCCCATTAACGACCAAGAGTATTTGCGACCGTATTATTCGGTCGTTACTGCTAGTAATAGCGACCACACTTAAAACTAGTCGCTATTTCCATTAGCGACCGCCCTCCGGTCGCTGAGCGGTCACTATTATAATTTTGCCGCCATAAATTTGGCGCAAATGTTGGTGGGGGAGACTTATTGCGACCAATCCGTAACAGCGACTGCATATATATCGGTCGCTAATTCATCCACGTTAATAAAAAAACAGCGACCGCATGCGGTCGCAGAAAGTGGTCACTGATTCTTTTAAACTCCATCAGCAGCCAGCCAGTCGGGCAAAAGAGGAAGAAAGAAAAAGAAGAAGAAAGAAAAAGAAAAGAAGGAGAAAAGGGAGAAAAGGGAGCGACGTCGTTGTTTCAAACCACCCCACGCCGCCGGTCTGCATACAATTGCAGATTTTTTAGGTAAAGAACAACTCCTGCAATAGTTTTATTTGGCCATCTCTTATAGTTTTCTTTTTACCCCTGTTGTAGTTCTCAATAATTATGAATTGACACTTTTGGATAGAAGTCCTTGTGTACTATTTTAATATGTAAATTAACAATTGCTGCTGTTAGTTTTTGTACCTTTACACTTGATTTGGTTTGCAAATAGTAATTAGCGAGTAGGTTTTGCCACATAAAATAAAGGAAGGAAAATAAAAAGTGAAAGGTGTCTCCTCTCTTCTTGCACCATACCACTGGTATGGTAAAAAAATGGAAAACATGCACTGGGCAAAAGAAACTGACTACTACCCACAATTTTTCATAAAATATTAACAAGATAAACTATAGAGATAAATAGGAAAAGAGAGTTTAAAATCCAAAATTGTAGTACCATGTAGAACATATCAAAATTTGAAGTCAATCGGATGTAAGGATTTCAAGTTATGATTTTCCAAAGTGGGTAGAAAAATAACAAAGTTGCTGGAAATTTGCATTACGTATTATCACGCGATAAGTACGGAGGGGTTAGTAATATGAAGTTAGAGTTGGCAATGTAGTTAGCTGACTCATAAGACAAGGAAGCAGGAGGTGTATCAATGTAGGAGAACTAGCCTATACAGTGAGCTTAGAGTCTGACTAAGACAAGCTAGGAGGTTAGATTCAATTAGCCTTACCCACTCTTCTTCCTCAGTCCCATTATCTCTATTTTTATTATCCATCCGTGTATCTCTTCTTCTAAATTCCAAATTCCCATATTCCCTAAGCTAGCACCAAGTTGGAGAAAACTAATAAATGAGAGTGGAGAGCAATTGGAACTAAAGTTGAACGAGAATTCATCAACACAAGGTAAGAATTAAATTTAATCCATTGATTCCTCTCTTCCTTTTCTTCTAACGAATTGAATTTTAAAGTAGAGGATGAATAGAAATAACTAATGTATAGCTTGATTATGTAATTGAGTTGTGAATAACAAACCTAAAACATGCGTGATTAGTTGTTGATGTGCGGAGGAATAAGGGTGGAGGATTTCTATATGAAATTCTAGTGAAACAATAAACATATGGTTAAGAAATCTATCAAAACAAAGAACGCACACTAGTTATTCGATAAAATGCATCAAGGAAGCTTAGAAGCTTGAAATGGATAATTACCCAAGTCAGGAAATTAGAGAACATTCATATATGTATTATAATGTTATTTAAGCCATTTGACGGAATCAAAACACGTTTAAAGGCGAATTGGAATTAAACGAAATGCTAGAAACAATTACGATCACGCACTTTTGAGGCTTAATTTGGGCTGTCGAGGATATCCGAAATGGATGGTTAAAATTTTCTAAAAATAGTCTACTATAGTGACTATAATATATTCGAACTTGATTTTTATCGGACGTATGTGTTAGAAGTTATAATTTTGTAAACTAGCTACGTGGCAAGGGAGGCTGCTGCCTGTGCAGCAGCTGCGTGCACAGCAATGTGCAGCAGCTTGCCCACAGTAGCAGCAAGCAGATGCTAGCAGCAGCCCGCAGCGTGCACCTCACTAGCAGCAACATAGCAGCAGTATCGTGCAGCAGTTGCGTGCACAGCAATGTGCAGCAGCAAGCACTCGAGCAGCAGCGTATAGCAGTCATGTGCACAGTGAGATGCACATCATCGCACACAACACTTACCAAACCAACTAGCAGCAGCACCAAACGAATTGTCAGCAGCAGCAGCGTATCGTTGTGCTGACTGCTGCTGCAGCGGCTTGGCTAGGGTCGTTTATGTTAAGACTCACAGTTAAAAAAAATCTATATATATATATATAATATAATAATAATAAAGTACACAATAAAGCTAACAAGATACACATTTAAGCTTGGGATTTCTAAACTAAATAAGAAGCTGAACTTGTTTTTAGCGGACTGTTGTAACAAGCTATCGAAACGCGATAATATTTAACGCGTTAGTATATGAAAATGAAGCTATAATTATTACGGAAGTTATAATTTATTTATACAAGTTATAATTGCACTCAATGTATAAGATACGCTATGAATTTACTTAGGTGACCTTACTTAGGTATAAGATATATGTAATACTCATGTATTATAAGTGAGTTAAACTAAAATTTTAATGTACTCACATATTTAAACTACGTCGAAGCCTATTAAAGCGAAAACTGATGATCCTAAGCTAATAATATGCCAATGTGGATATTTAATATATAACTATATAAGTTATATATTACAGATATGTGGCTAATGCATTCATGTGGCTATGATTGTGTAGGATCCGTAAAAGCAAATTTAGCTGAACTTAATACAATAGACAACAGACAAGGCAAGTATCTCTAATTCCTTTACTTTCAAACAAGTTCACTTACCTTGAGAAAATGTTTCGCAATTATATATGAATAATATAATGTTATATAATTTTATTCCAATCAGCTTCGAAAAATAATGAAGATAAGATCATGTATAATTGATAAAATTCGGTACACATTTGCAATTTAATGAAGGTCTATGCCATTTGTTCTGGCTAGACCCCAGATTTGACTATTTCAATTCTTTCGTACTAAGTCATGAAGTTGTTTCAGAATTTATAAAGTTGTTCATCCTTTTTGCTCTTGGGTTGAACTTCAAACTGAGTAGAACATCCCTAACTTGGGAAAAATTTTATGTTGCGTCCTGGGGATGGTGACGATGAACACAAATGATGTTCTATTAGATAGTATTGATCAATACAGGGCATAACGGGCTGATCACCCACCGTGCCTGTAAGACCAGACGGTTCACAGATGGATTTCTAATAGAACCTTTTCAAGAAAAGAAAAATAAACATTCATGGTCTTGTGACCATTCAGTATCAGAATTCAGTATATCATTTCAAGAATATAAATGAGTCATACTGTCGTTTAAGAATCGTTCAATTGCTTTACGATATTTATTCTTCTATCAAAGCATATCTCAGAGAGAACATTTATTTCTTGATATACGTGTTTATCAATTATTATTACTTGCTGAGTAATCAAATGCTCATTCTTGCTTTGAATATAAATGTTTTCAGCTAAGCCAGAACGCATAGAAGGATCCGAAAAGGATAAAGGCAAGGGAAAGCTATAGGAGTAGTTATAGATGGATGTTGTAATAGATAGACTTTTGTTTTATAAATACAATATCTATTATGTAATAAAGATACTAAAGGTCTTCGTACCTGGGATAGATACCTCTGATGTAATAATTATTATTATCTTTTATGATAAGCAGTTTGTATAAATGGTATCGTGTAGCACCAAGTATGGGTTTTAAGTACCCGGATTTGGGGGCGCCACACTTTGATCTCGTCGTATTACCTGCAAAAGTTCCACTAAAGTTGGGGGGCTCCGGGAGAATTCTCCGATACCTAATTCAGAACGCTGATATGAAGCGAGAGAATTATTCTGGGGGTCCAAATTGTGTACTTTGATTATGGTGGAGCATCCTTTATTTATAGCATGATAGTTCTCTCTTTCAGGAGTTAGGAATTAGAATCCTTCATGGATTTAGAGACCTTCCAAGTTGTCAATCTTTAGTTGGTTAAATATTATGGTAATTCTATTATTTATTGGATTGAATATTCTTGTAAAATACTCAATAAACCAAATTATTATATTACCCTTTATTAATAGGATTTTAGAAATAACACGTGACAATTCGCCATTGATAGATTATTTTTACCCATGTCAATATATATATATATATATATGTATATATATATATATATATATATATATATCTGTGTGTGTGTGTGTGTGTGTGTGTGAGATAGTTTGTGTGTTTGTAAAACCAAAAACGTCCTTTTAGTCGATGCATAATTTAGTCCATCACATTTTAAAATAACAACTGCATCTCTTGAACCAACAAATAATTCACATATACCATTAAATGACTTAAAAAGACCATCAAATGACTTGAAAGATCTTTCTCGAGTGCTCAAAGTTGCGATTATAATAATTAAAATGTTAATAATTTAATATACGAGGTTAATAACCCTAGTATGCACACATCATTGTAAACACCAGAAGAGCTAGCCAATTAATACGTACTAACAAGTATAAATATGAGGAGAGAGAGAGATTAGCATTTGTAATGGGAGATGTTTCCGAGCTCACTTTGAAGCTATTTTCATATTGTGCTAATACTCTCCATCAAATGTAACTTTACGGAAAAAGAACAAATTAAAGTACATTTGTATTATTAAATCAATATAAAGGCAATGTGCGATCAAGATTATTTAGATCTCTGATACAATATTAATTAATCATTTCATCTAAAATCTTAAACTATTAGAAAGAGGTACAATCAATTGCTCTTGCTCAAGAGAAGGATTGTACCTGATACTAGTTTTTAGGATGCATTTGGTGTGATCATGACTTAGAATCTACAGACCATCTGTCAATGACATGTCCCTGGGCTTGGTAGATCTGGTTTGCTGTGTTTGGCTAATGAAATTTATCTTTTGTTTCACCAAATTCAATTGTACAGGTGTGAATGGTGTGCAACTATTTTAATGACAAGAGAATGATGAAATTATGGAAGCTAGAAACCATGGATTCTTCAAGCATGAAATCATATGTTGGAAAGAAGATGCTGATGGAATCAAAAGAAGATCATTCCAGTGGGGCTAGCTTTATTCAAGGTTTTTGTAGTGGTTATAATAGTCACAACCGGTTACAAGAGCCATGGTAATGTGTTTAGCAATGTGATGTATACATTGTGGGGGTTCGAAGAGGTGGTTTTTGTTTTTTTTTCTTTTTTTCTTGTATGTAATTTTGATGTAGCCTATTTGCATGTGGTTGATCCATGCCTTATGGATCATACCATGATTGCTGAGACCATATAAGAATGGTTTTTTATTATTGAAAGTTATATTTTGCTTATCCAAACAAAAAGAAAAAAGAAAAAAGAAAGAGGCACCAACAATTGTGCTAATAGCAGGCAGCATGACCTTTTTAAAGCTACTCCTCTTCTTTTTTCTTTTTTTCAGTTCTTGGTCATAAAAATGTCTTTAGTACGTCGAAATCCTAATCAAAAAAAACTATGGAAGGAATTTTGCAGGCATATCATGTTCCAGGATGCAACATTATTGTTTCTCATCTTCTTTTTGGAGATGATATATATGCTTCTCTTCTAAAATGAAAACTTTTTCCAATATTAATTCTCCGAGAAAGTTACTTCATGACTATGAATATGTTCTGGTCAGCTGGTAATAATTCAAGAAAGTTTAGTTGTGCTTTCTTAAGTTTCTCTAGTTAGAAGGAATGCTACTTAACACAAGCTAGGTTTTAAGTACAACCAATGCAAAATCTTCTATTTTCAGGTTGAAGATTAAAACTACTGGCCATGGCAGGTAAGCTTTGGCTGCTCGAAAGTGTTGTAAGTTCCATTGCCACACACACCTTAATTGTCAGTAATTCCTTTACGAAAGCCTTAGTTAGGTTAGAAATTTTGATTGCTAATTTCTTATGGAATTCTAATGAGAGTCCTATTTAAGCATCATCAAATCTCTAAAGACTGTTGTTTTTTATTTACTATTAATTTTCATAGATTTGTGTTTTGAATTAACCACCTCATTTTAATTAATTTATCTTTAGCCTCACTAAGTGTAGCGCCCCCCAAAATCGGGACCAACTTAATCAAAATTAGGACTAATTTTAATCCCGACCTTGTGCGTTAAATACTATCTTAATTCAGCTTTACATCATATTAAGATGAAATAATAGCTCAAAATGCGAAATAATTAAAAACTTTTTATATCTTTCTTTCTATTCCCTGAAATCGCAACCTTTATGATTATACATTGAAGTAGATATGAGTATATACAACTCAATTCTACATTCAAATTCTTTATTATATAGTAGTAACACTATATTGATTTTCTTTATAGAATACTCATCCCAATATATTTAAAACAAATATTCTTTGTATATTGAATAATTCGAACTTTACGTACCAGTTAGTTACATATATCAAGAATCATTGTCATGATTCAATACAAGTTCTAATTAAAGAACCGAAATTTCTTTGTACGACTTCTAATCTTTATCGCCCAGATAGCAGATAATATCGCCCTGCATCTTTATCCTGCAAAATTTGGGTTTTGCAAGTCTGAGCTCGACAGCTCAGCAAATCTAGTAGTTTTCATGCTTCACGTAGCACATAATTTCATGCTCAGCTCATACATAATCATTCTACTATGCATAACATACATATATCATAATTCTAAGCCATGCAATTTCATATGCTTGATATATCTAAGATATCACTTATCACATATAGACTGAGTTCCATAACTCAATCAATTTAGTCATAGTTGACTTTCACATTTCATAAAGCATAGCATGTAATTCATCATATTCATGAAGATCACCTTATATATTCAACAACAAGTTCGTACAACACATAGGAACTGAAAGACTTGCCTCGGTCCTTTATAACTTTACGTTAATTCGCCCTTCGAATACCCTGACTGATAATTCAACTCTTTTGAATAGATGACCAACTTTCTTTTTCGTCCAGAATGAACGGATAGAGTCTTGACATTTTTCAAATACCTCATCCATGCTTATATGTGAATCTTTTATCAGTACCTCGTTGAACACAAAGATAAACAGAAATAACTACACCTCAGATTTATCAAGATTAGTTTTATGCCAAAACCTTCATTTCAAAACGAATTATTAAACTCGTTTTAATCTTTAACAGACATTGTTTTTATTTATCGTAACTTCCTTCGTTACTTAACCATTTACGTTTATTAGTCAGTCAACACACGGTCTATGGCGTCTCAACATCACATGAGCCTACTAACACTTCTAAAGTCTTTAGAATATTATTCTAGACTTTCCAACCCATTTTCACATTTTTCAGATTATCCGACAATCTTTTACAATTATTTCCATTTATAAAAACTATCATTTAATAGCTTCAAAATAGAAATAATAACTTAATATACTTTTATTTCCTCAAAACACCTTCAATATTAATCTTATATATTATTATAAGATTTTTCACCAAGTTTCATAATTTTCAACCATTCATAGAGTTTTCTATGAATTTTCACTAATTTTTAAACTAATTTTAAATAGCTTAAAAATTCAATAAATATTTCTGCTCTTTAATAGTTCGTCTAAAAATTACAGAAATTATAAAATGATATTATAAAGTTTCTGTAAAAATATTTCAGCTCAAAACATTTTTCTGATAATTTAATTATTATTATTATTAATTTGTGAATTGTACACAATCTCATCCTCCTCCGATGACTGCTGGTTCTCAGCAAAATGGGGATCCAAGTAATCATATATTTTATGTTTGTTCATAATTTTTCGAAGACTTTCATCACATACGATCAGTTTCTTTTTCTCTAGGTGGAAACGTTTCTTTTCTTAATGTAGTCATTTATGCTAGCAGTCACATCATGTTGTGACAAATCATCATTCACATTTATACCAATTGATTTAAGAAATTTTATCAGAGTACTTGATCCCTAGCCATTCCTAATTGCTGAAATATCACCAGTGCTTTCTTCTAATATCTATTTGAACAATACCCTGAAATCAAAGTATTCCAAGACACAATATTTGTATGTGGCATTTCTTCAAACACTTTAAGTGTCTTATCCAACTCATTAAATTTTGCATACCTATCAATCAAGGCATTACCAATATACAAATTACTTTAATCAAATGAGAACCATATAAGCCATCGTCTAGCAGATATTTAAATTTGGGTTTAGGGTCTTGTCCGGCTTAATAATAAAAGTGCAGGTACAGATGAAACAATGTTTTTGATCTAGGTTTTGTCTAAACCGCATTCAATTAACAATTAACAATAGATTCAGGGTTTTAGTGGATTTCAAGTGAGTTACCTTTTATGTAATAAATTCCTTGAATCCTAGCTTGATAATGGATGCATTCATCTTCTTGCTGCTCTTAATCCTTTCCAATTTGGATTATAACTTTATCTTCTTAATGAATTTAATAGCAATTGTCGAAACCCAGAATTTTTTTGACAAAGGTTTGGGAGTTAACAAAATTTTCCTCCTTTCCTTCTTTTGGAACGGATGTAAATGGAATGGTCAGGCTAGTCTATTTTCTTTCTTACTCTTGGATGGAATAGAAGGGCCAAAGAATGAATAATGAGCAAAAGGGATCACAGCTCATGCTTGCTTGAATAGCTTAGTGTCCTACTGATGATTTGTTAGCTTGACACCTCCTACTTGACTAAATGACTCAACACTCATTTGGTTTGTTTAAGTCTTAACTTTAAGTTCCAGCACATGTATCATACATATATATGTTTTATACATATAATACCTTACCTTATTCATTTCACATTTCTATTACATATATATATATATACACACACACACACACACGTAATGCTTGTATTACATTACATCCATTATAACTTCATCACATTAATTACATATAATCCAATTATTAATCAAAATTGGATAATTATACATTTATAATATGTATAAAAATTTCGTCACTAATTATGAAATTAAATTTCATAATTAAAATAAACTCTTATAATGGAATGAATCAATTAATATTTACTCCTTTACTTATTTAAATAGCTCATTAAATATTATATTTAAATTTTCTTGCTTCTTTCCATAAATTGTTCTTAAACAATTTATTTAATACACCGAATATATTTATATATAATAATATATTCGATCATTTCTTTTTCCTTTCTATACATTGTTTTCAACAACTTATTTATATTAAAAATATACAACTTAATATCTTCCATACTTATCGCACCAAGTACTATGTATATTAAATATACATGATATATGTTAAATATCATGACAAAATATCCATAACTCTTTTTCATAAGAATGGAAGTTATACATTAAATAGAAAAAATTTATTTAATGCAATAACTTTACTTTATTAAAATAATTTATTACAATGAATTATTTCAACACACCATATTTAACGTAACGGACCAATTAAAATAATTAATATTCCATTAATTATTTTAATTTACTTATTTAATATACACAACAAATTTTGTATAATTAACTTTAAGCATCTTCTTCCCATAAATTGTCTTCAACAATTTAGTTCTATTCATTAAATATATTACTTTTATATATTTAACCATAATTTAAATATTACCTTAATTCACCAATTTAATTAAGTGAATTAATTAACTTGCTCGTGAAATTTAATTCATAGCGAATTCATTACAAGACTTCATAATCAAATTATATTATTTCATAATATAATTTAAATTTAATCTCCATCTATAAATTACTTCTAACAATTTATATTCCTATTAAAATAATTTAATATTATAAATTATTTTAATAATTTTCTTCATCATAAATTTTACTCATCTCATTTCTTCTTAATAAATTGATTCTACAATTTATTTACATGAAATAATAAATATATAATAATAATATATTTATTACTCATAAAATCACATATTGCATAACATTTATTCACTTATGCAATATAATATCATATCACATATCACCAAATAAGAATTTTATTTATTAAATTCTTATTTTAATATTTTTCTGAAAATTTGGGTCATTACACTAAGGTTTTTTGTATTTGGAACACATTGGATTTTGATTGACCTTAAGTGAATATCTTTAGCCTCACTAAGGTTTTTTGTATTTGAAACCTAATTTATTTTTAACCTAAGTGAATATTTAAATATATTGATTTTTAATTGGTTTATATTGATTTTGTATTGCGTTCCCCTATATATATGGTTCTAATTTGGTCGACTCAAATTCTACCATAGGCTCCGGTTGAATAAAAGAGAATCTCAAATCCTTCTTGCTTTTGGGACTTGCTGTCGCTAACGAAATAGGATCTGAAACAAACAAAATCATTAAAATCATTAGTTTTAACCTCTTATTTGCCACATGTGTATTTGATTAATTATCAAGAAATGGAGTAATATCTAGTGACAACGGATAGATGGTTACGATTCAATGTTGAAATTTATATAATGTACACCTAGAAGGGGGTTGAATGAGTGAGAACAGTGACAATTTAAAAATTTCTGGCTAAGTGAATCCAGTTGACTGGATAGATGATGAATGCAGTCGACTGCTTTCTGCTGTAAACCTGTTCTAACTTGAATTTATGTTCTTTTTATATTTTTGATATTATAAAATATTAAACTAGGTGTAGGGATCAGAATACTAATTAAGTGTATGCAAGACAGAAAAATAAAGAAAGTAAACAATGCAAGAACACACAAAGTTATGCTTGGTTCGACCCTTAATCCTTTACTAATGGCCTACGTACAAAGCCAAATATAAATTGATATCCGGTATATTTCCTTTAATATAAATAATCAATTACAAAGTATTAAACTCATTGTACAATAGATTTCACAACAATCTTGAGCATATAGCTCATTTTGAGTAAACCTACTCCCTGAAATCTCCTTGTACAATATTAAAGGAAACCGTGCTTCTCTCCAAAATCTTCTTTTTACAAATCAGAAATTAAGAAGAAAAGGAGTACAACTGAAACTAATGATCTTTAGCTAAAATAATATATATCATGGTTTTTGGAATAACTAAGAATGATGTGAATATTTTCAACAATAGTAAGCTTCAGCGTTCCAGTTGTTTTTCCATAAATGGTATAGCCAAGTATTTATAAACTTGAAGTGTAACAGTTATATTTTTTAAACTTTGAAAACTATTAGAAGGATATAGAAATTAAAATCTGTTTTCAAGTTTGTTTAAACCCAACAAATATATTTTTGAAACTAGAAAAACGGTTAGAAGGATAAAGAAATATAAAATCATGTTTTCCAAAGAGTTTCAAACGGATCTTTTTGTTTACAAAATCTGGTTTAAGAGATATAATATATTAAATTGTTGTAACCAGATTTTGTTTAATATTAAGGACGAAATCCCAAGGTCTGCTTTAAAAGATATAATATATTAAATTGTTGTAACCAGATTTTGTTTAATATTAAGGACGAAATCCCAACTATTCCCTAGTTCTTATGAATTTGATTGAAGAAATCTGTTGAGATAACGAAATCTTAGCAACCACAAATTTTTAGATTTTAGATACCTAGAACATATGGATAGTTATATAAACTCTTATAAGGATAAAGACTTGAAATTGTAGAATTTTAAAACTCTTGATTGAGGATAAGAAGTTCAAAACTGTTACCACGGATGATCCCATTTATCCTTTAATCTAGGAAACTAATTTCGATAGGAGTTTGTTTATAAAAATCTATTCCCACAAAAAGTAATTGAGTTGGTTTTAACAACCCATTTGAAAACGGACAAGGAATATACTTAAATCATAAACAGTTTTATATAATCAAACTCTATATATCTTTTCAACCAACAGGATAAATAGGATGGTTTTTTATTTAAATCAGTTTCCCTTTTATTTTAGGCATAATTTGTTTAGGACACTTATTTTAGTTTTAAGATCTTTTAATTTCCTAAACCTTGAAAATATAATGCATAAAAAAAAAGATCTTACATAAATGTCTTAAAAATCTTGAACTCTTCATTCTTTTAAATTCCATCATCTTGTAGCTTTATGTCCAAAACTCCATTTTTCCTGTTAATAAATAAAACAAGCACTAGACAATATTTTGTTGTCATAAAAATCATCAAAATAGAATCACTAACAAATAAAACAAGCACTAGACAATATTTTGTTGTCATAAAAATCGTCAAAATAGAATCACTAACAAATGTATCGACACATTATAACAAAACTTCTTATTATACCAAATTATAAATCTAACATACATAGAAATAAATGTTATATAGATTTTAGAACAATATTGGCTTCATATTGGATATAATTTATGGCTAAATAACCATTTCGGTCCTTGTACTTTACAGTTGGTTTCAATTTCATCCATGTACAATTTTTTTTTCATAATGGTCCTTGTACTCTAAAATAGATGAATAATTTAGTCCTTTTTTTAACTTAAATAATGACGTGATTTTTTTTTTATAAAAGAAATATGCCAACATGTATTTTAATAATCTAAGAGGGCATTATAAGGGAGAAATTAGTAATTTGATAAATTGTGTAGAATTCTTTTTGCGTACAAATTTATTTGGAAAAAAAGAGTTCAAGCCCTAAGCAATTAATCCAATAAATAGAGAGTTTTGCTAGCGTTGACGAGATTGGAGAAGGAATTTGAAGCATAACGAAGTACGAACAGAGCAAAAGATTGAAGTATCTCTAAAGAAAACTAGGTTAATTTCATTATTATTTTAACTAGTGATATACATGATGATGATAATGGTGATTGTTAGTTTGAAAGTAATGTTTGCCACATTATGCTAATCTTGTTCTTTGTAATTTTCTGTTATGTTGAGTTGGCAAAAGAGTACAATTAAATTTTTAGAAAGCAATCATTCACCAAAAAGGGTTATTGGGATATTTAATATAATAAATATAAAATTGTGTAGTAATTCTTGTTGAATCAATTTTTTAATTTAGACTTACATTTATATTGCTCTTTGTTGAAGAAATTATGTTTATTAATTTACTCTCTTGTGCATGTAATCTCATGTTAATTGTTTTTTTTGGACACACATGTTTATTGTTTATAATATCACTTTTTTTCTTTTTTTTTTCCGGGTGTTTATTGTTTATAACGTCGTTATTTTTCCTCATCATTGGGTGTTATGATCACTGAACCATTTGAAGCAAAATAAAATGAAGTTTTATACTTATTGTTTTGTACAAATCCAAGTTCTCAAAGAATTTAAAATGGTGTGGGAATGTAAAAAAAAAATTAACCTCATATGTACAATTTTAGAGGGTGTGTGGGAATGTAAAAAAAAATTATTAGCCTCATATTTATATCTTACAAAGTGCGAACGTGAACGTCAAATAAGAACTTAAATAATGAACAAAGGCGTGACCAAGTTGTGGGGGAAAATGAGTATGAATTTATAAATATATTACTTGGAAAAATAAATTTGAAACATCGCTTGATAAAAAAAACGCGATAAAAATATTTGTTTATACTTACTAAAAAAAGCTTATCCATATTGACACTTATTTATATTTTTCAAAAAGTCACATCATCATTTTTTTTAAAAGGACTAATTTGTTCCCCTATTTTAGAGTACAAGCACTATTATGAAAAAAACAAATTGTACATAGATGAAATTAAAACCAACTATAGAGTACAAGGACCAAAATGGTTGTTTAGCCTATAATTTATTAGGCAAATACCGCTATTATTTGGTCATGGCTTTGTTTAGAAACATAGTACTCCTTGGGTCCCGTTTTAATTGACATTTTAAGGTTATACATATAAATTAAAAAATACAATTAATATTTTGTTTGATCGACTAAATTGAGTATAAAATTTTAATATTAACCTTTTAAAATTTATTGAAAAGATGAGAGAGAAACAAATTAGTCTTTAATTATAAAAGATAATATGAAAAATTAAGCATTTAATGCTTTCTTGAAATCTACAAACCACAAATAAAAAAAAATAAAAAACTCTATCTAGAAAGACAAATAAAAAGGGATAGAGCGAGTATTAAATTCATCCTTATCTCCAACGTCATAAATGTGCAAATCTTCCCGTTGATCTTTTATTCTTCTACACTTCTATATAAACCAACGGTCATTTGGAACAGGATTACCCACAGATTGTTGTGTGCTACAATTTCATATTGTCTAAATTTTTTGCCTCTTTGATCTCAGTTTAATTTAGACATGACTAGGAAGAGGGTGGAGCTTGCTTTCGTCAGTAATGACTCGGCTAGAAAAGCATGCTTCAAAAAAAGGAAGAAGGGTTTTCTCAAGAAAGTTGAAGAATTGAGTACTCTATGTGCTGTAGATGCATGCGCCATAATATACAGCCCTTATGACTCCAACCCAGAGGTTTGGCCCAACCAATTTGGGGTTGAACGGGTCGTTGCACAATTTGAGAGGGCTCCTGAAGTGGAAAGAACCAGAAAGATGTGGAACCAAGAGAGTTTCATGAAGAAAAGGGTTGCAAGAGAAACTGAGCAGATCAAGAAATTTGTCAAGGATAATCGGGAGAAGGATATAACCGAGCTTATGAATCAATGCCTTGGTGGAAAAGGACTGGAGAGCTTGAGTTTGAAAGATTTGAATGATCTCGGAGACCTCATTGATCGAAAGTTGACAGGGATTGATATGAGGATTGATGAGTCACTTAAGGAAATGAGTACGAGTACTCCTGCCCAAGTGGCACCACTGGTTGCCCCACCCCCACCACCACCACCACCATCTGCGGATATATGAAACGATGGCTAGAGGCTGCGTGGCCGGGCAGCAACAAATGCCGGTTGGTGGTTATTATCCTTGAGAGAGAGAGAGTGAGGGAGAGAGAGTGAGAGAGAGAGAGGGAGAGAGATGTTAAATTCTTTTGCCCTATATGACCTTTTTGTCAGGTGTACAACAAGTGAAAACAATGCTTATATGTAAAAGAATGAGAGAATGCTTTCTCTTATTATTCAACAAAGAACAACTGGGCTTTATATAGCCTTACAATCAGAAGAGAAACAGAGTCCACATAAATCATGGATTTAACTAATACCTAATGAATAGGTCAAAAACAAATCAGGCTCCCTAACTAATAGGAGTTATTAACAAACAGGAATATAAATCCCCACAAAGTAGGAACAAACAACTAATTGAATCTGATCAGTTTATTCAATCTGATCAATCCACGTAATCACACTTCTTAACATCCTCCCTTAAACTGATTTCCATAGAAGATCAGTTTATTGAATCTGAACAGACTCCTAGCATATCCCGAAGCTTTAGAAACACATCAAGCTTCAAAGGCTTGGTCATGATATCAGCTATTTGTTCTTGAGTTCTGCAGTGCAGTAACGTCACTATGCCATCACGTGTGAGCTCTCTAAGAAAATGAAATCGAACATCGATATGTTTACTACGACCATGCATAACTGGATTCCTTGACAGCTTAATAGTGGAACTGTTGTCACAGTAAACAATTGTGGCTTCTTGTTGCTCATGCTTTAGCTCACCCATCAACCTTCTTAACCAGACCGCTTGACATGAACAAGATGCTGCTGCAATAAATTCCGCCTCTGTGGTGGATAAAGTCACAACTGATTGTTTCTTTGAGGACCATGAAACTGCACCTGAGCTTAACATAAATACATAACCAGACGTACTTTTCCTGTCCTCCAGATCACCCGCATAATCACTATCTGTGTAAGCAACAAGATTCAAATCTCCTCCCTTCTTGTAGAATATGCCCAAATCAACTGTTCCTTTCAGATAACGTAAAATCCTTTTGGCAGCCTGTAGATGCATCTGTGTTGGACTTTCCATGTATCTGCTGATAAGGCTCGTTGAGAACATGATGTCTGGTCTTGTTGCGGTTAGATACATTAGGCTCCCCACAATCTGTTTATACATAGTACTGTTAACTTTTGTCCCATCTGCATTTCGTACCAACTTGAAGCCAGGAACTATCGGATTGTGCACAGGCTTGCTATCTTTCATACCAAACCGTTCAAGTATTTCCTGTGTATATTTCTTTTGGCTGAGAAAAATTCCATCCTTCCTTTGTTGCACTTCAATCCCAAGAAAGTACCTCATTTTACCAAGATCCGACATATCGAATTCAGTCATCATTGATTTCTTGAACTTTGAGAACAAAGTTTCATCACTGCCTGTAAAGATCAAATCATCTACATAGAGACAGACAATAAGAATGTTACCTCCTTCACCTTCTTTTACAAACAATGTGTGCTCATATGGACACTTTTTGAAACCCTCCTTCAAGAAATAGGACTCAATCCTACTATACCAAGCTCGTGGAGCTTGTTTTAGTCCATATAATGCTTTTTTTAATTTATACACTTTGTGCTCTTGATCTGCAAGCTTGTATCCAGGAGGTTGTTCCACAAATACATCCTCATTCAAGTATCCATGCAAAAACGCAGATTTAACATCAAGTTGAAATACTAACCAGTTGTTTTGTGCTGCAAGTGAGACTACTAACCGAATGGTGTCCATGCGAGCTACAGGAGCAAACACTTCTGAATAATCTACTCCATATTGCTGTGAGTAACCCCTTGCTACCAACCGTGCTTTATACTTATCAACTTCACCTCTTTCATTGAGTTTGGTTTTGAACACCCATTTGACGCCAATAATTTTCCCGTCCAGTGGCAAGTTGACAAGCTCCCAGGTGTTATTCTTTTCTATAGCATTGATCTCATTATCCATTGCAATTCTCCACTTTTCGTCTTTCATTGCTTCTTCAAAGGTAATGGGGTCCCGATCCACAAACATGGCAAGACTGTCAGAATTTTCCTCCTCTGAAAGTTCTTCCCCACTTACATAATCTCTCATCCACATAGGTGCTCTTCTAATTCGGCGCTCAAGAGGGCTATCTTCTGTGGACTCTCCTGATCGGCTATCTTCTGTGGACTCACCTGATCCAATATCTCCTTCTCCACCTTGCTCATTTTCGGGCTCATTGTGTGCATCTTCAATCTCATCTGAGGCATCATTTCCCCAATCTAACATGGCAGAAATATCTTCTTGATAGTTTTCTTCCCAGTTCCAAGACTCATCCTCTTGAAACACCACATCCCTACTCACTATAATGCGTCTTGAAATGGGATCATACAACCTGTAAGCCTTCGATTCCTCACTGACCCCAAAGAAGACACATTTGAGAGTTTTGTCATCCAATTTGGTCCGTTTTTGATCTGGGACTCGTGCATAAGCTAGAGCTCCAAATACACGAAAATGAACAACTGATGGTATTGTGTCACTCCAAGCTTCTTCTGGAGTTCTGTTTTGAACTGCAAGAGTAGGGCTTCGGTTTAACACATGTACAGCCCAATTCACAGCTTCCGGCCAAAAACTCTTTGGAATTCTCTTTCCAGACAACATGCACCGTGCCATATTCATGATAGTTTGATTCTTCCTTTCGGCGACTCCGTTTTGTTGCGGAGTAAAGGCAGCTGTCAATTGTCTCCGAATGCCATGAGTAGCACAAAAATTGATGAATTCTTGTGAGGTGAACTCACCACCTCGATCAGTTCGCAGTCCCTTCACACAAGCACTAGACTCCTTCTCAGCATAATTTTTGAACTTTATGAATGCAGCAAGGGCTTCAGATTTTTCAAAGAGAAAAAACACCCATGTTTTGCGACTGTAGTCATCAGTGAAAACTAGAACATACCTCTTTTGGCTGTTGGAGATGGGATTAATAGGACCACAAATGTCCGCATGAATCAATTGGAGTTTCTCTGAGGCTCTCCAAGTGCTTTGTATTGGAAATGGATCTCTTCGTTGTTTTCCTACCAAACAATCTTCACACACCTGAGATTGACCTTTCAGCTTTGGCAAGCCACTCACCATCTGCTTTTCTTGAAGAACTTTCAGCCCTTTATAACTCAAATGCCCGAACCTACAATGCCATAATTGATCTGGATTTTGCATGATAGAGTAGTGGCAAAGTGGGCTTGGAGATTGACACTTGGCAAGTAGAATAAACATTCTGTTTCGGGACATGTGTGTCTCCATAATCAAGCCTTTCTCCGGGTAAAAAATCTTACACTTGTTGCTGTGAATTAAAATTGCAAGTCCTTTCTCCTGCAATTGACCAATGCTAAGCAAATTATTTTTCAAAGCTGGAACATAAAATACCTCAGTGATGACTAGCTCAAAACTCTTCACTTGCAGCCTTATGCTTCCTTTCCCCATTACTGCCAAAGATGTGTTATTGCCAAGCCTTACTGATTCTCTAAAAGAGACATCAAGAGAATCAAAAGACTCTTTGTGCCCACACATATGATTGCTACATCCGGAATCAAGAAACCATGCAGATTCTTCATCATCTTTCTTGACATCAACATAAGCCATCAAAAGCATTTCCTCCTTAGCCTCATAAGTCTCCACAAAGTTTGTCGTGGCTGAGTTTCCTTGTTTCTTCGGACACTCGTATTGGTAGTGCCCTAGGTCATGACAATGATAGCATTCAATGACAGACTTGTCAAAGAATGGTTGTCTCCCTCTTCCTCTACCTCTGGCTGGAGATCCCGTGCCTCTGCCTAGAGATCCAGTACGACCTCGTCCCCTTCGCCCATGCAAATCTTCATGAGTCACTTTCAAAACCTGCTCCTCAACATGGTGGCTTTGCATCCGTTGTTCATGGACCAATAAACTACTCTGTAAAGCATCAATGGACATAGAATCCAAGTCATTAGACTCTTCAATGGAGCATGCCACGTAATCGAATTTGGAAGTCATAGATCGCAGAATTTTCTCAATCACAAGTATGTCCTCCATTTTTTCGCCATGAATTCTCATCTTATTAACAATGATGAGAGTTTTGGCAAAATAGTCATCTATAGTTTCTCCTTCTTTCATGTGGAGAACCTCGAACTCTTTGCGCAAAGCCTGGAGTTGAGCACGTTTCACCTTGGCAGAACCTTGATATTTTTGCTTTAAAGAATCCCAGATTCCTTTAGAGGTCTCCTTGTTCAAAATGGTCTCAAGAATGGAGCGATCAATAGCTTGAAAGAGATAATTCTTGGCCCTGAGATCTTTGAGCTTCACGTCTCCAAGCGTCTTACGTTGCTCGTCACTCATAGTCTTCTCTTCTACTGCAGCAGGAACACCTTGATCAACGACAATCCAATATTCTTTGGAACGTAGAAAATTTTCCATGAGCATACTCCAGTGATCATAATGCCCATCAAACTTAGGAATTGATGGCTGAACGAAATTTCCTCCTTCCGTCGCCCTGCTGGTTTCCGGTCACCTTCAGTAAGCTCTGATACCAAATGTCAGGTGTACAACAAGTGAAAACAATGCTTATATGTAAAAGAATGAGAGAATGCTTTCTCTTATTATTCAACAAAGAACAACTGGGCTTTATATAGCCTTACAATCAGAAGAGAAACAGAGTCCACATAAATCATGGATTTAACTAATACCTAATGAATAGGTCAAAAACAAATCAGGCTCCCTAACTAATAGGAGTTATTAACAAACAGGAATATAAATCCCCACAAAGTAGGAACAAACAACTAATTGAATCTGATCAGTTTATTCAATCTGATCAATCCACGTAATCACACTTCTTAACACTTTTGTGGTTAATTTTATTTTTTAGTGTCATGGCCTTGTTCCTAAGTATTACTGTTATTCAATTAAAAATATTTATTTTATGTCGATTTAAACGTTTTTAGTTTGTAGACCAACAATTTGTTATGAAATTGTCAAACCAGAGATACCAATTACTCAAATCTAATCAATCAATATCCACAAGAACGCCATTTATATCAAATTAACCACGTTAATAGAGTCTTATATTAAAGTTAAATTTCCGAAGAATAAATAGAGAATGAAGAAGTAAACCATATAAAAATTTTAAATAAAAGTGAAAAAGCAAAAATAAAGGGATCAAAAGGTGGAGATATGTTCATGAGCTGAAGACCTAGTGGGAAAAAGCAAAAAGGATAGCAGGTTTATGTAAAAGCCAATTTGTTTGAAAAAAGAAGCAGAAAAGTAAAAGTTCCAAATTAGTCATTAACAGATCTAGGGGGATATAGTTCATACAAATGAACTAATATGAAAAATACTTGAGGCGGAAATAGAATTAATTGGGAGTGATGAGTAGGACTGTAAATGGAGTCCGAAATATTCGATATTCGCAATGAAAATTCGTATCAGTATTTGCATCAAAATAGATATTATCCGTATCCGTGTCAAAACGAATATTATCCGTATTTGCATCAAAGCGGATATTATCTGTGTCCGTGTCAAAACGAATATTACCCATATTCGTATTCGTTCAAAGCGATACGAATATGGATATATGCATATTCGTATCCGTTAATATCCGTATCAGTAATATCAATATATATAAACACACACGCACACACATATATACATATGCATGTGTAAATCTCTCATTTAATTTGTAACGCCCCCCAAAATCAGGGCTAACTTAATCCAAAATCAAGACTATTCTTAATCCCGACCTTGTGCGTTAATACTATCTTGTTCTAACTTTAAAACATTATTCAATGTTAAAATAGCTAAAAATGCGAAATAATTTAAAACTTTTCTTTCTGTTTTTCATTCGTTCCTTGAATCGCAACCTTTACGATTATCTATATCTCAGAATCATACTTATTCTATGATTCATTTTATTAGAGTAGATATGAGTATGTTCAACTCAATCCTCAATATGAATTCTTTCTTATATAGTATTATCACTATAAAACTTTATATTACAAAGTAATCATCACAACATAATCAGAACAGATGTGACGCCCCCAAATTCAGGTATTTGCAACCCTTATTCAGTGCTCACGATATCCAAAGCATAACCAAAATAGATATCAAACATATATAAAATTATTACATCAAAGTTTCAAATCCAAAGGTACGTAACCTTAACTACCTAATATGACAATTAAATATATACAAACATTTAACTCTCTATTACAGGGAGCAACAATTTTAGTCTACGACCTTCCCTTTGCCTTTGTTTCCTGCCGACCCTGTAGTACACTCCGGGTGCACTGAAAACATTTATAGACAAAGCAAGAATGAGCATAAAAGTGCTCAGCAAGTAATATACAATCATAATATATGAAAGAATAAATGTTTTCTGTGGAGTATACTTTAATAGTAGAATAAGCTGTTAAGTAACATGAACTGAAGCCAACTCATGATAACCATTATCATTAAATAATGTTCTGAGTGGTTATATAAACCATGAACAATAGTTTCAATTTTATTGAAAAGGTTCCAGGCAAAGTTTCTTTTGCGAACCGTTTGAACTTACGGGCACGGTGGATGATCAGCCCGATATGCCCTGCATTGATCAACACTGCTGTTTGTGAACAACCATTTGGGTTCACCCCTCACACTCATGGAGTGTTACAAGTCTATACCGCCCTTGGAGCGGATTTCAAAAAAATATTCCCATGTCAGGGACTGTTCATACTCAGACTAGAATTCAAACCATAATCAACATAGTTGAACAATAATAATATTTCAACACTTTGGAAATAAAAGAATAAAAATGTTATAAGTTTAGTCTAGCCCAAACAATTGGCTTAGACCCTCCGTAAACTGTTCATGCATATCAGATGTCATTATAATACGCAAAATAAAAGCCTCACCAAACTTGAGAAGCTGATTGGAATAAAAAGGATTTAACTCCTTTTATTTACTTTATGTATGAAAACATAAACTTACCTCTATATGATCAAGTCAACTTACTTGGTCAATTTAGAAAGAATCTGTGTTAAGATACTTGCCAGTTGTTTAAGCAATGATAAAACTTTGTTAGTCCGACCCTATGGATCCTACACACACATATATATTGTTATATGTAGAAGGTCAACTATATATTCTAGCGATCAAAATATAGTAGTTAATATTACATAAATACATTATGGATACATATAAACATATTTTTCAAATACCTCATCCATACTATGGCCCAACTCTTTATTGACTAACTTTGGGTTTAATAAAGATAAAAGTACCTTATTTCTCTACTACTAAAACACTTTAAGGAAAGTAGGTTGTTCATTTATAAATTCCAAATATTAGGAATTTTGAGGTTTATAAGTCCAAAGTTTAAAAACTAGTCAATTAGTTTTAAACTTAAATGAAAATGGACTTTGAAATCGAAGTTGGTTCGTTTTGATCTTTACTAGTCTTCAATTGGCTAAACCATACGTAGTGTGGCTTAACATGACTCAAAACTTAAATTGCTCGGCGAAAAACTAAAATCGCCTGAGTAAAACTCAAATCGCTCGATGAAAACCGAGCGAGTCGACAACAGACGACGCCTGCTGCTGAGCGGCGTCGGACGCTGCCGCGCACGCCTTGGCTTGCCTGCTACTGCGCTGCTGCTGCTGCCACAGGGCAGCAACCCTATCTTACCTTCCAGCCCAACCTCCTTGTCAAGCTATGGCCAACCACATGGCTGCTGGTGCTGCACAAAGTGTTGTTGCTGCTGCCTTATGGTAGCAGCCCCTTCCTCACGCCAGCCCTGTATTAGCTCTGCACCAGCCGCCCCCCTCCTGCTGCTGTCATGGACAACAACGTGTTCCCTTCCTGCTGCTGTCATGGACAGCAGCGCGCTGCCTCGCAATCCCAAATAAAAAAAATAACACATATAAGCTCCGTATACACAGATATTTCAAATAAAAAAATCAGTCCATATGCTTAGCACCAAACCATATTACTATTCCTTAGTCAAAAAGAATTCTATAAGAGCAACATATAATTTCCTACCCCTTTTTGGACAATTCAGTCCACAACACAATTAATCATCAACAATTACGAGTATTTTGTAAATTTTCATCTTAGTTCCATAAAAAGAAGTTATAAAACCAATATTGATTGCATAGCTTCTTCTTATATCATCAAGGTATGCTTTCAAGAAACATAAGAAATACTTTATCTTCTATACTAAATTTTTGCACTATTAATATCAATCAGACCATTTTCAAACATACTAAGATTATCCCGCACTAATCATATTAGTATAACATACATGCTTTCTCCCATAAGCCCAATACTAAAATAAAACATGTTTTCTTAATCAATCATGATCTAGCATGCTACATCTACTAACATATATCATATAAAATCACCTTTACAATATACAAGTCTGCTTTCCAAAATCCCAACACATGATATTACATACTAAGTCTTTTAAGCATGTATTAGCACTAATCTCACTTAACAGTCCTAGGCCTTCAAGGATATGCATGATTACTTCATGTTATTATTATCTAGCCTATAATCATGGCTTAGAACTCATAGATGTCAGATTTCATGCTGTTGATTAAAACAATCCATATCGTGCAATAAACTCTTAACAATTCATTTAGAACTTTCATCAAGTACAAAATAGATTTTTATCTTATTACTAATTCCCTCCAACCAATTTCAATCCATATAATCAATAACAATAAGCATCAAGCTTTCTTTCAAGATTCCCAATATGTGAAATTACACAATATGGCATGTTTTAAACCATTAACTCTAATCTAGCATGCTTACTAATATACTCGATCATATAAATATATAGAGGTCAACCACATGATACCAATTAATGTTCTATATGCATAATTTCTAGACTTTTATACAAAATCACATGTTTGAGAGCATCTCCTTTTTTATGCCAAAGCAGAAAACACCAATACATATTCATAAATTGAATTACCATTACTAAACCAATACTCTAGCATACCATCAGCTTTCCTTTATCACAGAAATTCCCAAATAGCATATGAAATATCTCTAATTAGAATGAACATAATATGCTTGCAAAACAAAATCCTCAAGTAGTATAATTCCTACCGAATGTCCAAGTATAACATTCGATAACCAATTTCTGTCAAGCTAATCAAAAATAATAGTCTGAATATCGTATTTAATAATACCCATAAGTTATAAGATTCTTACAACAATAATTTTATAGCAACATTAATTCCTCCATTACCGAAAATCAATGCTTCAATCAGACATTCCCAAATTGTAGAAATCAATTGAGGTTAAAACTCTAAATACAAAGCTACAAATTCTCAACCCAATCACATAGCAAAATAGGTTCCACAACTACCGAATGGAATTTCTAAATTTTACTAACCATTACAAATTCAAGCCCTAATTCAGGAATTAATAAAATTCAAATCTTAACTAAGGAATTTGAGCATACCTGAAGCGATTATTAGTTCTAATACTTGGTAATTGCAAGCCTTTTCCTCTTCTTTCCACACGGAATCCCCGAGCCCAATACCAGAGGTTCCCACCGAGACTCCCTCTTCTTTCCCTTGTATAGTATAAACCCCCTCATTTTCAGCAAAAGCAAAGAACCTAATCATTATTTCTAGACCTAGCCTAGGTCTGCTGAGTTATGGCCTAATCCCTCCAAATCTTGGCCAACTCCTGCTTAAACCAATAAATCATCCCCCCAAACCCAGCCCCTGCCACCTCCTGCTTTGGTCGTTTGGGTAAAGGAATAGGCTTAAAGCCGTGTTCGGCTTGGCTGAATAAAAGAGTTAACAATAATTTGGCTTCCTCTTTCCTTTTGTTTTGAATCCCTCATGAGTATTCTTTAATAATTACCCATTAAGTAATAAATTAAAAAACCCCTTCACATAATCCATTATAAACCAATTAAGGGATTATACTATTTATCTTTAAGGTACATTATTAAAATAATTTATACTACTAAATTATTTTAATAACCTATAAGATAAAATAAACTATTCTACTCCTTAATAAATTATTAAAGAGTCTCGATTTGTTTTATTAACCACTCACTTAATAAAGTATAGGGGATTGCATAATTAACCTAGGGTTTAAATATTAAAATAATTTAATCCCTTAAATTATTTTAATAACCTGTAAGATAATTAACAATATCGCTCCAAATATTTTAGGATTCCGTCCCACAAAATCCTAACTTGCGACCACATATAATATATACATATGTCACAACAACAAATAAAATAATAAAGGAGAAAATAAAATAACAAAAAAAAAATTTATTCCCATAATTCATATATTAAGTCAGGCTGGAATAATTAAACCTATTTTTTTAAAAAAAACTTCAGGGTTTTACAACAGATATTCTTTATTTATTGAATATCGCAGAAATTTACACATCTGTCAATTACATATATCAAAACTATCAACATAGTTCTATACAACTTCTAATTCAAGAAAATTTAATCCTTCACATGTCTTCTAATCCTTATCATCCAAATTGCAAGTAATAGCGCATTGTATCTTTAACCTGCAAAAAGTATATTTTTGCAAGACTGAGCTCGACAGCCCAACAAATCTAACAGTTTTCATGCTTCACGTAGCACAAAATTTCATGCTCAGTTCATACATTATAATCATTCTACTATGCATATCATACATGCATTACAACTCTAAACAATGCGAATTCATATGCTTAATATATCACATATCACATATAGATTGAGTTCCGTAACTCAATCAACTTAGTCATAATTTGACTTTCATAATTCATAGAGCATAGTATGAAATTTAACATACTTCTGAAGATCTCATTCACAATACGATAAAGATTACATATAATCAATATCAAATTCATATAACACAAAAGAACTAAAAGACTTGCCTTAAGTGCTGTTTAATGTTATAACTTATCTGCTCTTGTGACGATCCTACACAAATTGAGTATACGTACATATCCACATTAGTTTCACATACTAAGTTCACATACTCAATGTAAACTACTTTTATTTTACATTAACTATAATCCTTTGTTATTGTCTTAAATCCATTTCACGTTTCTTTGGAAACTTTGTTTATTTTAACCTTTTTATGATTAACAAGGTTCTCTCACAGCTTTAGTATACAAATACTTTACATTTCCAAGCATAAACCATTTATATCCCATTTTAAAAATATCTCTCATCTCTATTTGTAAACTCGGGATCATATGATTTAAGAATAATTTTTATTGTGTGAACATAGCTCATCTCATCATTTCTTTAACTTCCATAATCTTCTTGCCTTTTTGATAGTTCATGTGCTAACCCATGCTATCGTCACGTATGCGAATGCTTCGCTTCATTAGTAGCTTAGCTTCGCATTTATTCTCGCTTTGCTTATATTTTAAATTTATACATACGTCATTATGTGATCCCGTGTTCAAAATATTCGCTTCGAACTTCGGGAACCCTTTGTTTTTATATTTTTAATACTTCCATGCATCCCGTCACAAATTATCTCAAAACAAATCTTAAACCTTAAAATATATTTATTAAAGGTATGATGATTACATCAATCATTAGCCATACAGGTTGATTGAGGTAATTGTTGACATCATGACATGTATAAAGATTTATATCATTAATCAAGGAGCTCTTATATATATTGTTAATCATTTCAGTATGTTAACTAAAGGAGCTCTTATAAATGACATGAATAGTCAGTTCATTAACATCTATACTTATCAATCGTATAATTACAACATCCCCTTGCATATCTATTCACAATCCAAGCACAGTTTCCATTCTAATTACAACACTTTATTATCAAATTTCTAATAAAATAATTAAAACATAAAACTTACTTGTATAGCTTAGTTTTGCTGAAATATTGGCTTAAACAATTAGCTTATAAGCCCTCATCACTGTTGTTGTTTCAATTACATTCCTAACTCAGCCCATTACTTTTCTTCTTTGCCAAAATTGTTGGGTTTTAGCTGAAATTTGGTGTAATTTGGTGAGTTTCTGGGTATTTGGAACATGTAGCAGTACTAGTACTAGGCTGTTTTCTCCTTCCTCTCTTTGGAAGGAAAGGGTCTGGGATGGCTTTGTATTTCAATTTTTTTTAGAACGAATGTAAATGAAATGGGTCAGGGGCTGAACTCTTTTCTTCTTGCTTTAGAACCGAAAATAAGAAAAACAGGGAAATGAAAAGGGAATTTACATAGCTTCCTTATCTCATCTGGTATACTAAGTGGACAAACGTCCTCATTTAATTTTCTTATATCTCAGTTTAAGTTCCAGCATGCATACTTATAATACTTATTACAATACATACTCCCATTATATCCATTCTATTATTATATTACATTATTGTAACATAATCTTCGTCATTAGCTAATTAAAAGAAAACAAATTTTTTTATCTTAAAACGGATATACTCAATCACTAATCTTCACGTAGTGAACTAATTATATCACTTCATATTTAATCTATATTCGTTTGGCATAATATAATATATTAAGTCCTTACGTAAATATATTACATTTATATGTAATATTTTAAAATAATGAACTTAATGAACTTCCTTAATTTCATTCACACAAGTACATATATTAATTCACTAAGTTTATTAAGTGAATTAATCAATTTTCTTATGAAATTTATTTCATAATAAATTCATTGCTATTCAAGGATTTAATATTCAAATTATATTATTTCATAATATAATTTTGACTTAACTACTAATATCCATATTTCTTTTCGTATTTAACTTCAGCTAACCAATTCAATAGTGTAATTAACTATTAACTCTTTCGTTCCAAATACTTATATACACATAATAAATTCCCCACATAAATATATATAGCACATGCATCGGAGAGGCTCTAAAGCGAACTTTAAAGAGCGAACCAAAGACGAACCGTCGTCTTTGGTGTCTATGGCGACGGTTCGACCCGTCGCCAAATACTACATGGCTATGGCGACGGGTCGAACCGTCGCCATAGACACCAAAGACGACGGTTCGTCTTTGGTTCGCTCTTTAAAGTTCGCTTTAGAGCCAGACCGGCACATGCATATATTTATACATTCAAACTTATTACGTTTAATAATAAGAATTTTATATATTAAATTCTTATTTTAATATTTCCCATAAAAATGAAGCTATACAGTAAATAAAAATAATTTATTTAATGAAATAATTTCACCACATTAAAATAATTTAATATCATAAATTATTTTAATATACCTTATATAATGTATACACTAATTCGGTATACATAAATTTAATTATCTCCTTTTTATTCATAAATTGTTTCTAACAATTTGTTTTCATACAGTAAATATATTATTAATATATTCACCATATCACATGCATACACATATTACACTGCATATATTAACATAGACAGTATAATATTAAAATAATAATTTAAATATAATAATTTTGTATCCTTTAATCTTTTTTCCTTTAATAAATTGTTTTCCACAATTTAATTTTTGATCAAAACAAATATATAAAAATATATTTGCTCATTTCCTTTTCCCCTCCAATAAATTGTTTTCAACAATTAATAATAAATATATTTATTATTTACAAATTATCACTTTGCACAGTACATAATTACTTATGCAACATAACATATCGCATAATAAGAAGATATATTTAAATTCTTATTATAATATTTTTTGAAATTTCGGATCGTCACATAATTAATATACAATAGATGAAAGTATTAACATCTATTGATTATACATTTTTTATGATTATTTTATGATATAAGATGTAATTTTTTTTACATATGGATATATAGTTTTATTATTTTATTTGGTTGATGACATAAATTCTAATTATTAGTTGCTTAAGTGATAATTTTTTTGGTTATTAATTTAACATTGTGCAAGAATTAAAAAAAAATTAAAGCTTTTAAAATTTTATTTTGAATGGATACGAATACGGATACGGATACAAATACGGATATGCAGATATTTGATATATTTGTTCATATTATATTGTATAAAATGGATACGAATAATATCCATATTCAAATATTATTCGTCAGATATGAAAAAGAATATTTCATTTGCATATATGTCGGATACGAATGCAAATACATATATTAAAATTTATTAACATCTATTGATTATACATTTTTTATGATTATTTTATGATATAAACATAAACATCTCTAAGATACATTCAATCAAATTCGGTAAAAATAAAAACTAAATCTATTTGTACAATGTTTACTTTATAGTTTATACAATTCAAATAAATACAAAATCTATATGAAAAGAAAGATATTAAATCATGATCATAACTCAAAACTCAATCAAGAATACATCCAATCAAATTCAAAGGATTAAATTAGTAAAAAAATGAGGTAGGGAACCGATAAAATTGATGACCCGGTTTTCGGGTTACTGGGTCGACCGATTCACCCGCCGGGTCACCAGGTTTTGACCAAAACTGGTTTTTTTGTTCAAACCAAACCAAAGTGCCGACAGTTCTGATTTTTACTGGTCGAATCGGCGGTCCGGTTTGGTTTTTAGAACCATGATATATATATATATATATATATATATATATATAGTTGTATTATTTTATTTGGTTGATTACATGATTTCTAATTATTAGTTGCTTAAGTGATAATTTTTTTTGTTATTAATTTAACATTGTGCAAGAATTAAAAAAAAATTGAGACTTTTAAAATTTTATTTTGAATGGATACGGATATAAATACGGATATGCAGATATTTGATATATTTATTCATATTATATTGTTTAAAACGGATACGGATAATATCCGTATTCGAATATTATTCGCCAGATATGAATACAGATATTTCATTTGCATATATGTCGGATACGAATGTAAATACGGATATTAAAATTTATTTTCAGATACAAATAAGAATATACTTGTATCCGCATTCGAAAATATCCGTTTACAAACCTAGTGATAGGGAAGAAGAAAATAAAGCAAGAGAACAAAAGTAAAAAATTTGTTTCAATATTAAATAGCATAAGTGGTGAAGGGAAAAGGGCGATCCGTATTCGGTTTTGTCGAAAAGCAACTAATTGGCAATTTTTAAAGTCAAAATGTCTCTTGAGTTTTTCATAGTAGTACTACTTAGTTTTCCCTCAAGTGTTTCATATTCCAAGAAACCTTATTAAAGAAGATAATTTCTACAGATTATTCTAGAACTTGTAGCTTATTATAAATAGATGTCATATATGCTTTTCTTGTAAGCGATTTAAAAGATAAAATAATAGAAAGTGCATGAGCAGCAGCTCTACAATTTGTCTCTAGTAATCAATTTTCTAGTACATAGAATTTTAATTCAGCCTAACATTCTTCTTCAAAGCAGTTTTTCATTAGTTTGCCCAACAAATTTGGTATCAGAGGTTTATATATCATACCCATTAGCTTTTTCAATGGCAACAACTTCAACCTCAACTATGTTTGCTTCCTCTCCTAGTCAAGTCTCTATATTTGACGAAGAACAATATGATTATTAGAGTAGCCAAATGAAAATTATTTTTATTTTTCAAGATCTATGGGAAGTGGTTGAAAACGGATATGCAGAACCACCAAAAACTGAAAGCCTTGCAGCCTGGACAAACAACAAAGGGATACAAGGAAAATAAGAAGAAAGATGCGAGTGCTCTCAAATTTATCCATCAAGGTGTAAGTAAATCTATCTATCCTAGAATTTTTGGGGTCTCATTTTTTGGGATTTGAGAATATAATTTCTCTAAAACTTCAATCACTTTGAGAGATTTTGAAAATATTACAATGAAAGGAAGTGAATTTGTCTAATTTTTTTTTACTAGAATTGCTGAAATCATAAATTAGATCAGAAGCTATGTATAATTTTAAATCATAAATTAGATCATAAATTCTAGAGTTGCTTGTTTTTAACATGATCATGACCAGTGATGTTACAAATGAATATCTTTGGCCCGTAGTGCAAAGATAAACTGTTGAACAGGAACTGTTGATTGGTGTTACAAGGATAAAATATTGGTGGTGAACTTTTAAATTATATAAGATAGTAGACATTATGGTCTACTTGACTCTTCTAATGGATTGCTTGTTCCGCTGCAATTATCGTTGAAAACTTATATTATCTTTAAATCTCTGCTTTAGCACTGTTGAAGGCTAAAGATAATTTATTCTTCATTATCTTAGTTATAATATTCTTTAATAGGCTATTTGAGCTCACCCTTTTCATTTTGTTCCATTGTTCCTTTTCATTTTGTTCCATTGTTCTTTTCCGAGGAATGGAGTGATGGTCTAAGACTGTAGAAATATCTCAATACATTATAAAATAGTGTGAAAATAATTGTATTGAGAACTTAAGTTGGGTGTAAATATTGTTGTACTAGATACAGTACAATATTTGTATTAAAACTCACAGTATATGTGTGTTGTCGTATTTTACACGACAAATTAATAGTTGTAAATAGGAAAATTTGTATTTAGATTTGTAGTATGTATTTTGGCGATTCAAAATGGGTTGTGTGGACCTATTTTGGGGGCGTCACATCCAATATTAGAACGGAGGGAGTATTGAATGTATATTTGATAATATAAATTATAATTAATAAATAAAATATAATTGTAAATCCTGGCATTGGACACCGAGCTAGTAAACTTTAAAATTTAGGAATGGTCATTCAACACTAAAATTTAGGAATATGTTCTACCTATTATTGAATTTCAAAATCTTTTTATCTACATTCTTACTATAACAATTATATATGTACTACTATCTCTTATTATCATCCATTTTTTAATTTAGTTAGTGTCCTTTAATTAAAGTTCATATTCTTCGTAACAATATTATTTAGTTACCTAATATTTTTTGTCATTAAATAATATAAGTATAGTTATTTGATTTTAAATAAGATTTTACATATTACATAAATAGAAGAATGTATATATAAAATTGCAAAAAATGGTCTCTCAACTTTAAAATTTAGAAAAGAAAACTATTTTTTCATCTATTGTTTGAATTTAAAAAAAATTCATTTACATTCTTACTATTACAATTATTTACTTACCATTATCTCTTATTTCAATACGTTTTTAATTTAGTTAGTGTTCATTAAAATTCATATTCATGATAACAATAATATTTAATTATATAATAATTTTTTAATATTAAATTAAATAAGTATAGCTATTTGTGTTTAAATAATATTTTACTATTACATAAATAGATGAATATATGAATATATAAACAATTAAATCATTAATTTAAAGATGAATACTATCATTTGTATTATATAAATTGATGAACTATTATTATAGATATTTAAATTTATTTGATTTTTTTATCAATAATCAGTTATACATTATTAGTTAAATAACATATTTGTAGAACAAAATAATAATTTTATAAAAATTATCATACACAATATTAATATATTATTATAGTTGATATATTAGAATAGTATAATACAATTTTTTTAAAAAATAATATAATAATTTTACAACAAAATTCGTACTTTGTACGAGATCATGAGTTAGTAGAAGGAATAATGATCAGAATTCTATATATAATATCATAAAAAAGAAATATTTTACGATTTATAGATCATGTTTATGTCGAACTTTAGCACATTCATGCATGCAAATCACATAGTAAGATGATCAGTTTAATATTAATTGTATGCACAGTTAGGCCTAACAAAAAATGGGGTTGATTTGATTTTGGGTTACATAATATTATTATGGATTTATTAAGAAATAACCATATAATCTATATTTAATATTGTTCATGTCACTACAAGAAAATGACCCATTAGTGACCAAGAGTATCTGCGACCGCATTATTCGGTCGCTACTGCTAGTAATAACGACCACACTTAAAACTAGTCGTTATTTCCATTAGCGACTGCCCTCCGGTCGCTGAGCGGTCGTTGTTATAATTTTATCGCCATAAATTTGGCGCAAATGTTGGTGGGGGAGACTTATTGCGACCAATCCGTAACAGCGACTGCATATATATATCAGTCGCTAATTCATCCACGTCAATAAAAAACAGCGACCGCATGCGGTCACAGAAAGCGATCGCTGATCCTTTTAAACTCCATCAGCAGCTAGACAGTCGAGCAAAAGACGAAGAAAGAAAGAGAAAAAGAAAGAAAAAGAAAAGAAGGAGAAGAGGGAGAAAAAGGGAGCGACGCCAGTGTTTCAAACCACCCCACGCCGCTCCACGCCGCCGGTCTGCACACAATTGTAGATTTTTGAGGTAAAGAACAACTCCTGCAATAGTTTTATTTTTTAGTTTGATTTGGCCATCTCTTATAATTTTATTTTTACACTTGTTGTAGTTCTCAATAATTATGAATTGACACTTTTGGATAGAAGTCCTTGTGTACTATTTTAATATGTAAATTAACAATTGCTGCTGTTAATTTTTGTACCTTTACACTTGATTTGGCTTGCAAATAGTAATTACCGAGTAGGTTTTGCCACAAAAAATAAAGGAAGGAAAATAAAAAGTGAAAGGTGTCTCCTCTCTTCTTGCACCATACCACTGGTATGGTAAAAAAAATGGAAAGCATGCACTGGGCAAAAGAAACTGACTATTACCCACAATTTTTCATAAAATATTAACAAGATAAACCATAGAGATAAATAGGAAAAGGGAGTTTAAAATCCAAAATTGTAGTACCATGTAGAACATATCAAAATTTGAAGTCAATCGGATGTAAAGATTTCAAGTTTTGATTTTTCAAAGTGGGTAGAAAAATAATAAAGTTGCTGAAAATTTGTAGAAACTGAAAATTTGGCCAAGTGTGAAAACTGTTCTAAGTAGGCTGTTTCGGGCTACTGTTTCGAAGTCTTGCAAAACTCTTTTTGTACATGTTATATTTTTCAAAAATACTATGTACTATGAGGTAGAACATATCCAAAAAGACTTCAATCCGAGTGAGATAAAAATTCACAAAACTAGCCCGAGAATCACAAAAATGTAAATTTCCAGAATTTGGACAGATTCTGGGTAGCACCTTTGGGCAAATTTCTATGCCGAATGGTATGAGGACTCAAATCAGGGCCTATTACGATTCTTTTTTTTATCTCATGATTGTTTTGTTTTACGATATTCTTATCTTTCACTTTAACCATGTATTATGATTTTATTTAAGCTTTTCGTCTTTACTACTAGAGGCAGGTAACTCCAGATTCTTATCTTTATAACCTTTCAAGATTCTTCTTTGAATCTTACTTACTTTTTCTTTACTTAATAATGAATTTTTAAAATTCATCTTTTAGTACTTAAACTCTATTTGAGTTTATTCCTTATCCTCATCCCTGCGGTTTTAACCTAAGGTACCCCTACCTAAGGTTTATAACCTACAGCTCTGATACCAACATGTGGTGCCCCCAAATCCGGGTACCTTGTACCTCAGATCTAGTACGGCACGATATATCCTCTTCATACCAATTCTATAACTAATGCGGAAAATATAAACATAAATTGTTTATTTCAGAGTATTCTACAACATTTCCCAAGGTCTACAACCTTTAACTTAATACATTCCTTTAATAACGTACATAAGGTTTACATAAGTAACTTACATCCAAATAACTTAATAGTTAACGTGCATATCAACCTAATCTTGTCCTTTGCATCTACCTCTGTCGTTTCTCGAACATTCGTATTAATCTGAAATTTGTTATCATGATATAGCAAGGGTGAGCAACTACTTTGCTTAGCAAGTTTAAATACAAAGAAGATATATCATGATTGAAGGAAAGAATAAGCTTTAGAATTTCTTAACAATATAATAATTGTGAAAGAGCATGAATCAAAACTTCAATGATTGAATGACTGAATTCAATAATACAGGGCATCAATAATGACCATGGACCAATTTAACTAAACCTTAAGGTAATGAAGGTGATCAGCCTTTCATACCTGATGAACATATGTAACATGCACTAAGTGCGAATTAATAATTTAAGAAGGTGAAATAATCAACAATAATTATCCACTAACATGCTTGAAAGAGAATAACTCGAGTATGAGCTAGGGAACTTGCACAGAATAAATATCTGAGTAAGTTTAGGAAACTTGCTCAATGTAAAAGTTGAGTAAGATGGAACTTGCCTTGATTGGAGATTACCGCTAAAATTTAACTTAACTTCTCTCCACAAATCCTACACAATTGTATTTACATGCACACACATTTAGATAATTAAATATGTCGCAAAACATGCATTTATATTCTTTATCCATAAATATTAGTTAACAAAAATTAATATTATTTATACTTCATTCAAAACCAATCTTGGTTCCTTTAGAAACTTTATTAATAAATAATAAGGGTCTCACACATTTTAAGATGTAAATATTTTACATCTTGAAGCTTAAACCATTTATATTCTATTTCAGAAATATCTTTTAACTTTGCTCGCAAATTAGGAGTTTAAACAGCTAATACATGGCTTTTATAGTAAAATACAATTTACTATATTATTACCTTAATTTAAATAATTGTTATATTAGCTTATCCTAGCTTATTTTATAATTCACGATGTTCGAGTTTTATATCTCGACATAATGTACTTAACTATATACACCCCGGTATATTTCTCTTTTAGCTTCGTTTATAGATTAGACTTTAATTCTAAAGTCTCGTAATGCTCATGTCTCATAACTTAAGACATCTTAAATCATTCTTTAATTAAAATTTATTACGCTTGCCTTATATAGTTTGGGACAACGTATCTTAACGTTGGCCAACTACTCGGCTATTGGAAACCAACACACTCTGGTTTACATTACAATACTATTCATTTTAGGTCGTTCGCATTTTATAAATTAAACGTGTCCAGACTTTTTAGATTCTATGTTACAGGTCTAATCCAGACAGTTAAGACTGTCTGCTTTAGAACAAATTTCATTTTGATTATCTATCCGGACAGTTAAGATTGTCTGCTTCAGGCCAAATTCTTCTTTAGTTAATATCCAGACAGTATAACCCGTCTGTTTACTAACAAAATCTACTGTGAGTAATCAACACTCAATCTAGATAGCTTTAACCAGTCTGCTTTAGGCCAAAACTCCCTGCATGCTGCATTATTATCTAGGCAATTTCGTAACGGTTTTCATCTTTTTCGCAGTTTTACCTTCTCTCGTTAAAATAGTCATAACTTTTTCGTTTTAAAACGTTTTTAGGCGATTCTTGAGCCCACGCGAAGCTAATTTTCGAGGCTACAATTTTTACCTACTGACATTTTTCCAAATTCTGAACACATTGGTCCAGAAATTTCGTGCAAAGGTACTGCTCCGAATTGGTTGGACAGTTTTGGCACGAATACATTGAACGGTCATAACTATTTGCTCCGAAATCGATATTGGTCCGTTCCGAAGTCTGTGAAAAGCTTATTCAGCGTACTACAACATACCAAAAGTTCAGAATTTTTAGAGTAGTCTAGCTAATTTCGAATTTTCCTTTTTGGGACAACAGTCTTATTATTTATTTTTTTCCATCAAAAAGTTGTTTTAGTACAAATCCCATATCTTTCTCATCTCTCAACATTTTTGAGTCAACTAGCTTACTTAGCTAAAAATTTCCATAAAAACTTACCAACTAGCTTTTTCCCAAAATTTGTAATATAATCTCATATATACTAACATGATACACAATATAACATCATGATCTAACCTTTTCATAAGATTTCACCAACAAGAACATAAAAATTCATAGGTCTAATATATGAGTAATAAAATTACATAAAGCTTTTAACTAATACTTATATTTTTTCCTTTTTACCTTCCTTTGTTGGCTGTCTTTCTTCTTCCTTGCTCTTCATCTTCCATCTCCATGGCTACCTTTCTCTCTCCTCTTTCTCATTCCCCTCTTGCCGTGAGCTTTCTTCTTTCTCTTGATTTCTTTTCTTCTCTCTCTTATCTCTTATCTTCTCTCTATCTCTCTTATCCCTTCATCCTTATCTTTTTTTCTTCTCTCTTTCTATTTTCTTTTTTTTATCCTTATCTTCTTATATCTTCTCTCTCTTTCTCATCCTTATCTCTTTATTTCTTCCTTATCTCTAACAAATCTAATTAATAGATTTAGTCACATGCTATAATACTCCCTCCTTATCCGAATGTCGCTTCCAAATTGCCACATTTTTTTATTTTCTTTTTTTTATTGCATAACTAGCTTGATTTGCTACTAGAATGTCCCATATAATTTGGGCCAAAGCTTGGGCTCCCATTTAATTCATTTGGGCTTCCAAATTAATTTATTTGGGCCATGTAAAAATAACATAATTCAATAGATAAAATTTATCTTACTTTAATTATTTAATTAGAGTTTTCATTCCACTCATTTTGGAATTTAAATGATTACTCATTTAATTTTATAACCCAATTAAGAAATAATAAAATTAATCTCTTAGGTTAGTATATAATTTAAATACTAAAATTCTTCAATACCATAACCCTTAGGTTATTTAATTACCATACCTAATATAAAATATTAGGCTACAAGGTTTTCTTTTTAATTCTCTTTATAAAACACGTAAATATATATATATATATATATATATATATATTAAATGTCATACACATGTATCCACATCACATATAGAAAATAATAAATTTATTCTCTCACGTTATAAATTATTTATATCAATTTCTTTACATATATAATTAAAATAATAATCGCTCTTTATTAAAATAATTCAATGCTAGAATTTATTTTAATAATGTTTATTTAAAGTATACAATAATTCTTGAATACTTAAACTAATTATTTCGCTTCACAATATAAATTGTTTCATAACAGTTTATTCATATGCAATAAATATACATACATATATTTATCACATAAAATACAAATTTATTTCTCAATTCTTATTTTAATATTTTTCGGGAAATTCGAATTATTTTCTTTTCCCTTCTATAAATTGTTTTCAACAATTTAACTGTAGTAAATATCATAATATTTTCACTACATTAGAAACATACATACATTACATCCAATAATGTATTATATAATTTCTTAAATTAAAACGGTGGTTATACATTAAGTATATTTAATGCCACCAAGTTACCACATTAAAATAATTTTAATATTAGAAATTATTTTAGCTTACTTATTTTAATCTTACCCGTCTCATTTCCTTTAAATAAATTGTCCATACAATTGCTTACATATAATAAATATATAATACTAATATATTTATTATACACCAAAAAGACATATTGCATAGCTAATATTCACTTATGCAATAAAATTTCACATAACATAGCTAAATCTTGATTTTCATATATTTGGCTTTGAATATGGTTTGCTGAATTTATCCATTAGTAATCTTATTCTTCAACCTTTCTATCGTTCACATTCTCTTTACATTCTTTCAAATATCAAACCATATAGGTTTTTCTAAAAATTTTTAATCATTCCTCTGCTTCCAATCTGGGTTTTATTCTTTAAACCTTTATTTAATCATTCAAGATTATTTATAAATCTCTTAAATTTTCGGGTTGTCACACATTCTTTATTTATTGAATATTTCAAACTTTACATAATGTCAATTACGTACATCTCAAGGACCATCATCATGGTTCAATACACTTCCTAAATAAAGTAAAGGTATTCCTTTGCACATCTTCTAATCCATAGCATCAGATGGCAAATAATATCGTATTGTATCATTGACCTGCAAAAAGTTTATTTTTGCAAGATTAAGCTCGACAACTCAGCAAATTTAACAGCTTTCATGCTTCACATAGCACATAATTTTATGCTCAGTTCATATCTCATGATTATCATAATTCTAAACAATATAATTCATATGTTTAGCATATCCCATATCACATCAAGACTGAGTTTCAAAACTCAATCAATTTCAGTCATAAGTTGACTTTCACAATTCAATAAGCATAAAGTATAATTTAGCATATTTGTGAAAATCTCATATAATATCAAGATCACATAATACAAAGGAGCTGAAAAACTTGTCTTGATTGTGGCTTAATATCGTAGCTTATCTGCTTTGTGATGATCCTACATAATTTAAGTGTTCATGCATACCCATATCAGTCATATATTCAATGTAAATACAGTTTACATTAACTCTATCTCGTCTTTTATAATGCTAGATTTTTTCATAGCTTTCTAATGAATGTTCATTAGACTTAGCCATTTCATGCTTGAATAGGCTAATCATCATAAGACTCATTATGATCAATTCTAGATTTTTAAAAAAATCAGTACACCTAACTTCTGGACACTAACCATGATTCCCTAAACAAATTCTCATAAGTGATTACATAAAATTTTACCCAAATTTATAAGAACATGGTAAAGTAAAGGAATTACCTCTTGATTGCTTTAAATTCTAGAATTCTTGTGTCAATACTTGAATTTGGGATTGATGAATCCTTGCTTTACCAATAATTCGCTTCAATACTTCTTCACTTTCAATTTGCTAACTAATACTTCCAATTTGATGAAGTAATTGTGAAGAATTATCAAATTCATATATTTGTGACTTGGTAGCTTGATATGTAGAGAGGGAATGGGTTTTAAAGAAATGAACTCTGCTAAGGTTACTAAAGTTTCTGCAGAGTAGTCATTATTAGTAATAGTAAGCTTAGTGGCATTACATGGCCAGGTGGCATTTCATAAAGCCATACACCTCCTGCTTCACCATAATACTTATCTCATTTTACTAACTCAGCAATCCAGCTTTCATAATACCTATATATACATTATATTATATGCGTTACATTACATATAAAGTACCTACCATACTTACATATATATATATATATATATATATATATATATATATATATATATATAATACATATATATTATTAATACATATTATTAATTAATTAATTCTTCCAATAAAGTGGAATTATTACACTAAATAAAATAACATATTTAATGTAATGAACCAATTATATTAAAATGATTAATATTAAATCAATCATTTTAATTCACTTATTTAACGCAACGAACCAATCAAAATAATTAATATTCAATTAATTATTTTGATTTACCTATTTAATTTATATACAACAATTTTTGTATAATTAATCATTTCATTCATTCCGTAAATTTTTTCCCAACAATTTAGATATATATTAAATATAAAATTTTATATATTATCCTTTACTCAATTTATAATTCAATTTCATAAGCTTAATACCAATATACATATAATATATATATATATATATATATATATATATATATATATATTGGTCCTCATATGTTAAATATACATATATATTCAACATAATATTAACCATTATAACTATCATTATTAATCAAATAAATTTCATTAATTAACATCTTAACACATTAATCTTTCAATTAATGAATTACTTACTCATTTCATTTATACAGTACAATTCACACAATATATCTCATAATAAGAATTTTATTCATTTAAATTCTTGTTATAATATACTTTGAAAATTCAAAACGTCACAATCCCATTTATCCTTTAATCTAGGAAACTAATTTGGATAGGAGTTTGTTTATAAAAATCTATTCCGATAAAAAGTAATTGAGTTGGTTTTAACAACCCATTTGAAAACGGACAAGGAATATACTTAAATCATAAACAGTTTTATATAATCAAACTCTATATATCTTTTCAACCAACAGAATAAATAGGATGGTTTTTTATTTAAATTAGTTTCCCTTTTATTTTAGACATAATTTGTTTAGGACACTTATTTTAGTTTTAAGATCTTTGAATTTCCTAAACCTTGAAAATATAATGCATAAAAAAAAGATCTTACATAAATGTCTTAAAAATCTTAAACTCTTCATTCTTTTAAATTCCATCATCTTGTAGCTTTATGTCCAAAACTCCATTTTTCGTTTTAATAAATAAAACAAGCACTAGACAATATTTTGCTGTCATAAAAATCATCAAAACAGAATCACTAACAAATAAAACAAGCGCTAGACAATATTTTGTTGTCATAAAAATCATCAAAATAGAATCATTAACAAATGTATCGACACATTATAACAAAACTTCTTATTATACCAAATTATAATTATAACATACATAGAAATAAATTTTATATAGATTTTAGAACAATATTGGCTTCATATTGGATATAATTTATGGCTAAAGAACTATTTTAGTCCTTGTACTTTACAGTTGGTTTCAATTTCATCCATGTACCATTTTTTTTCATAATAGTCCTTGTACTCTAAAATAGAGGAATAATTTACTCCTTTTTTTAATTTAAATAATGACGTGAATTTTTTTTAAAAAAAAAATATGCCAACATGTATTTTAATAATCTAAGTGGGCATTATAAGGGAGAAATTAGTAATTTGACAAATTGTGTAGAATTCTTTTTGCGTACAAATTTATTTGGAAAAAAAAAGTTCAAGCCCTAAGGAATTAATCCAATAAATAGAGTTTTGCTAGCGTTGAAGAGATTGGAGAAGGAATTTGAAGCATAACGAAAGTATGAACAGAGCAAAGGATTGAAGTAAGTATCTCTAAAGAAAACTAGGTTAATTTCATTATTATTTTAACTAGTGATATACATGATGATAATGGTGATTGTTAGTTTGAAAGTAATGTTTGCCACATTATGCTAATCTTGTTCTTTGTAATTTTCTGTTATGTTGAGTTGGCAAAAGAGTACAATTAAATTTTTAGAAAGCAATCATTCACCAAAAAGGGTTATTGGGATACTTAATATAATAAATATAAAATTGTGTAGTAATTCTTGTTGAATCAATTTTTTTAATTTAAACTTACATTTATATTACTCTTTATTGAAGAAATTATGTTTCTTAATTTACTCTCTTGTGCATGTAATCTCATGTTTATTGTTTTTTTTAGACACACATGTTTATCGTTTATAATATCACTTTTTTTTTTTATTTTTTTCTATGTGTTTATTGTTTATAACGTCGCTATTTTTTCTTGTCATTGGGTGTTATGATCACTGAACCATTTGAAGTAATAAAGTGAAGTTTTATACTTATTGTTTTGTACAAATCCAAGTTCTCAAGGAAATTAAAATGGTGTGGGAATGTAAAAAAAAAAAAATTAACCTCATATGTACAATCTTAGAGGGTGTGTGGTAATTTAAAAAAAAATAATTAGCCTCATATGTATATCTTACAAAGTGCGAACGCGAACGTCAAATAAGAACTTAAACAATGAACAAAGGCGTGACCAAGTTGTGGGGGAAAATGAGTATGAATTTATAAATATATTACTTGGAAAATTTTTTTTTGAAACATCGCTTGATAAAAAAAAAGCGATAAAAAGATTTGTTTATCCTTACTTAAAAAAGCTTATCCATATTGACACTTATTTATATTTTTCAAAAAGTCACCTCATCATTTTTTTTTAAAAGGACTAAATTGTTCCTCTATTTTATAGTACAAGTACATAGATGAAATTGAAACCAACTATAGAGTACAAGGACCAAAATGGTTGTTTAGCCTATAATTTATTAGGAAAATACCGCTATTATTTGGTCATGGCTTTGTTTAGAAACATAGTACTCCTTCGGTTCCGTTTTAATTGACGTTTTAAGGTTATACATATAGATTAAGAAATGCAATTAATGTTTTTTCTAATTGACTAAATTGAGTATAAAATATTAAATATTAACCTTCTAAAATTTATTGAAAAGACGATAGAGAAACAAATTAGTTTTTAAACATAAAGGATAATATAAAAAATTAAGCATTTAATGCTTCCTTGAAATCTACAAACCACAAATAAAAAAAAAGAAAAAACTCTATCTAAAAAGACAAATAAAAAGGGATAGAGCGAGTATTAAATTCATTCTTATCTCCAACGTCATAAATGTGCAAATCTTCCCGTTGATCTTTTATTCTTCTACACTTCTATATAAAGCAACGGTCATTTGGAACAGGATCACCCACAAGTTGTTGTGTGCTACAATTTCATATTGTCTAAATTCTTTGCTTCTTTGATCTCTGCTTAATTTAGACATGACTAGGAAGAGGGTGGAGCTTGCTTTCGTCAGTAATGACTCGGCTAGAAAAGCATGCTTCAAAAAAAGGAAGAAGGGTTTTCTCAAGAAAGTTGAAGAATTGAGTACTCTATGTGGTGTAGATGCATGCGCCATAATATACAGCCCTTATGACTCCAACCCAGAGGTTTGGCCCAACGAATTTGGGGTTGAACGCGTCGTTGCACAATTTGAGAGGGCTCCTGAAGTGGAAAGAACCAGAAAGATGTGGAACCAAGAGAGTTTCATGAAGAAAAGGGTTGCAAGAGAAACTGAGCAGATTAAGAAATTTGTCAAGGATAATCGGGAGAAGGATATAACCGAGCTTATGAATCAATGCCTTGTTGGAAAAGGACTGGAGAGCTTGAGTTTGAAAGATTTGAATGATCTCGGAGACCTCATTGATCGAAAGTTGACAGGGATTGATATGAGGATTGATGAGTCACTTAAGGAAATGAGTACGAGTACTCCTGCCCAAGTGGCACCACTGGTTGCCCCACCACCACCACCACCACCATCTGGGGATATATGAAATGATGGCTAGAGGCTGCGTGGCCGGGCAGCAACAAATGCCGGTTGGTGGTTATTATCCTTGAGAGAGAGAAAGTGAGAGAGAGAGAGGGAGAGAGAGTGAGAGAGAGAGAGAGAGGGAGAGAGATGTTAAATTCTTTTGCCCTATATGACCTTTTGTGGTTATTTTTATTTTTTAGTGTCATGGCCTTGTTCCTAAGTATTACTGTTATTCAATTAAAAATATTTATTTTATGTCGATTTAAACCTTTTTAGTTTGTAGACCAACAATTTGTTATGAAATTGTCAAACCAGAGATACCAATTACTCAAATCTAATGAATCAATATCCACAGGAACGCCATTTATATCAAATTAACCACGTTAATAAAGTCTTATATTAAAGTTAAATTTCCGAAGAATAAATAGAGAATGAAGATAAACCATATAAAAATTTCAAATAAAAGTGAAAAAGCAAAAATAAAGGGATCAAAAGGTGGAGATATGTTCATGAGCTGAAGACCTAGTGGGAAAAAGCAAAAAGGATATATAGCAGGTTTATGTAAAAGCCAGTTTCTTTGAAAAAAGAAGCAGAAAAGTAAAAGTTCCAAATTAGTCATTAACAGATCTAGGGGGATATAGTTCATACAAATGAACTAATATGAAAAATACTTGAGGCGGAAATAGAATTGGGAGTGATGAGTAGGACTGTAAATGGAGTCCGAAATATTTGATATTCACTATGAAAATTCGTATCCGTATTCGCATCAAAACAGATATTATCCGTATCCGTGTCAAAACGAATATTATCCGTATTTGCATCAAAGCGGATATTATCTGTGTCCGTGTCAAACGAATATTACCCATATTCGTATTCGTTCAAAGCGATACGAATACGGTTATATGCATATTCGTATCCGTTAATATCCGTATCAGTAATATCAATATATATATATCCACATCTATTGATTATACAGTTTTTTATGATTATTTTATGATATAAGATGTAATTTTTTTTACATACGGATATATAGTTTTATTATTTTATTTGGTTGATTATATGATTTCTAATTATTAGTTGCTTAAGTGATAATTTTTTTTGTTATTAATTTAACATTGTGCAAGAATTAAAAAAATAATTAAAGCTTTTAAAATTTTATTTTGAATGGATACGAATACGAATACAAATACGGATATGCAGATATTTGATATATTTATTCATATTATATTGTATAAAACGGATACATATAATATCTCTATTCGAATATTATTCGTCAGATAAGAAAACGAATATTTCATTTGCATATATGTCGGATACGAATGCAAATACGGATATTAAAATTTATTAACATCTATTGATTATACATTTTTTATGATTATTTTATGATATAAGATATACATTTTTTTACATGTGAGTGTATATATATATATATATATATATATATATATATATATATATATATATATATCATGGTTTTAAAAATCGGACCGTTTATCGAACCGGAAAAGGTATCGGGTGGATGGGTCACTGGTTCGACCAGTGGTTAAACCGTTATTGACCCTGTGACATCATTAATATGTAATAAATAATAAATAATTAAATATATTAACTATTATTATATATTATATATAATATTTAGTAAATATGTAAAATTAATCAATTTATCTATAAAAAAAATAAAATAAAATTAAACCTATTTGTACAATGTTTACTTTATACACTTCAAATAAATACTAAATCTATATAAAAAGAAAGATATTAAATCATGATCATAACTCAAAACTCAAGACTCAAGAGTGATAAAATCAAACACAAATAAACACTAACATCTCTACGGTACATTCAATCAAATTCGGTAAAAGCAAAAACTAAATCTATTTGTACAATGTTTACTTTATAGTTTATACAATTCAAATAAATACTAAATCTATATGAAAAGAAAGATATCAAATCATGATCATAACTTAAAACTCAATCAAGGATACATTCAATCAAATTCAAAGGATTAAATTAGCAAGAAAAAGGAAAAAATAAGAGGTAGAGAACCGCTAAAAACGGTAACCCGGTTATCGGGTCACTGGGTCGACCGGTTCAACCGTCGGGTCACCGGGTTTTGACAAAAACTGATTTTTTTTGTTCAAACCAGACCAGAGTGCCGACCGGTTCTGGTTTTCACTGATCGAACCGGCACTCCGGTTCGGTTTTTAAAACCATAATATATATATATATATATATATGTAGTTTTATTATTTTATTTGGTTGATTACATGATTTCTAATTATTAGTTGCTAGTGATAATTTTTTTGGTTATTAATTTAACATTGTGCAAGAATTAAAAAAAAATTTAAACTTTTAAAATTTTATTTTGAATGGATATGGATACAAATACGGATATGCAGATATTTGATATATTTATTCATATTATATTGTATAAAACGGATACGGATAATATCCGTATTCGAATATTATTCGTCGGATATGAATACGGATGTTTCATTTGCATATTTGTCGGATACGAATGCAAATACAGATATTAAAATTTATTTTCAGATACGGATAAGAATATACTTGTATCTGCGTTCAAAAATATCTGTTTACAACCCTAGTGACAGGGAAGAAGAAAATAAAGCAAGAGAACAAAAGTAGAAAATTTGTTTCAATATTAAATAGCATAAGTGGTGAAGGGAAAAGGGTGACCCGTATTGGGTTTTGTCGAAAAGCAACTAATTGGCAATTTTCAAAGTCAAAATGTCTGTTGAGTTTTTCATAGTAGTACTACTTAGTTTTCCCTCAAGTGTTTCATATTCCAAGAAACCTTATTAAAGAAGATAATTTCTACAGATTATTCTAGAACTTGTAGCTTATTATAAATAGATGTCATGTATGCTTTTCTTGTATGCAATTTAAAAGATAAAATAATAGAAAGTGCATGAGCAGCAACTCTACAATTTGTCTCTAGTAATCAATTTTCTAGTACATAGAATTTTAGTTCAACCCAACATTCTTCTTCAAAGCAGTTTTTCATTACTTTGCCCAACAAATTTGGTATTAGAGGTTTATACATCATACCCATTAGCTTTTTCAATGGCAACAACTTCAACCTCAACTATGTTTGCTTCCTCTCCTAGTCAAGTCCCTATATTTGACGGAGAACACTATGATTATTGGAGTAGCCAAATGAAAATTATTTTTATCTTTCAAGATCTATGGGAAGTGGTTGAAGACGGATATGCAGAACCACCAAAAACCGAAAGCCTTGCAGCCTGTACTAACAACAAAAGCGATACAAGGAAAATAAGAAGGATGCGAGTGCTCTCAAATTTATCCATCAAGGTGTAAGTAAATCTATCTGTCCTAGAATTTTTGGAGTCTTATTTTTTGGGATTTGAGAAAGTCATTTCTCTAAAACTTCAATCACTTTGAGAGATTTTGAAAATATTACAATGAAAGGAAATGAATTTGTCTAAGAATTTTTTTACTAGAGTTGCTGAAATCATAAATTAGATCAGAAGCTATGGAGATCAAAAGCTATGTATAATTTTAAATCATAAATTAGATCATAAATTCTAGAGTTGCTGGTGTTTGACATGATCATGACCAGTGGTGTTACAGATGAATATCTTTGGCCCGTAGTGCAAAGATAAACTGTTGAACATGAACTGTTGATTGATGTTACGGGGATAAAATATTGGTGGTGAACTTTTAAATTATAAAAGATAGTAGACATTATGGTCTACTTGACTCTTCTAATGGATTCCGTGTTCCGCTGCAATTATCGTTGAAAACTTATATTATCTTTAAATCTCTGCTTTAGCACTGTTGAAGGCTAAAGATAATTTATTCTTCATTATCTTAGTTATGATATTCTTTACTGGGCTATTTGAGCTCATCCTTTTCATTTTGTTCCATTGTTCTTCTCAGAAAATGAGAGTGTAGCTAGGACTAGCCGGGGAATTGAGTGATGGTCTCAGACTGTAGAAATATCTCAATACATTATAAAATAGTGTGACAATAATTGTATTGAGAACTTAAGTTGGGTGTAAATATTGTTGTACTAGATACAGTACAATATTTGTATTAAAACTCACAATATATGTGTGTTGTCGTATTTTACACGACAGATTAATAGTTATAAATAGGAAACTTTGTATTTAGTATGTATTTTGGCGATTCAAAATGGGTTGTGTGGACCTATTTTGGGGGCGTCACATCTAATATTAGAACGGAGGGAATATTGAATGTATATTTGATAATATACATTATAATTAATAAATAAAATATAATTGTAAATCCTGGCATGGGACACCGAGCTCGTAAACTTTAAAATTTAGGAATGGTCATTCAACACTAAAATTTAGGAATATGTTCTACCGATTATTGAATTTCAAAATCTTTTTATCTACATTCTTACTATAACAACTATATATGTACTACTATCTCTTATTATCGTCCATTTTTAATTTAGTTAGTGTCCTTTAATTAAAGTTCATATTCTTCATAACAATATTATTTAGTTATCTAATATTTTTTTGTCATTAAATAATATAAGTATAGCTATTTGATTTTAAATAAGATTTTACATATTACATAAATAGAAGAATGTATATATATAATTGCAAAAAATGGTCTCTCAATTAAATCATTAATTTAAAGATGAATACTATCATTTGTATTATATAAATTGATGAACTATTATTATAGATATTTAAATTTATTTGATTTTTTTTATCAATAATCAGTTATACATTATTACTTAAATAACATATTTGTAGAACAAAATAATAATTTTATAAAAATTATCGTACATAATATTAATATATTATTATAGTTGATATATTATAGTAGTATAATACAATTTTTTTAAAAATAATATAATAATTTTACAACAAAATTTGTACTTTGTACGAGATCATGAGTTAGTAGAAGGAATAATGATCAGAATTCTATATATAATATCATAAAAAAGAAATATTTTGCGATTTATAGATCATGTTTATGTCGTACTTTAGCACATTCATGCATGCAAATCACATAGTAAGATAATCAGTTTAATATTAATTGTATGCACAGTTAGGCCTAACAAAAAATGGGGTTGATTTGATTTTGGGTTACATAATATTATTATGGATTTATTAAGAAATAACCATATAATCTATATTTAATATTGTTCATGTCACTATAAGAAAATGGCCCATTAGCGACCAAGAGTATATGCGACCGCATTATTCGGTCGCTACTGCTAGTAATAGCGACCAAACTTAAAACTAGTTGCTATTTCCATTAGCGACCGCCTTCCGGTCGCTGAGCGATCATTGTTATAATTTTGCCGCCATAAATTTGGCGCAAATATTGGTGGGGGAGACTTATTGCGACCAATCCGTAACAGCGACTGCATATATATCAGTCGCTAATTCATCCACGTCAATAAAAAACAGCGACCGCATGCGGTCATAGAAAGCGGTCGCTGATCCTTTTAAACTCCATCAGCAGCTAGACAGTCGGGCAAAAGACGAAAAAAGAAAGACAAGAAGAAAGAAAAAGAAAAGAAGGAGAAGAGAGAGAAAAAGGGAGCGAAGTCGATGTTTCAAACTACCCCACGCCACTCCATGCCGTCGATCTGCATATAATTACAGATTTTTGAGGTAAAGAACAACTCCTGCAATAGTTTTATTTTTTAGTTTGATTTGGCCATCTCTTATAGTTTTGTTTTTACACCTGTTGTAGTTCTCAATAATTATGAATTGACACTTTTGGATAGAAGTCCTTGTGTACTATTTTAATATGTAAATTAACAATTGTTGCTGTTAACTTTTGTACCTTTACACTTGATTTGGTTTGCAAATAGTAATTAACGAGTAGGTTTTACCACAGAAAATAAAGGAAGGAAAATAAAAAGTGAAAGGTGGCTCCTCTCTTCTTGCACTATACCACTGGTATGGTAAAAAAAATGGGAAGCATACACTGGGCAAAAGAAACTGACTACTGCCCACAATTTTTCATAAAATATTAACAAGATAAACCATAGAGATAAATAGAAAAAGGAGTTTAAAATCCAAAATTGTAGTACCATGTAGAACATGTGAAAATTTGAAGTCAATCGGATGTAAGGATTTCAAGTTATGATTTTTCAAAGTGGGTAGAAAAATAACAAAGTTGCTGGAAATTTGCAGAAACATAAAATTTGGCCAAGTGTGAAAACTGTTCTGAGTAGGCTGTTTCGGGCCACTGTTTCGAAGTCTTTACAAACTCTTTTTGTACATGTTATATTTTTCAAAAATACTATGTACTATGAGGTAGAACATATCCAAAAATGACTTAAATCTGATGTATATCGAGTGCGAAAAAAATTCACAAAACTAGCCCGAGAATCACAAAAATGTAAATTTCCAGAATTTGGACAGATTCTGGGCAGCACCTTTGGGCAAAATTTTGTACCGAGTGGTATGAGAACTGAAATCAGGGCCTATATGGTGTTAAAGTAGATGGAATAAGCTTTACTTTGGTGTAAGAATGAACGAAAACGGAAAAGTAACGAAGAAGTTATGATTAAATGAAAAACAGTATTCGTTAACGATTAAAATAGTTCAAACGAGTTTTATAATTCGTTTTAAAACGAAATTTGGAGGATTGATATAATGTGACATATGATGTTAAAAACCAATAATAAAACATGTTTAATACATAATAGATCTATAAAGGATGACGAAATCAATATGGAAATGGAATTAAAGACTAGTAAACTAATCTAAAACAAGATGGAATCTTAAGAACTTAAGATTTTAAAAGTATAAAGTTGGTATATGGAATGTTGATAATGACGCGTTATGCAAACTAAAGATTATAAATCAATTTAGTTATGCGTTTAGTTTCAAATGAGATTATGAAGCATAGTATAATTCAATGTGCTATATATAGAATATACTTGGATGTTAAAAGATCGGATGAGGTAAGCTGACAAATGAAGTTACGCAATGGACGTTCGAAGAGCGTATATCGATTAACACAAAGCAAAGGCAAGTTTTTCAGTTTTGTTTATGTTAAGTGAACTTGACATTGATTATGTGTACTCGTTCTTGTATGATGATAAAATTTTGATGAGTATGTTAAAATATGTATTTTGAATTGCAATGCTATTGTGTAATGGTTGAAGTCAAATTATGACAAAAGCTAATTGCGTTACAGAAACTAAATTTGTTCTTGACACGTGATATGATAAGTTTGAAAATGCATGAAATATGATCTAAATATAATAGGATGAAATTAAAAGTTCGCATGTGAAAATGCATATTATAAATATATAGAGTACTATATGTAGATGCATTACATAAGTATTATGATGCATATATAGAATGCATTGCATGAGCAACATGATTCATAATTGAAATTCATAGTATATATGAAAGTGATGCATGAAAACTGTTAGACTTGCTCGGCCGTTGTGCTCAACCTTGCAAAATATAAACTTTGCAGATGAAAGTTAACTTATCAAACGATTATAGCAATGAGGATTTGGGACGCAACATGATTATAAAAAGCCGTAATGCTTCATAAAGTTTAGTTCGTACCAACACGGTGCTACTTGTTAATATATAATTTGATTGAGTTGTACAAACTTTGATATACTTGATAAGTAGATGTTGAATAAAAATACTCATTTTGAATACGAGATATAACTTTACAGTTACTTTGTAAAGTAGAGTAATGTAATGGCAATAGTGTTTAAAAGATAGCGTAAAGTGAATATATATATTTGTTGGATTACATTGCGTATATTCAAGGAATGATTCAAGTCAGAAGTTGAACTTTACGTTCACATATGATATTTTGAAATGGATCTTTGGATATACATACGATCCTTATTACAGATATAGATGCTAAACGTTGCGAATTCTGGAATTGAGAAAAGATTGAGATAGTTAAATTTTAATATTTATATTGATATTGATTGTTATGTACAGTAAGAATAGAATTGAATTGTGATGAAAATTCAAGATATGAAAGAAAATTGTAAAAAAATAGTTTTAATTTATTCGCATTTTATTGATTATAACATCGATAAATGATATAAAACTAGAATGTGATTGTATTTTAACGCACAAGATTGGGAATGGAAATAGTCCTGATTTTGGGGTCGTTACAGTGGCCCCCTCTTATGAGGTATTTTATCTCATCCTTCAAGTATCTACAATCATTGGTGTCGTGCCCATGATCTTTGTGGTATCTGCAATATTGATTTTGATCACTCCTTTTCACATTAACCCTCATGGGTTTAGGCCATCTCACATATGGTTCAGGAGCTATTTCCATTAAAATTTGTTTCTTTGAGAAGTCAAATGTGTATATTCAAAGTACCTTAAAAAGGATGTCACACTTAAAGATTCGTTATTCCTTCTTGAACTTTTTTCATTGTTATTGTCCCTACTCCCAGATTCATCATTCATTCTCTTTCTATCATCAGTCTTAGGAGTGTTCTTGGGATGGATAATATCATCAACAACCATGTATTTTCCCGCTTTTCTTTGGAGTTTTTCCATGGTTTGGGGAGGATTCTTGGCCAAGGATAACTTCATATGTTCATTGGTTATTCTATTAGTAAGAGCCACCACTTCTATGGATTGACCTAGATTGGGAACTTTCAACGCCTCCTTGGTGACCCGATTCAAGTTGTATCTTAGGAATTCTCCATTCTGTTGAACCACAAATATAAGTGATGTCGAACTCTTGGCATGGGTCTTTCCTCCAATGAACTGATTTACAAACAACTGACTCAATTGATCAAAAGAACTAACTGAGGCAGGAGCAAGTTGTTTGTACTAAGCCTGGGTTGGACCTTTTAGGGTTTATGGAAAAGCTTTACACTTTATGGCATCTGAAAAGTTATGTAATAATAAACGTGCATTAAGGTAAGTATATGATTTGTAGGATCACCTATTCCGTCATATTTATCTATTTGGGGCATATTGAAACCATCAAGGAGAGGTTCACCCATGACATCTTGAGTGAATGAAGGAGGTCCTGCCTTATATATCATGCGTCCAAGTCCTGTCCCTTGAATTTCTTGAGATGGTTGGGCTCCTTGTCGTTCTTAGAGACGCCTCTGTACCTTTCTTTCGATCTTTGCTTCCTCTTGGGCATTAGGTCTAGAGCTACCAGTCCAATTACTTTGATGATGATCTCACCTTTGTGGGTGCCTAGGTTCCTTCTCTAGATCTTGTAGTTGTTCTTAGAGATTGTTTATGCTTTCTCTCAGTAGGTTGACCGCATTATCATTAATTTTCCCTTAGGTGTTCATGCCTATTGGGCCTGTTTTATCTTTCACATTGACGATTGTTTTGGATTCGCCTATGTAGATCTGGATTGTTACGGTTCTAATTGATTTGTGATTGAAGGTCCACTTGGAGTGGACGCTGGGAGTGTGCATTATATGGTTAACTATGAGTGCGGATAGGTTCTCATGGATATGAGAGGGTGGAGGAGGATGGTGAGAGGGCTGAGTAGATTGTGTTACTTGTTCTTGATTGTTAGGAGGTGAAAGATGTGGAGGGTTAGGACCTCGTACACTAGCGCGAGTATACACCATGTTGATTCTCTGGTATATGAAAAAGAGATGACATTTTGTTGTCTTCCCATAGACGGCGCCAATCTGATGGGTCAATTAGTAACCTTCAAATTAGGGTTTCGGTCAACCAATGAACTTTGACTTTGACCTCCACGTAAACACTTTGATTTCGTCGTATTACCTACAAAAGTTCCACCAGAGTTGGGGGGCTCTGGGAGAATTCTCCGATACCTAAGTCAGAACGCTGATATGAAGAGAGAGAATTATTCTAGGGGTCAGAATTATGTACTTTGATTATATGGTGGAGCATCCTTTATTTATCGCATGATAGTCCTCTCTTTCAGGAGTTAGGAATTAAAATCCTTCATGGATTTAGAGACCTTCCAAGTTGCCAATCTTTAGTTGGTTAAATATTATGGGAATTCTATTATTTATTGGATTGAATATTCTTGTAGAATACTCAATAAACCAAATTATTATATTGCCCTTTATTAATAGGATTTTAGAAATAACACATGACAATTCGCCATTGATAGATTATTTTTATCCACATCAATATATATATATATATATATATATATATATATATATGGGCAATGATCCATAGCATCTATTTGCTATGGATCAAATATTGGCAAATATCATCTACACCTTCCATTACAAAAATGAAAGGACTGGATTTAAAAACTGCATACAGCATCCGCTAGAATTTCTAGCGGATGGAATTAAATCAATTTCTAGACCATTATGCCCAAGTCATGCCAAGTCAACGAATTATTTGTGAAATCGAATTGGGGCTTCACTGTGAAACCGCTGTGAAATCGAATTGGGGCGAAATCGAATTGAGGCTTCACTATGAAATCGAATTGGGACTGTGAATCGAATTGCTGCTACGATTTCATATTTCATTGTTATGCTTTCAGTCTATGGTTGCAGCATTTTTCATTGCTATGATTTTCGTCTATGTTTTGGTTTCAGTTTGTGTTGCACCAGAACTTTTCATTGCTATGCTATGCTTTCAGCCTATGGTTTCAGTTTGTGTTTCACTCTATGGTTTGGGTACCATGATTGTTTGGTTCGTATAAAAGATTGTGTTTATGTGCTATTAATCTTGTTTTGTAACTTTGGATTTGTCATGTTTTGATTGGATTTCATGTTGCTGCAGGTTTAGGTTGCAATGTTTGGCAAAGGTAAATTTAGATTTGTTATGTTTTGATTGGATTTCATGTTGCTGCAGGATTAAAATCATGTTTTGATTGGATTTCATGTTGCTGTGATTGGATTTCATGTTGGGATTTCATGTAAATCATGTTTTGATTCAATTTCATGTATGTTGCTGTGATTGGATTTCATGTATGTTGCTGCAGGTTTTAGGATGCAGTAAGTCGTCCGTCAGTCTTCATGTTTAGTTTGTGCACACTCATTGTTATGTTATGCAGTTGTTATTGCAATAATTTTTGAAGTTGCACTGGTTGTATCAGTTGCCATTTTCCACAGATCCAGGATTTGCAGAAAGGGCTGCAAAGTTTTATTATTTTGGTGGTAAGAGTTTTGGTGGGATTAATGGCCAAACAGGGGAAAATGAATCTGAATTCCCTCATAAACTCTCAAGAGTTTCAAGCAGCCAGTCTTTTAAGGTTGCTGGATCTCAAGTGGGTTTTCAAGAAAACAAAGAAGGGCTCTTGCAGGAGGGAATTCAAGCTTTTGATAAGAAATCCCATCAACTCCTTGTTCTAAAGATGCTAAGGTAATTTAAGTTCATTACAAACTTTTACATTTTCAAGTTTAAATTTTGCTAGGAATTTTGTGATTTAATTTCAATTTTATAGGCTGCTGCTGAAAATGAGGAGTCAGATACAAAAAGAAGCAAAGGATTATGTGACTCTTTGTGTTACTATGTTTACTTGTGTATCACTGTTTGCAAGATTTCAGGATTCCTTGTGTTTGCAAGATTTAACAGATTCCTTGTGTGACTCTGTTTATTGGTATATGGAAACATATGGAAACCAAGCAGTCCGCTAGTTCTTCTGGCGGAAAGGTTAAAAATATCCTTTGACATGCGTTCTTGGCCTGATGGGAGGGTATACTGGTCCAAAAATTGATTTAATTCCATCCGCTAGAATTTCTAGCGGATGCTGTATGTAATTTTTAAATCCGGTCCCTTGATTTTTGTAATGGAAGGTGTAGATGGTATTTGCCAATATTTGATCCATAGCAAATAGATGCTATGGATCATTGCCCTATATATATATATATATATATATATATATATATATATATATATGACTGTGTGTGTGTTTGTAAAACCAAAGCATCCTTTTAGTCAATGCATAATTTAGTCCCTCACATTTTAAAATAACAACTGCATCTCTTGAACCAACAAATAATTCACATATACCATTAAATGACTTATAAAGACCATCAAATGACTTGAAAGATCTTTCTAGAGTGCTCAAAGTTGCGATTATAATAATTAAAATGTTAATAATTTAATGTACGAGGTTAATAACTCTAGTATGCACACATCATTGTAAACACCAGAAGAACCAATTAATACGTACTAACAAGTATAAATATGTAATGGGAGATGTTTCCGGGCTCACTTTGAAGCTATTTTCATGAACGACTAAAATACACTTTGGACTTCATACTCTATAAATATGTTGAGATTTGCACTCCCAACCTCTAAACGTGTCTACTTGTATACTAACGTTTAATTTAGTGATACAAAAATTCACCCTCGAACATTTTGAAAGTGACCACTTCGTTCCTATAAACTCATTTTTAAAAGGGGAAATTAAATTGATAAAACATGTTTAACAATTTTAAAAAGATTAAAAAATTAAACCATAGCCCCAAATATAACCCGAAGCCTAATCGTCAAATCCAACTGTTCATCATCTTTAATTTCCAAATTCTGGCTATCATTATCCAGCCCCAAATCCAAATGAGTTATTTTCCTTTTCAATCCAAAATTCTACGGATGAAAGACTCCATGGCTAGATCTTCAAAACAAACACGACTCCCTCTCTCTCCTAATCCAGCATCTATCATGGAAAAAGTGAGATTTTGTCACCTCTCAAATCTTTGTCGCCCGCTGCAAATACAATACCATCGAAGAAGAGGACATAACCACAATGTTTGAATTGCAGTACTTTTTTGATCGCGCAAATAGGCATGTTGAGGTTTTTAATTTTTTAACCAACTTTGCAAATTAAAAAACGAGTTTGCAATAATAATTGGTCACTTTTGACTAGTTAAATGTTCCGAAAGTGCATTTTGTGTCACTAATTAAACGTCAACATGCAAAGTAGGCACCTTTAGAAGTTTGGGGGTGAAAACCTCAACATGCTTATAAAGTCTGGGGTGCAAAATGTTTTTTAGTCTTCACGTGTAAACTACAGTAATCAAACTAAATATTTGGAAGTTAAAGTAACTATTTGCTTTCACTTAAATAATTTTCTTCTTTCACATGATGGAAACGAGCAGTTTGAAGAGTTTGAGAAAATAATGGCTAAATGGCACTTATCACCTTCCAAGTTGCCACCCACTTTCAATGTCGTCCTTAAAGTTCATTTTTCGTCAATTGAGCCCTTAAAGTAGCATTTTTTGGCATTTCCGTTCCTTTTACCCTATTTTACCCCACCCGACGCATTTTGACCGAAACCGAACCAGTTTGACCGGACCCAATTTCATCAACTATTTTTTTTAAAAAAAAAAACTAAAAAGTTTTAAAATTATTTAAAAAATAATTATTAGTTAAAAATTCTTTTAAAAATAATATTTTATTTTAAAATATTAAAAATTATTATTATTTTAAAATTAATTATTATATTAAAAATAATATTTTATTCTAAAATATTAAAAATACTTATTATTTTAAATATTTTTAAAAATAATTATTATTTTCAAGAAAAAATATTAAAATCTTTTATTTTTTCATAAAATGAGTAAACTTTCATAAAATATAGATTCAAAATATTTATTTAAAAATAATTATTTTTAATATTTTAAAATAAAATATTATTTTTAGAATAATTTTAAAATAATAATTATTTTTATATTTAAAAATAAAATATTATTTTTAAAAAGTTTTAAAAATAATTATTATTTTCAGAAGAAAAAAAAATTTAAAACTTTTATTTTTTTCAAAAATGAGTAAAATTTCATAAAATATAGATTCAAAAGAATTAAAGTTTAAATTTTTTTTAATTCTTAATTATTTTTATGAAAATATACACATCTTTAAAAAATAAATATTTCTAGTTTTGTTTTATGAAAATAAAAAAAATTTATTTACTTTTTTTGAATTTATATTTTATGAAACTTTACTCATTTGTAAAAAAAAATTAAAAATTTCTATTTTTTCTGAAAATAAAGTTTAATTTTTTTGTTTAATTTTTTTGAATCTATATTTTATAAAACTTTACTCATTTTTTTTTAAAATGATAAATTTTCTAATTTTTGGTAAAAATGGGTCGGATTTGGGTCAAATCGAGTAAAAGGAACGGAAACGCAGAAAAATGCCACTTTAAGGATCCAATTGACGAAAAATGTACTTTAGGGACGACATTGAAAGTGGGTGGCAACTTGGAGGGTCATATGTGCCATTCAGCCAGAAAATAATACTACCACATGGAGCATAAGCAGAACATAATCAAGTTGCTTTCTGATTTTTCAATAATTTTTATTTCGTCTGGCTTTATGGCTGGTACAAATATTCTTGGAAATATTGCTCTAGTTCATGAACTTGTGACTTGTGAATGACATTGATACACCCATTTTTGGAGGCAATATGATTTAAAAACTTGTCATGTCTTTTTTAATTAATAGGAGTGGCCTGTTTTTTTTTTTGAAGATTTAGCTTTCATGCATGAATGGCTGTATGATTTGGTTTATAGAGCCCTATCAAATTGCTCATATTCTCTCAATTTAATGGCATGTGTTAAGTAACTAAATCATTTAAAAGTTTAAGCTATTAGAAAGAGGTACCTATATATATATATATTGTGCTAATACTCTCCATCAAATGTAACTTTACGGAAAAAGAACAAATTAAAGTACATTTGCATTATTAAATCAATATAAAGGCAATGTGTGGTCAAGATTATTTAGAGCTCTGATACAATATTAATTAATCATTTCATCTAAAATCTTAAAACTATTAGAAAGAGGTACAATCAATTGCTTTTGCTCAAGAGAAGGATTGTACCTGATACTAGTTTGTCAGGATGAATTTGGTGTGATCATGACTTAGAATCTGCAGACCATCTGTCAATGACATGTCCCTGGGCTTGGCAGATCTGGTCTGCTGTGTTTGGCTAATGAAATTTATCTTTTGTTTCACCAAATTCAGTTGTACAGATGTGAATGGCGTGCAACTATTTTAATGACAAGAGAATGATGAAATTGTGGAAGCTAGAAATCATGGATTCTTCAAGCACGAAATCATATGTTGGAAAGAAGATGCTGATGGAATCAAAAGAAGATCATTCCAGTGGGGCTAGCTTGATTCAAGGTTTTTAGAGTGGTTATAATAGTCACAACCGGTTACAAGAGCCATGGTTATGTGTTTAGCAATGTGATGTATACATTGTGGGGGTTCGAATAAATGGGTTTTTTTTTCTTTTTTTCTTTTTTTCTTTTTTTCTTTTTTTCTTTTTTTCTTGTATGTAATTTTGATGTAGCCTATTTGCATGTGGTTGATCCAGGCCTTATGGATCATACCATGATTGGTGAGACCATATAAGAATGGTTTTTTATTATTGAAAGTTATATTTTGCTGATCCAAAAAAAAGAAAGAAAGAGGGTACCAACAATTGTGCTAATAGAAGGCAGCATGACCTTTTTAAAGCTACTCCTCTCTTTTTTTAGTTCTTGGTCATAAAAATGTCTTTAATACGTCGAAATCCTTATAAAAAAAACTATGGAAGAAATTTTGCAGGCATATCATGTTCTAGGATGCAACATTATTGTTTCTCATCTTCTTTTAGGAGATGATATATATGCTTCTCTTCTAAAATGAAAACTTTTTCCAATATGAATGCTTCGAGAAAGTTACTTCATGACTATGAATATGTTCTGGTCAGCTGGTAATAATTCAAGAAAGTTTAGTTGTGCTTTCTTAAGTTTCTCTAGTTAGAAGGGATGCTACTTAACACAAGTTGGGTTTTCAGTACAACCAATGCAAAATCTCCTATTTTCAAGTTGAAGATTAAAACTACTAGCCATGGCAGGTAAGCTTTGGCTTATCGAAAGTGTTGTAAGTTCCATTGCCACACACACCTTAATTGTCGGTAATTCTTTTACCAAAGTCTTAGTTAGGTTAGAAATTTTGATGGCTAATTTCTTATGGAATTCTAATGAGAGTTGATAGGCACATAATTCATACATTTTATTATCCCTAATTTTGTCTTTTTAATTATATTAGTTTATTAAATTAATATGTTTTATTTTATTTTGTAGGATTTAATATTTTGTTGCAATAAAGTCAAAATCTTGGTGATCAAGCAATATTTAATGCTCTTATTCATGTAAGGAAATATCCAAGAATTCTACAAGGAAAAGGAAGGAGGTGGAACAATCTTGGTGTGCAAGTCAAATCCAGCAAGAGAAAGGAAAGTCAATCTAGAAGATATCTTTGAGAAGTTGATTGCCACTAGGAAGTTGAAACCTACATGGAAAAGGACTCTTGGGAGATTACCATGCAGAGATTGAAATCAAAAAGGAAACAAAAGAGGCCAAGTTCAATGAATGTAAATTAGGGCACAAATTTATTTTCCCTATTAATAGGTCTCTTGTTTTAGAGAGAAGAGGTATCAGTTTAGGTTAGGAGTAAATTAAATTATTTTTCATTGTACGCTTGTTGGAGGATCGTTAATTAAAGGGAGTTTTTTTTATTTTTATTTTTAATTTTCTACTTCTTCTTTATTTTAGTTAGTTTATTTATTTTCATGTCTAGTTAATTTCTTTAATCTAGGATGAAGATGAAATTAAATAATTATTCATGATAATATTTTTTATCTTTTCTATTATTTATGCTTTTATGTTTAATTGATTTCGCCTTCATGTTTCGTTATTGAAATACCTTCGTTTTATAGTTCTTATGTGATTTTAAATTAATTAAGAGGTTTTGATAGATTATTGTTAAGATATGAGTTTTTCATAATCCATGCTTGCTCAAAGAAGTTTTGATGGGTTATAGTTAATCCTTAAATTTTCATAGTCTATGCTTGCCCACGTTAATTATAAAATTACTAAATTAAAGGGAAGGGAGATCAAAATCATAATTAAGTTATAAAAATAGAAGAGATTGAATTACTTGTTATGTTTATTATTTAATGGATTCGAATTCCTAGATTGCTTCCTTATTATTAGTTAGTTTAATTATAGTTAATTGATTCTCAATCTTTATTTCTAATTCGCCTAAAATAGATATTAATGATACATTAAAATTAATCTAGTCTCTGTGGATTCGACCTGTACTTGCCAGTTCTTCAATTTGACACTGTGCACTTGCAGTTACATATTTTTATCATATCAAGTTTTGGCGCCGTTGCCGGGGACTAGAATTAATTTTGTTTATCCCTTAATATTTATTTATTCGAATTAGTTTTTCAACCCTAATTTTTATTTTTATTTTTTTTTCTTTCCAGGATTATCGAAGCGGGTCGAAGGAGCGAAAAGATAAAGATTTTATTATTGCGCTATTCCTGGTATTTTGTATTTTAACTCAAAAAAAAATAGTAGCTTAGTTTTATTTTTTATTTTTATTTAGTTTTTATTGTTAGTTAGAAAACTAATTGTCGCATACATGCATTCACTCACGTAGAGCACATCCTGTTTAGGTTTTTATTTTTATTTTTATTTTTGTCAATTATAAACTGTGGTGATTGCTGGAGGATCGAGGTACGTCAAATTTCTCCTTCTTTCGTAATTCACATAGTTTTAGGACATTTTATTTGTTTATAATTTTTTTTTTTTTTGCATTCTCATTTGTAATTTAATTTAAGGGCAAAAACCTGTAACAAGATAAGGTGGGGATTTCGTCACCCTTCCTTAGCCCACAAACAACCCAACTTGCATTTTGCATAACCTTGACCTAATAAAATCAAGTAGACGTTAGCCCCTAGGACTCTCGAGCTCAATTAGGACAAGAAACTCCAAGAGGAGGCTGAATTTTTAATTAATCAAACTACTGGTATCTAGGCAAGTGGTTCAAAAAGCAAACGCCTAAAGAACGTGTGGTTATTTAATTAGTCACCGTACCCACGGAGAGACTCCCACCGTTCTTACACTTACCTGGCTAGTGGCTTGATTAATTTTGAATTTTGTGGACCTTAAGGTGTAACTTGGAACAGTTAGGAGCTGTCTAGATTTTATTTAGGTTAACCGTAGAATTAGGATATTTATTTATTTTTAATTTTTTTTCCCTTTTGTGTGACTTTCGTGGTTAGTTTATTTGTCTTGTGATTTGTGGAAAGATGGACTCCTATTATAGTTGGAATAATAATTTTACTTGGACTCAAGAACCCTATGAAAATTTTAATGCACACCAAGTAAATCAATTTTTTCCAACTTATGAAAATCCTTATCTAAGTTCATATTCATATCCATATCCATATCCATATTCGAATCCAGAGCCTCAATATCCACAAGAATTTTCAAAAGAAGAAGAGGAAAGATTAAATACCTTAGAGAAAATTATGGAAGCTTTAATGGAAAATCAATTTAACACGAATCAAGCTATATCTCGTCTAGAAATTCAAATGAGTCGATTAGCCACCATAATAAATGAACAAGAGGTGGATGAATTTTCTAGTGACTCTGAGGTTAATTTTGAAAATCATGATGATTGTGGAAATGATGAGGAAAATGAAAATTTTGGATTTAATTCTACACTCTTTGAGTCAAGCCAATTTGAGGATTCTAAAAATTATGAGTCTATGCCTAAAATTGATCATGTCACATTTAATGAGTCGGTTGAACAAGTCTATAAGCCTAAAGCTCTATATCCTGAAAGACTTATTTCTAGAAAACAACCGAGTGATTTTGTAGATCAGCCCATAAAAGTAAACATGATCCAAGAGTTGTCTATGACTCAAGAAATGAATAAAAATAGACTCGTGATTAAAGATGATCCAATTGATTTTTTTCTTAAATCACCTTGACCAAAAGTGGAATGAATCTGAATATTTAGATAAGGTTAATGAGATGTTGAGATCCACTTCACATAAGTCGCCCAATACATTTGAACCAATTCGTCCACACTTTGAGCATATTAGTGAATATTTTCCCGAGGTAGACTTTAAACATAACTGTGATGAAAATTATGACTATTTTCAATTTCCTAGACCTCCGGAAAATCATGAAAAGACCACACTCATTTGCCCATTTGTATCATTCATTTGTAGTCACATACTTTTTAGGATATATGAAATTCGTAGGTATGTACATTTGTTTTCTTTTTCACCACATTTTCTTGCAGAACAACCTGCCCCGCATACAAGGTACAATTTTTTCACATCTTTGTTCTCTATTTTTCATTTGCATACATTGAGGACAATGCATGATTTAGGTATGGGGGGAGTTTGTATTATAGTATTAGATTTTTTTTTATGAATTTAGGAAAAATTAAAAAATTTATAGTATTAGATATTTTTTTTATTTTATTTTTTTTCCTTTTGTTTTATTTTTTTATTTTTAGGAATTTTTTTTTATTTTTTTTTATTTTGTTTTTTTTATTTATTTTTTTTCATTTTTTTTTATTTTGTTTTTGTTTTGTTTTTGTTTTTTTTTATTTTTTTATTTTTTATTTTTTTATTTTTTTATTTTTTTATTTTTTTATTTTTTTATTTTTTTATTTTTTTATTTTTTATTTTTTTTTATTTTTCTCCCTTTTGTTTTATTTTTTTATTTTTAGGAAAATTTGTAAGATTTTTTTTTTGTTTTAAAAAAAAATTTAAAAAAAATTGTTTGACTTTTTGTGAGTTGGATTAATTCTAATAAGTATCTGTGGAGCAGAACTCATGCGTAAGATTAAAAGATTTAGCACTCTTGAAACTTTGATTAGATACAAAATCTTAGTTCGATGCACCATCTTGAGTAAAATAAAGTTCCTATGCATTTTCGGCACTTCACGTTCGCACTAACTCTTAGTTGTGGGGTATAAACTATGATTTGAGCAAATTGAAAAAAAAAAGGAAAAAATTTGAAGAAAAAAGAAACAAAAAAAGTTGGAAAAAAAGTTGAAAAGAAAATAACTGCTTCAATGTCCATTGAACGAAATAACTGGGTATCCAAGCCTCAGGAAGCATCGATATTCACGCTGAAAAGTATGATGGATAAAAGCAGCTTGACTAGTCAAATTTTGTGGCCTTTGTTACTCGAGTTAGTAAGCCCTTAGGGGTGTCTCTACACCTAGTGCCCTAAAGCCAACTGGTTTGGGAGTCATTGGTCCAACGCTCGTTACATGGGTAACTCTGAATAGCCTAAGAAAATGAGACATTGCACAAGTCAAGAAAAAAAAAGGAGAAAAATGATAAATTAAAAAAAAGAAAAAAAAAAGGAAAAAAGAAAAAAAATGAATTTGCTTGATTTTCATGGTAATAATCCCTACTAAGAGTTACATCACATACACAATGCATGCATCATATGGAATTAATTTTATGAAGGATGGTGTCTAGAATGAAGATTGAGTATTTTTGATAAGGTGAAAGTGTGATTTTGAATTTGATCTTGCTTATGTATAATGCCCATGTATACTTAGAAGTTTTCTTTCGATTTCATAATATGTTGAACCCAAAAATATTTTATTTTGAATTTTGAAATTTGAATTTTGTGGGTATATTCACTGCAAACCCTCACGAGACACAACTCGTCCACTTAGGGTAACCTTGGGGTTTAAAGGCTTGTTGCACATGCTAAGTGCAATCGTGTTTCCTACGAAAATAGGGTAGTATAGTTTTTGTTTATTTTTTATTTTACTCGAGGACGAGCAAAAGCTAGGTATGGGGGTATTTGATAGGCACATAATTCATACATTTTATTATCCCTAATTTTGTCTTTTTAATTATATTAGTTTATTAAATTAATATGTTTTATTTTATTTTGTAGGATTTAATATTTTGTTGCAATAAAGTCAAAATCTTGGTGATCAAGCAATATTTAATGCTCTTATTAATGTAAGGAAATATCCAAGAATTCTACAAGGAAAAGGAAGGAGGTGGAACAATCTTGGTGTGCAAGTCAAATCCAGCAAGAGAAAGGAAAGTCAATCTAGAAGATATCTTTGAGAAGTTGATTGCCACTAGGAAGTTGAAACCTACATGGAAAAGGACTCTTGGGAGATTACCATGCAGAGATTGAAATCAAAAAGGAAACAAAAGAGGCCAAGTTCAATGAATGTAAATTAGGGCACAAATTTATTTTCCCTATTAATAGGTCTCTTGTTTTAGAGAGAAGAGGTATCAGTTTAGGTTAGGAGTAAATTAAATTATTTTTCATTGTACGCTTGTTGGAGGATCGTTAATTAAAGGGAGTTTTTTTTATTTTTATTTTTAATTTTCTACTTCTTCTTTATTTTAGTTAGTTTATTTATTTTCATGTCTAGTTAATTTCTTTAATCTAGGATGAAGATGAAATTAAATAATTATTCATGATAATATTTTTTATCTTTTCTATTATTTATGCTTTTATGTTTAATTGATTTCGCCTTCATGTTTCGTTATTGAAATACCTTCGTTTTATAGTTCTTATGTGATTTTAAATTAATTAAGAGGTTTTGATAGATTATTGTTAAGATATGAGTTTTTCATAATCCATGCTTGCTCAAAGAAGTTTTGATGGGTTATAGTTAATCCTTAAATTTTTATAGTCTATGCTTGCCCACGTTAATTATAAAATTACTAAATTAAAGGGAAGGGAGATCAAAATCATAATTAAGTTATAAAAATAGAAGAGATTGAATTACTTGTTATGTTTATTATTTAATGGATTCGAATTCCTAGATTGCTTCCTTATTATTAGTTAGTTTAATTATAGTTAATTGATTCTCAATCTTTATTTCTAATTCGCCTAAAATAGATATTAATGATACATTAAAATTAATCTAGTCTCTGTGGATTCGACCTGTACTTGCCAGTTCTTCAATTTGACACTGTGCACTTGCAGTTACATATTTTTATCACATCAAGAGTCTTATTTAAGCATCATCAAATCTCTAAAGACTGTTGTTTTTTATTTACTATTAATTAATTTTCATAGATTTGTGTTTTGAATTAACCTCATCATTTTAATTAATTTATCTTTCGCCTCACTAAGGTTTTTTGTATTTGGAACCTAATTTATTTTTAACCTAAGTGAATATTTAAATATATTGATTTTTAATTGATTTATATTGATTTTGTATTGCGTTCCCCTAGATATATATGGTTCTAATATGGTCGACTCAAATTCTACCATAGGCTCCGGTTGAATAAAAGAGAATCTCAAATCCTTCTTGCTTTTGGGACTTGCTGTCGCTAACGAAATAGGATCTGAAACAAACAAAATCATTAAAATCATTAGTTTTAACCTCTTATTTACCGCATGTGTATTTGATTAATTATCAAGAAATGGAGTAATATCTAGTGACAACGGATAGATGGTTACGATCAATGTTGAAATTTATATAATGTACACCTAGAAGGGGGTTGAATGAGTGAGAAACAGTGTCAATTTAAAATTTTCTGGCTAAGTGAATCCAGTTGACTGGATAAATGATGAATGCAGTCGACTGCTTTCTGTTGTAAACCTGTTCTAACTTGAATTTACGTTCTTTTTATATTTTTGATATTATATAATATTAAATTAAGTGTAGGGATCAAAATACTAATTAAGTGTATGCAAGATAGAAAAATAAAGAAAGTAAACAATGCAAGAACACAAAAAGTTATACTTGGTTCGACCCTTAATCCTTTACTAATGGCCTACGTACAAAGCCAGATATCAATTGATATCCGGCATATTTCCTTTAATATAAATAATCAATTACAAAGTATTAAACTCGTTGTACAATAGATTTCACAATAATCTTGAGCATATAGCTCATTTTGAGTAAACCTACTCCCTGAAATCGTCTTGTACAATATTAAAGGAAACTGTGCTTCTCTCCAAAATCTTCTTTTTACAAATCAGAAATTAAGAAGAAAAGGACTACAACTGAAACTAATTATCTTTAGCTAAAATAATATATATCAAGGTTTTTGGAATAACTAAGAATGATGTGAATATTTTCAACAATAGTAAGCTTCAGTGTTTCAGTTGTTTTTCCATAAATGGTATAGCCAAGTATTTATAAACTTGAAGTGTAACAGTTATATTTTTTAAACTTTGAAAACTATTAGAAGGATATAGAAATTAAAATCTGTTTTCAAGTTTGTTTAAACCCAACAAATATATTTTTGAAACTAGAAAAACCGTTAGAAGGATAAAGAAATATAAAATCATGTTTTCCAAAAAGTTTCAAACGGATCTTTTTGTTTACAAAATCTGGTTTAAGATATATAATATATTAAATTGTTGTAACCAGATTTTGTTTAATATTAAGGACGAACTCAAGGTCTGCTTTAAAAGATATAATATATTTGTTCGGATATATATTCTTATGGGCTTGATCGGGCTCCTCATCTTGGGCTCGGCTCAAAGGCCCATCATGCTCAATGAGTTACAAGAGGACTCTTTAGTACGAAAAAGCTTGGGCAAAGATTTTAAGCCCATGTGGTTTCTTACTGGATAATACTTTCATTGGCTCAAGGTAATTGAATCCGGGTCCAATAAGGATTCTGGGCAGAGCACTCCTAATAGGAGTAATAATTAGCCAAGTGAATCCTATAAATACCCAAATAACAATGAATGCAAGGTACGATACTATTTACCCTACTAAATATTGAACCTCCATTGTTAACATACCCTGAGCTTGTTATTTACTCTTACACCAGAGGAGTCCGCAAACGGCCCAAGCCGTTGGGACTTTTGTGTAGGTACACGCCCGACGAGTTGATAGGACGCGCGGACAGAATCAAGCGTTAACATTGGCGCTAGAAGGAGGGCATTTTTAGTAGTAATCTCTGTTTTTAATCAAAACAATTCACATGACGACTTCATGATCACAACGAAGACACCTTCAAGGATCCCAAGGAGCATCCCTCTTCGGCTCAAATACAAAAAAGTACCTGAAGAGGGAATACCCTCGGTCTGACGCCTTCGAGAATCCTTAGGAGCATCTCTCTTCGGGTCAACGCTTTTGGGCACTTAAAGAGAAAGTGCCCTCGGTTTGACGCCTTCGGGATCCCGAGGAGTTCAATTTCCTCTCAGTAATTCGAATTCTCGGACTGCTAGAGCCTCCAGTTTACTCCCCCAGTACATGTCTCATACTAGGGGAGTAGAGGGCAATGTTCGGATATATATTCTCATGGGCTTGATCGGGCTCCTCATCTTGGGCTCGGCTCAAAGGCCCATCATGCTCAATGAGTTACAAGAGGACTCTCTAGTCCGAAAAAGTTTAGGCAGGGATTCAAAGCCCATGTGGTTTCTTACTGGATAATACTTCCACACTTATTTTAGTTTTAAGATCTTTTAATTTCCTAAACCTTGAAAATATAATGCATAAAAAAAAGATCTTACATAAATGTCTTAAAAATCTTGAACTCTTCATTCTTTTAAATTCCATCATCTTGTAGCTTTATGTCCAAAACTCCATTTTTCCTGTTAATAAATAAAACAAGCACTAGACAATATTTTGCTGTCATAAAAATCATCAAAATAGAATCACTAACAAATAAAACAAGCGCTAGATAATATTTTGTTGTCATAAAAATCATCAAAATAGAATCACTAACAAATGTATCGACACATTATAACAAATCTTCTTATTATACCAAATTATAATTATAACATACATAGAAATAAATTTTATATAGATTTTAGAACAATATTGGCTTCATGTTGGATATAATTTATGGCTAAACAACTATTTTAGTCCTTGTACTTTACATTTGGTTTCAATTTCATCCATGTACCATTTTTTTTTTTCATAATAGTCCTTATACTCTAAAATAGAGGAATAATTTAGTCCTTTTTTTAACTTAAATAATGATGTGAATTTTTTTTTTTAAAAAAAATATGCCAACATGTATTTTAATAATCTAAGTGGGCATTATAAGGGAGAAATTAGTAATTTGACAAATTGTGTAGAATTCTTTTTGTGTACAAATTTATTTGGAAAAAAAAAGTTCAAGCCCAAAGCAATTAATCCAATAAATAGAGAGTTTTGCTAGCGTTGAAGAGATTGGAGAAGGAATTTGAAGTATAACGAAAGTATGAACAGAGCAAAGGATTGAAGTAAGTATCTCTAAAGAAAACTAGGTTAATTTCATTATTATTTTAACTAGTGATATACATGATGATAATGGTGATTGTTAGTTTGAAAGTAATGTTTGCCACATTATGCTATTCTTGTTCTTTGTAATTTTCTGTTATGTTGAGTTGGCAAAAGAGTACAATTAAATTTTTAGAAAGCAATCATTCACCAAAAAGGGTTATTGGGATACTTAATATTATAAATATAAAATTGTGTAGTAATTCTTGTTGAATCAATTTTTTTAATTTAAACTTACATTTATATTACTCTTCATTGAAGAAATTATGTTTCTTAATTTATTCTCTTGTGCATGTAATCTCATATTTATTGCTTTTTTTAGACACACATGTTTATCGTTTATAATATCACCTTTTTTTTTATTTTTTTTCTCCGGGTGTTTAGTGTTTATAACGTCGTTATTTTTCCTTGTCATTGGGTGTTATGATCACTGAGCCATTTGAAGCAAAATAAAGTGAAGTTTTCTACTTATTGTTTCGTACAAATCCAAGTTCTCAAGGAATTTAAAATGGTGTGGGAATGTAATAAAAAAAATAAATTAACCTCATATGTACAATCTTAGAGGGTGTGTGGGAATGTAAAAAAAATAAATCAGCCTCATATGTATGCGAACGTGAACGTCAAATAAGAACTTAAACAATGAACAAAGGCGTGACCAAGTTGTGGGGGAAAATGAGTATGAATTTATAAATATATTACTTGGAGAAAAAAATTTTGAAACATCGCTTGATAAAAAAAACAATAAAAAAATTTGTTTATCCTTACTAAAAAAACCTTATCCATATTGACACTTATTTATATTTTTCAAAAAGTCACATTATCATTTTTTTAAAAATGACTAAATTGTTCCTCTATTTACAGTACAAGGACTATTATGAAAAAAATTTGTACATTAGATGAAATTGAAACCAACTATAGAGCACAAAGACCAAAATGGTTGTTTAGCCTATAATTTATTAGGAAAATACCGCTATTATTTGGTCATGGCTTTGTTTAGAAACATAGTACTCCTTCGGTTCCGTTTTAATTGACATTTTAACGTTATACACATAGATTAATAATGCAATTAATGTTTTGTCTAATTGACTAAATTGAGTATAAAATTTCAATATTAATCTTCTAAAATTTATTGAAAAGATGAGAGAGAAACAAATTAGTTTTTAAACATAAAGGATAATATAGAAAATTAAACATTTAATGCTTCCTTGAAATCTACAAACCACAAATAAAAAAAAATAAAAAACTCTATCTAAAAAGACAAATAAAAAGGGATAGAGCGAGTATTAAATTCATCCTTATCTCCAACGTCATAAATGTGCAAATCTTCCCGTTGATCTTTTATTCTTCTACACTTCTATATAAAGCAACGGTCATTTGGAACAGGATCACCCACAAGTTGTTGTGTGCTACAATTTCATATTGTCAAAATTCTTTGCCTCTTTGATCTCTGTTTAATTTAGACATGACTAGGAAGAGGGTGGAGCTTGCTTTCGTCAGTAATGACTCGGCTAGAAAAGCATGCTTCAAAAAAAGGAAGAAGGGTTTTCTCAAGAAAGTTGAAGAATTGAGTACTCTATGTGGTGTAGATGCATGCGCCATAATATACAGCCCTTATGACTCCAACCCAGAGGTTTGGCCCAACCAATTTGGGGTTGAACGCGTCGTTGCACAATTTGAGAGGGCTCCTGAAGTGGAAAGAACCAGAAAGATGTGGAACCAAGAGAGTTTCATGAAGAAAAGGGTTGCAAGAGAAACTGAGCAGATCAAGAAATTTGTCAAGGATAATCGGGAGAAGGATATAACTGAGCTTATGAATCAATGCCTTGTTGGAAAAGGACTGGAAAGCTTGAGTTTGAAAGATTTGAATGATCTCGGAGACCTCATTGATCGAAAGTTGACAGGGATCGATATGAGGATTGATGAGTCACTTAAGGAAATGAGTACGAGTACTCCTGCCCAAGTGGCACCACTGGTTGCCCCACCACCACCACCACCACCATCTGTGGATATATGAAATGATGGCTAGAGGCTGCGTGGCCGGGCAACAACAAATGCCGGTTGGTGGTTATTATCCTTGAGAGAGAGAGAGTAAGGGAGAGAGAGTGAGAGAGAGAGAGGGAGAGAGATGTTAAATTCTTTTTCCCTATTGACCTTTTGTGGTTATTTTTATTTTTTAGCCTCATGGCCTTGTTCCTAAGTATACTGTTATTCAATTAAAAATATTTATTTTATGTCGATTTAAACGTTTTTAGTTTGTAGACCAACAATTTGTTATGAAATTTTCAAACCAGAGATACCAATTACTCATATCTAATGAATCAATATCCACAAGAACGCCATTTATATCAAATTAACCACGTTAATAGAGTCTTATATTAAAGTTAAATTTTCGAAGAATAAATAGAGAATGAAGAAGTAAACCATATAAAAATTTCAAATAAAAGTGAAAAAGCAAAAATAAAGGGATCAAAAGGTGGAGATATGTTCATGAGCTGAAGACCAAGTGGGAAAAAGTGTGACAACCCCAAAACCCGGTCTATCTTCAGACCCGAGTCCGGTGCCGTCAAGATACTACCTACTCAACATATTCTTACAATATTAGAGTAAATATTAAATTATTACAATATAATTCAACCTACTCCCAAGTACGAAGACCTTAACTAATACATCGTCTAATATGTATTACAACAGTACGTTGGTGACCTTTATAAGTCACAGGAAATACATATAATTCTTCTATTTAAAAACTTGATCTTTCTTCCTTAGTCTTCACCAGATTCCTCGATTCGTTCTAGCATTGCTAAAAATATTTTATTTAAAGCAAGGGTGAGCATTTGATTACTCAGCAAGTTATAACAGTTGAATAAATAACAAAATCAAGAATCAGATATTCGTTCTATGAAACTGAACAATAGTTATGAAGCAGCTTGAATAAACAGGAATAAATTAAATTCCCTTTTTATTTTTAAACATCAACAACATTTACTCACATAACACATTATTGCACGGGGTGCAATACATACTAATAATTGCCCAAGTTATTTGATTTGGCATACACAACTTATCACCTTTCATAGAAATATCATAATTCATATCACATAATACGTTGAATTTTATATAACAAATAAAATTTTAAAGTTTAAAATCATGCCTTGCACAAAATAATAAATTTGTATAATATCATACCATACTTGCACAATAAACAACTTGCACAAGATAAAAAACTTGCATTCAATATAAAAATTGAACGAAGTTAGAAAACTTGCACAGAATAATTATTTGAGTAAGTTTAGGAAACTTGCCTGAAGCGTTCGTTAATAGTTTACGCTAACTTGTTCTTCAATCGACCTACATATATCATTAAGGTCGAACATACCAAGTAGTCAAGTATTGACCCCAAATATTGGTTTACTCTAGCTTATCCTAGCTTATTTCATAATTCACGATGTTCGGACTTTATAACTCGACATAAGTACTTAACTATATACATCCCGATATATTTCTCTTTTAGCTTCGTTTATAGTTTAGACTTTAATTCTAAAATCTCATGATGCTCACGTCTCATAACTTAAAACATCTTAAATCATCCTTTAATTAATATCTATTACGCTTGTCTTATATAGTTCGGAACAACGGAGCGTAACGTTGCCCGACTACTCGGCTTTTAGAAAACAACACACTTTGGTTTACTTTACAATTTTTCTCACTTTATGTCGTTCGCGTTTTATAAATTTAGTCAATGCAACCAAACTTTTAAAAACGTCTCACGACGTCGCGGCGTTCGGGAGCACCACGACCCTCATAATGACCATCTATGGTGGTCTATATTAACATTAAATTCTAATATTTATTATTTTTACTATAATTAAATTAATCTTTTAAAAGTTGGAACATTTTAGAGCAATGTCAAAAATGTCGCATGTCGGCGCGAAACAGCGCGGTGAAATGCCCGTGGCACGCCCGACATGCACGACGCGGCTCGGCGTCGCCCAACACGCCCCGATGTGCACCGCATCACTCGGCGTCCCTCGACATGCCCCGACATGCATCACGTCGCTTGGCATTGCATGACGTTTGAAAACAGCCCGGCGACATGCCCGTGCATCGCCCCCCGTCAGACAGACCAGCAGCCGTGCCCCAGCGCCCCACAGCCTGAGGCCCCCAGCGCCCCACAGTTGCTGCTCGCCAGCGCTGCACGCCCGCGCGCGCCCAGCGCCCGTGCCCGCGCTCGCGCCGAGCGCCCGTGCCCGCGCCCGCGCCCAGCGCCCAGCGCCCACCTAATCAGGCTGCCTGTTGGTAGTTTTGGCTACAATTCTTACGAAAGCCATAACTCCCTCATCCGACATCGAAATTTGGTCATTCTTACGTCTACGACTTCATTATTAAACGAACTATAAAACCCCCTTAAATTTTTTTTAACAATTAGTACAAAATAGATTTTGGCCAAAAATAGGCAGAACTTAATTTAAGGTTTTCTTTTCCTTTCCTACTAGTTTCAAAAAAAATTGGCCATGACTTCGTTACTCATAATTTTTCTTCCGTTCTAATTAGACATTGTTGATCACTCCTAAGAGTATACAACCACCCTTTAGAACTTCATTTTCACCATATGATTACCATACAAAAAGGTCCTTAAAACAGTCCACTAGTTCGTTTTCAATCCATTACGCAAGGGTTTTGTAATTTTTATTATGATTTCACTTTCATGGCATTACCGGTAGCTTATCAAGCATATGTATATAATTCACCTTATACCTTCAAGATCTTCATGATCTTCCAATAACAACAACAATAACCAACAAAACAAGTTTCTATAAACTTAAAAGAAATAAAATGAAAACTAAGGTTTTCTTGTTCTTACCTCCTTGATGATCGTTCTTCTTCTTAATCTTGCTAACTTATGCTTAATAAAAGCTTGCTAGATGTAGGTAAAGAAATTACACCTTGCTAGGGTTAGGGTTTCGTGTTGGCTGGAGAGGAGAGAAATCCACGAAGAGTACGGAATTGATTGATTGATTGAAGAGGGGAGAAGAACAGGTGGGCGATTACTCCAATGACACGTGGCAGAACTCCTAGAATCCGGAAACCGGGTTAGGGTAGCAGGGATTCCAAGAGCCTTCTTGAGTCTTTGAGTTGAGAAAGAGTTCCAAGTGTAATGAGCTTTCAAGAGTCTAAGTGTAATGTCTTGAGAGCGATCCCCTTTTCTTAGAATATAGGGACTATTTATAGAGCTTGCCTGGGAAATAGTCACATGCCAGACACATGTTTTAAGGAAAATTCTAGAAATACCCTTTAGTCATGTTTTATAGGGAAAATTCCAAAAATGTCCTTTAATCATCAAAGTAATGCCCAAATTGTCCTGTTCTTCTAGCCACCAATCCAATCCCTCAATCAATTCCCAAAATGGGTCGCATCCACGAGTCTTCTGCCTTGGAACATGTGGAGACTTCCCCGAGTCTAGTACATTTAATTAGGTCACATGAACCCTAATTTGTATATTTAATTAGGTTTTTGTAAACCCTAATTTGTACATTTAATCTAATTAGGTCATGTGAAACCTAATATGCACTTGGGCCCATATTTGCCCCATGCGCGAGAGTCACGATTCCTGAGAGACGCTCGTGCAAAATACTCCCAGCTTTCGAATGATTTTGTGTGACTCCCCTTGTTCAAGTCTTGAACACAAGAGTTCTAGAAGAGGGAACCCCTAGGGGCCAAACCATTAGGGTTAAACCCTAAGGAGGCAAGACCTAGAAGGGCTCTTCCTTGAAACTCTTGGTAGATCATCTGAAAGCTTCCTCATTTTGCTCAATATTTATTTCCTTATTTTCTGAGAATTAAAACAAGGAAGATCATCAGATATCACTAAATAAAATCCAATAATCAAATCGTATTTTATTATTTAGAAACAAAATCTTCCTTTATTAAAATTTTATAAAGCAAGATCTTTTTCCTTAAGAAAATCAAACATTCAATATATATATATATATATATATATATATAATTTCGAAATTGTCCTACTGTTAGGAATAAAATATCAGATATCGAATATATATATATATATATATTTCGAAATTCTATTAGAATACCAAATCTAAACAAATTTTCAAAAATATATATGTTTATTTAAAAAATAAGCTCAAATAAACTTATCTTTATATTTCGAAATCTTCCTTAAGAGGAAAATAAAGGTTGCTTCTCTCCTCCATCAAGTCCGAAGACCACCAAGAAGTCGTCAAGCAATCGTTTCTCATCTTGGAAAAGAGGTAAAAAAAATAATTTCACCCCTATAAGGCCAAATCCTAAGGGTTGAACCCTATAGGATCATTCTTCCTTCTTCTTTTTCTTTCAAGTTTTTAGTTTATTTGAGTACTTTCTTCCGAACTTCATCTTGACTTGCTTCTCCTACGTTTCTTCTCAGGTCATTGTAGCTTTTCTTTTGTCTTCCGAGCCCCGTTACTTGGATTATATCTCGGTAGGGTTCCCTCGGATAATAAAGAAAAACACAATACTTATCGACAAAGAAGCATCCGTTCCGAAAAATTAATTTGTGGAGTATCAGAATTTTCAAGGTACACCAAAAGAAATCCCCCTAGGAGGTGGCCGAACCCTATAGGGGGGCGAACCCTATAGGGAAAATTAAGCCAAATAATTTTTTATTTTTTATTAATTTTTTTTAGAAGAGGAGGAGGAGGCCGAACCCTAGGGAGGCCAAACCCTAGGGGGCCAAACCCTAGGGAGCGAATTAGAGAAGAAAATGTACCAAAATTTAAATATTGGGAATCGTGATCGCTGTTTTGACCATAACTTTTGTTCCGTTTGGAGTCTCGGGACCCATAATATATCAAAACGACCGTATCGACGAGTACTTCAAAAGTCATGGCCAACGGCCATGACACATATCAAAATAATCCAAAAAATGGCTCCGAAGGATGCCTTTTGGTTGTCCGAAGTTTTTTGAAAAAAATTCAAATCTTGTTTTTCTTTCATAATTGTGATTTTGATCCTTCCCTGACTTCATTTCTTCTTATTTTTAGGTATTCTCAAGTGAAAATCTCAAATTCTCCCCTTGACATGGTAAGCCTACGCAAGTTCATATGCTTTACTTGACATCCTTAGTACCCTTATGTGGAGTCTTCCTTACTTGCAGGCCTCGTCTACCGGATGCTCTGAAGACTTACGATCGCACAACTTTTCCTTCACCAGATAAAGAAGACTTGTTTCTTTATGTCGCGGCTTGCGGAGGTTGGGACGACTTCCCCCATTCCGGTCGCATTCCCCGCATGTGCATAGAGAAACAAGAGTATCCTGTAAGTCCCTTTCGATTCCTATCTGACTCATCTAGCCGTCTTCAAGGATGGTAACATTGAACTGACGAAATCCTCGGGAATGCTGAGAATAAGGCTATACTAAAGAGCGCGAGCATATATCGCTACATTCAGCTATGTAGGGCATTCAGCTATGTAGGGCATTCAGCTATGTAGGGCATTCAACCATGTAGGACATTCAACCATGTAGGGCATTCAACTATGTAGGGATATATGACGCCTTTACTGTGTTGATTTCCCACGGGTGCTTTTCTTCATGCACATTCGTTACGCTAGAGTATGTCTGCTTCCTTTTCTTTTTTCAAATTACATTCTTATTCTAGATTATATATATCTTGCAGTCTTCCTGTTGTTGGTTCGGCTTCTTGTAGCCCATCCAGACTGTCTCCTAGGGATACCAAGTGTGTTGCATACTTGATAGAGGCTTGCAGGCGGGCTGGCAATTATACTTCATGATTTCATGGTGACCCAATCCTTTCAGACTTCGTCTCGGGTACCTCCTCGAGTTCCTCCCCCAGGATCCTCTGTTGTCGGGGAGATGAGAGTTACTTGCTCTAGAGTAAAGCCAAGGATCCTTGTTTTTAGATTGCTGAGCATGATGATGATAATGATGATGATGATGATGATGTTCCCATTGGATTTCTTATGGGTACGGCAGGTGGCGACCTCCACTACTTGTGAGTCTCCCTGACATAACATGATTGTTGTCTAGTCCTCCTCACCTCATGATGATCGTGGCAGCCTTAATGTAGACGATTCCATGTCTGATGTAGGCTTAGGTCCTACTGTGGTTAGTACAGTTCCATCTTCGCGCGCACATATAACATCTTCTCATGACAGCTTGAAGGGTACTGGTGACACCCATGTTGATGCTGATGCTATTATGGCAGTTAATCCGCCTCCCCCGAGGGGGAATCCTTCGAAACCTATTGTTGATTTCCATCCTCCCCAGAAGGATTCTCCCGAGGCTTCACCTGAAAGGGAGGGTACAGTTGCTAGTTCTTTGGGTTGGGGCATCGATGTTTTACTTTCTTTGTCCGTTGAGGAGCTCGCCTTATTTGACTTTCTTCATCTTGATTCTGCCACCTCGCCTTTTAGTGACCTCGGCTATCCACCCAACAACAAAGATGTCGTGGAGCTATAGGCATTCTCTAAGCCCATGATTTGTGCAGCCCCTCTCCCGATGAATATCTTTTCGTGTTGGGCTGGATCTCCTTACTTCTAGGTATGGTTTTTTGTTATTTTCTGTATCAAAGAACTCATTTATATGTCATTTATCATAATAGAGTTTCTTTAGCATTATTGATTGCCTTTAACTTGAATTTTCCTTAAGACCCAATATTTAGCATTGAATTATAAGTGATTCAAATTAATACTCCAAGACAACAATATTCATAATAGTGATAGTAAACATGCAAATTTTTGTTTTTAATTAACATGTTTTTTTCCGATTTCTTGCAAACTAACACTTGAATTCATACTTTTAAAATCGAAGAATATTCAAGTATAAGTGAAAGTTTGACATTTTTATTAATAATCATATTGCTTTTAACGAAAAGCACAACGTTTCAAAAAAATTTCATAAAGATAATAATGATAGATTTTGCTTTTGTCGGATAAAGCATAACGTTCGCCACTTTTAGAGATAAAGTGTAACTTTCTCGGGTTTGAGGGCTTATAGTCAGGTGCCTCGCTTACTTTTAGAGTTGAAAGTATAACTTTGAGGACTTATAGTCAGGTGCCTCGCTTACTTTTAGAGTTGAAAGTATAACTTTGAGGACTTATAGTCAGGTGCCTCGATTACTTTTAAAGTTGAAAGTATAACTTTGAGGACTTATAATCAGGTGCCTCGATTACTTTTAAAGTTGAAAGTATAACTTTGTGCCTTATCCATTGGTACGCCGTGCCAATTATTTGGCGTATAGGGTTTCATAAGGGCTTAAGTTGCATGCCTCGTCACTTGGTCATCCAATTTCTTGGCAAGTGCAATCTACGAGGACTTGACCACCATCGTGGGTGGATTTTTAATTCGTCAATTCTTGTGTCTCCTCCCTTGGTCATCCAATTTCTTGGCAAGGGATACTCTTGAGTACTTCAACCACCATTTTCTAGTGGACCGCCATTTTGGGTGATTTTTATTATTATTATTATTTATCCTTTCGACTTCTTGGGCTACACCATGGGTAATAATGTTGCATGCTTCTTTTCTTTTGTGGTTTGGAAGTGGCTTTTCATACACGGTGCTTTTCTTTTCACAGTTCGATTTCTCCGGCTGCCAGCTTCTCATGGTATATCCTCCGCATACTGTAACAGTCCATAGTAGAATGTCCTGCGTACTGGTGGTACACACAAAAATCCGGTCTTCTTTTCATCTCTTCCGTAACCACAAATTTAGGCTTTGGAGGTTTCACCACTCCGTGCTCAACCCATTGTTCGTACAGGCCCCTAAATGCCTTCTCACTGCATGTGATAGCCTCTGGAACTGACATCCTGGTATACTTGCCCCCAAGTTTTCCTTTACTTTGTTCAAAATTTCGCTCGTTCTTCTCCCTCTTGCCCCTTTGTGGGTTTGACTGAGAGTCAGTCAAAGCCACAGTTGCTGTTCTCTTACTCTTCCATGTAACCATCGCATGGTTGATGGGCACTGTCACGATTCCTCCCAAGTCTTGTGCGAAGGATGAGAGAGTCGCAAATGAATCACAGGCCTTTGTAATGAGATGGGGCTTGAAGGAGTCTAGAGCACCATTGTTGCATATGCTAACCAAGTTCTTCTCCTCAATTGGCTCGGCACACTTCTGTGCTTGGGCCCTGAATCTGTCCACATAATCTGACAGTTCCTCATTCGGCTTCTGCTTGAACCACATCAGCTCTATAATAGTTACCCTTTCTGCACATAGAAAAATTTCTTAAAAAATTGTAATTTTAGATCATCCCAATCATGGACTGATCCCTTCTCCAAGTTGTAGTACCAACTGAAGGCACTATCCGTCAAGGTCTTGTTGAATTCTCTCATCAATAAATTGTGGTTATTCACCTCATCATAGCCCAACCATGGAGACATCGACTCCACGAACTTGGCAATATGCTCCCTGGCATTCCCTTTCTCCCCGTTATACTTTGGGAACTGCGGGGGGTGCTGAATATACCCTGCCGGGTAAGGTTGTCTCCGTATGTGTGCCGGATAGGGTGGAGTAAAGTCCAACTCTGAAGGTCGGGATGTCTACTTGCGAAGTTGATTGATCACATCGATCATATCATCCTTCGTCACATATTGACTCGTGGTATGGACTCTCTAAGGGGCTGTGATGTATTGATGCATAGGTGGTGTGTATGGTAAGGAAATTGGCTGGTGTACACTTGCATCCTGCACAATTTGTATCGGTGGTGCTTGTTGGCTTGTTGGTTGGATATGGCTAGGGATGGTCGGTATCTGCACTTGTGAAAATGTTGGGAGAGTGGTCGGGATGATGTTGGGCTGAGGCCTTCCAATCTTAGTTGTGGCGCATCGCCACTGTTTTGGCGCTCCAAGTTGATGATTGGAATCGACTAACTCTTCGTTGTTGGAGGCACAACCCGATTCTCTTTGGTGTTGCTGTTGTCCTCCACTTCTGCTCGTTCCCCCTGCGAACTTCCTGGGAACATAGCCCTGAAAGTGGGGATTTGCATCAACTGCTGGCGGAAATTCCCCATCTCTTCCTGCTTCCTCTGCATTTCCAGCATCATGGTCATTATCATCCCCTGGCCTTCTCGTGCCTCCTGTAATGCCTTGAGCATCTCCATCTGCACAGCATTCGCAGTTGTCTGCGCTCCAGTTACTTCCTCACCTTGTCTTCCTGTGTTCATCTGTTTAGCACTGGTTTGTTGTTGATCAGCCATTTGAGGTGATGTTGAACTTCCTTCCGAAACGTCTTCTAAGATGGGTTGATCAAAATCCAGATTCGCGCTTTGGAGCACTGGATTTACTTGCCTTGAAATCGGATCCGGTGAAGTAATGCTTGTTGTCGGTGAAACTCTTCCTGTAATTCTCCCACTTCGAGTTGTGGGCATACCCTTCACGAATTCTACACCTCCCCAGCAGAGTCGCCAAATAAATGTAGGTAAAGAAATTACACCTTACTAGGGTTTCGTGTTGGCTGGAGAGGAGAGAAATCCACGAAGAGTACGAAATTGATTGATTGATTGAAGAGGGGAGAAGAACGGGTAGGCGATTACTCCAATGACACGTGGCAGAACTCCTAGAATTCGGAAACCGGGTTAGGGTAGCAGGGATTCCAAGAGCCTTCTTGAGTCTTTGAGTTGAGAAAGAGTTCCAAGTGTAATGAGCTTTCAAGAGTCTAAGTGTAATGTCTTGAGAGCGATCCCCTTTTCTTAGAATAGAGGGACTATTTATAGAGCTTGCCTGGGAAATAGTCACATGCCAGGCACATGTTTTAAGAAAAATTCCAGAAATACCCTTTAGTCATGTTTTATAGGGAAAATTCCAGAAATGTCCTTTAAACATCAAAGTAATGCCCAAATTGCCCTGTTCTTCTAGCCACCAATCCAATCCCTCAATCAATTTCCAAAATGGGTCGCATCCACGAGTCTTCTGCCTTGGAACATGTGGAGACTTCCCCGGGTCTAGTACATTTAATTAGGTCACATGAACCCTAATTTGTACATTTAATTAGGTTTTTGTAAACCCTAATTTGTACATTTAATCTAATTAGGTCATGTGAACCCTAATATGCACTTGGGCCCATACTAGACTTCCTCCTTCCTCTTGCTAAGCTCAGATCTTCACTCCCTTTCTCAAAGAATTCATAAGTTCTTTCTTTCTCTTGCTCTCACTTTCTCTCTTTGCTCTTGGAAATGGAATGAAAGAAATAAACTAAGTGTGGGTTGATTAATTGAATCTCCCACCAACTAACTCAACCTAGGTTAGTTAACTCAAGCAAGGTTAGGAACCTAATCATTAGCTAAGGTCGTGTTTGGTTTGAATTAAATGAATAAAGGAAATATATAACCAAGGTTTGTCTCCCATGGATGGAAGCTACTATAAATAGAAAGTTTTCATCCTCCTTTGTTCCCCCATCTCCAACATCTTTATCTCCTCATCTTCCAAGTTCATTTCATCTTGTGCTAAATGACCACAATGTGACACATGGCCATCAAGTTTCTAGACATGTGACACTTGCCCCTTTTTGCTTACTTGCTAAGACTTTCCATAAATGGAAAGTCTAAGCTCTTCCTTTGGCTCCAAGACTTGCTCCACTTTGGCTCCAAGTCTAAGCCATGGCTCCTAATCTTTGGCTTCAAGAAACTAGGGTTTAACCCTAGACTCTAAGCCATCCAAACCCTAAGCCAACCAACCTCAAACCTTAGGCTCAAATTGGCTTGGTTAGGCAAAAATAATTTAGTTACTAATTTTCTTCCTAGTTAGGTTTTCTAACTTTTTCGGTTACTCTGACTAAATAATTAGCCGTAATCGTTGACAACCCCTTTTTTTCGGTTGACTTTCGTATTTTTACTTATAATATTTCGTATTATACTCGTATCATTTTCGTATTCTACTCGTATAATAATTCGTATTATACTAGTATTATTCTCGGTTGCCTTTCGTAATTCGATCCACAGTCGAACAACCGCGAAATTCGATTTCAAATTTTATTAGAGATTACGTCTCATGACATCATATAGACGCTATCACGTTTTTCGAAAAATAAAAAAATGCAAAAGACGTTTTTAGAGTGAACAGTGCTATTTCGTGTTTTTCTCGGGAAAATTTATTTTCTCCCAAAAATTCCAAACCTTATACATAATCACGTAACACGTAAACTAGGCCATTAATCGACCTTAAATCGCATAACACATAATAATATAAATAAAACTTTATTTTATTAGATATTTACATTGAAAAACTAATTTCAAGGCTATCTGAATTCTCGGGTTGTCACATTCTTCCCCCTTTATAAGGATTCCGTCCCCAGAATCACAACACTGAACCTTTCCTATTCGGTTTAAGTTTACGTTAACTTGTAGCTTTATCGTTGAATAACTTCAACTTACAATTCTTTTAGATCTTATATCACATTTTTCCTTTCTTTACCCTATAAACTTTCTTTCTAAGGATCATTATATCCACAATCGTGATTTATTAAACTCATAAACATTCGAAATATCACATTCACCCCTTCTTCTAAGAATTTCGTCCTCGAAATTGCAGCATACTCATTTCTACACCTTCTACTCATCGTACAAGGTTTTCATACTAATCTTTACATTGTCACCTCTCCCTAACGACTTCATATCTTCTTATCATTCGATTTCCAGAATATTGGAACATCTTTCAAGAGTCTTCAACAATCGATCAATGATTGTGAAGTAGTATGAATAACTAAGAAGTAAGAATTTCTTTTAAAAAAAATTTTATATTATGTTGAGGGGTCATAAAGACCATGAACTCATTATTGGGTTTACTGGATATTCCTACTGAAACCCGTAAATAGAAGTTTAACAATTATTAAGACTGTAAACATTCTATGCAAGGACTGTTTACAATCACATGGACAGTAAACTTCCTCATTTTGTACTTTAGGTGATCAGCCTATTGTACTCTGGCGTTGTGCACAACATTCTTGCTAAACAGTCGGGATTTTTTCGACATAGAATACCCCCAATATTAGGGTTGTTCTCCTTAGACTTGACATAAAATTTCGCATTTGGCACAGCTTTTCAAAGAAGGCTTGAACTTCATAAACATATTCCGATATTTGTCTAGCCGAATCAAGTAGCTTAGACTTACATAAATGTTCGAATATCAACGAAACATTTGTTTAGCCAACATAACTAGTGTTGACTTTGACAGAGACCCATAATTCAAGAAAAATTATTTTTATGATTTTGTCATACTACATCTCACCATAGTGGGCTGACGATCGTTAGATCACATTCCACACTAGGTTAAGCTGCATTGATGATTTCATCATTTGTCATATTCACCTTATGGTGAAATGACGCTTTCGAAAATAATTTTTATATTTTCAAAATTAATTTATTGTCTAGCCGAAAATATTGGCTTGATATCTTCATGAAATAGCTCATGTAAACTGAAAATCATTTTATGACTTTCTCATACCGCATGGTATAACAGTGCGTTGATGATTCTATGATCATACCGCAACATTTTACTACGCGCTGATGATTCGGTCATTTGTCATATCGACACCGTATATAATGGTGCGTTGACAGTTTTACAATACATTTTGATGTTTGCAAATCAATTCTGTCTGGCTAAAATAATTAGCATAGACAAATGAAAGATAGAAGTGCTAAAGCTTATTGGTTCAGTACTCTGACCCAATATATTATTCGAAACACAAAAATACAAATATCAGCACGAAGTGAATAAATATCGAAGTCTAGCATAGCTAGAAGATTTGGAATATCCATTTTTCTCCATCAACTTTTCTCCCTTGCTTATCACCAACAATCTTCAGCACCATCAATGCTCACTATACCAAAATTTCTTAGTTTACAACTCTCCTATACCTTAATATAATTCATCGAAGTTACCATACCTTATGAGTTCAGGAACTTTCCACAATAATATGAGTTTAGGAACTTCTCCTAGCAATACGTAGTCTAAGAACTAATCAGGGACAGTCCATACGCTTAGGGGTGCAAAAACATAAATATGATTATGAGTCACGAACATACCATAAGTATAAGTTTTAAGAACTCCGACCTAATCTTAATATCCTCTAACTATCAAATATAAATACGAGAAAAGAATCACCTTCTCACCATATATATATCGATAGCGCAATACCAACATTTCAATGATTATCAATTTGATAAACTAAGCGGTTGTTAAACCAAGTACAAAACCCCTGCCCATACAAAGGTTTGTACAACTCAGCTATCACATGAGTTCTCAATTGAAATCCCACCCAATCCTAGCTTGCTATTTGCTCAATACGAATTTTCTTTAATCCGTATCTCATCATCTATAACTCTTCGAGATTCTTCTTTGAATCTTCTCGTAATATTTTAACGCATTCTTTATGAATTCCTAAATTTATTTTAAGATCATTTGAACCTCATTCGAGTTTATATTTCTCGTCATTCTCATCTTCTTCTTATAACATTTTTAGGACTTAACTTATCCTATACATCTACATCTGTGAAAAGAATCATTTTTTCATCATACGTATCCATAATTATATACTCGGTGCACATCGAGTCTCTAACAATGTTTAATATAGTATGCTGAGTGGTTTCCCACAAACAACTAACAAACTAGTTTCCCGTCTCGTCTACACTATATTTCACAGCGAGTTAAATCGGTTGCTAGTTCGTATTATCCTCCGCTCTCTGAAGGAATCGTTTAGCCCAGATACCATACATCAACCATTAAAGAGTACGATTGTACCATAATTATACTTAACTTATTATTCTCATCTTTGTCATTTTCTTCTTCCTTCTCTAAGATTATAGCCTAAGGTACCCTTACCTAAGGTTTATAACCTATCATCTTTGATACCAACTGTGACAGTCCCAAAACCCGGTCTATCTTCAGACCCGAGTCCGGTGCCGTCAAGATACTGCCTACTCAACATATTTTTACAACATTAGAGTAAATATTAAATTATTACAATATAATTCAACCTACTCCCAGGTACGAAGACTTTAATTAATATATCGTCTAATATCTATTACAACAGTATGTTGGTGACCTGTATAAGTCACAGCAAATACATATAATTCTTCTATTTAAAAACTTGATCTTTCTTCCTTAGTCTTCACCGGATTCCTTCGATTCGTTCTAGCATTGCTGAAAATATTTTATTTAAAGCAAGGGTGAGCATTTGATTGCTCAGCAAGTTATAGTAGTTGAATAAACAACAAAATCAAGAATCAGATATTCGTTCTATGAAAACTTCAATAACTGAACAATAGTTATGAAGCAGCTTGAATAAACAGGAATAAATTAAATTCCCTTTTTATTTTTAAACATCAACAACATTTACTCACATAACACATTATTGCACGGGGTGCAATACATACTAATACTTGCCCAAGTTATTTGATTTGGCATACACAACTTATCACCTTTCATAGAAATATCACAATTCATATCACATAATACGTTTAATTTTATATAACAAATAAAATTTTAAAGTTTAAAATCATGCCTTGCACAAAATAATAAATTTGTATAATATCATACCATACTTGCACAATAAATAACTTGCACAAGATAGAAAACTTGCATTCAATACAAAAATTGAACGAAGTTAGAAAACTTGCACAGAATAATTATCTGAGTAAGTTTAGTAAACTTGCTTGAAGCGTTCGTTAATAGTTTACGCTAACTTGTTCTTCAATCGACCTATATATATCATTAAGGTCGAACAAACCAATTAGTCAAGTATTGACCCCAAATATTGGTTTACTCTAACTTATCCTAGCTTATTTCATAATTCACAATGTTCGGACTTTATAACTCGACATAAGTACTTAACTATATACACCCTGGTATATTTCTCTTTTAGCTTCGTTTATAGTTTAGACTTTAATTCTAAAGTCTCATGATGCTCATGTTTCATAACTTAAAACATCTTAAATCATCCTTTAATTAATATCTATTACGCTTGTCTTATATAGTTCAGAACAACGGAGCATAACGTTGCCCGAGTACTCGGCTTTTGGAAAACAACACACTTTAGTTTACTTTACAATTTTTCTCACTTTAGGTCGTTTGCGTTTTATAAATTTAGTCAATGCGACTAAACTTTTAAAAACGTCTCACGACGTCGCGCCGTTTGGGAGCACCACGACCCTCATAATGACCATCTATGGTGGTCTATATTAACATTAAATTCTAATATTTATTATTATTATTATTATTTTTAAATTATTCTTTTAAAAGTTGGAACATTTTAGAGCAATGTCAAAAATGTCGCATGTCGGTGCGAAACGGCGCGGTGACAAGCTCGTGGCATGCTCGACATGCACCACGCAGCTCGGCGTCGCCCAACACGTCCCGACGTGCACCGCGTCGCTCGACGTCCCTTGACATGCCCCGATATACATCACGTCACTTGGCGTTGCACGACGTTTGAAAACAGCCCGGCGACACGCTTGTGCATCTCCCCCCTCAGACAGCCCAACAGCCGTGGCCCCAGCGCCCCACAGCCTGAGGTCCCAGTGCCCCACAGCTGCTGCTCGCCAGTGCTGCATGCCCGCGCGCGCCCAGACGCGCCCAGTGCCCAGCGCCCGCGCCCAGTGCCCGCGCCCAGCGCCTGCACTGTCAGGCTGCCTGTTTGGTAGTTTTGGCTACAATTCTTACGAAAGCCATAACTCCCTCATCCGACATCAGAATTTGGTCGTTCTTACGTCTACGGCTTCATTATTAAACGAACTATAAAACCCCCTTAAAAAAAATTAATAACTAGTACAAAACATATTTTGGCCAAAAATGGACATAACTTAATTTAAGGTTTTCTTTTCCTTTCTTACTAGTTTCAAAAAAAATTGGCCATGACTTCGTTACTCATAATTTTTCTTCCGTTCCAATTGGACATTGTTCATCACTCCTAAGATTATACAACCACCCTTTAGAACTTCATTTTCACCATATGATTGCCATACAAAAAGGTCCTTAAAACAGTCCACTAGTTCGTTTTCCATCCATTACGCAAGGGTTTTGTAATTTTTATTATGATTTCACTTTCATGGCATTTACCGGTAGCTTATCAAGCATATGTATATAATCCACCTTATACCTTCAAGATCTTAAAGATCTTCCAATAACAACAACAATAACCAACAAAACAAGTTTCTATAAACTTAAAAGAAATAAAATAAAAACTAAGGTTTTCTTGTTCTTACCTCCTTGATGATCTTTCTTCTTCTTAATCTTGCTAACTTATGCTTAATAAAAGCTTGCTAGACTTCCTCCTTCCTCTTGCTACGCTCGAATCTTCACTCTCTTTCTCAAAGAATTCATAAGTTCTTTTTTTCTCTTGCTCTCACTTTCTCTCTTTGCTCTTGGAAATGGAATGAAACAAATAAACTAAGTGTTGGTTGATTAATTGAATCTCCCACCAACTAACTCAACCTAGGTTAGGAACCTAATCATTAGCTAAGGTCGTGTTTGGTTTGAATTAAATGAATAAAAAAACATATAACCAAAGTTTGTCTACCATGGATGGAAACTACTATAAATAGAAAGTTTTCATCTTCCTTTGTTCCCCCATCTCCAACATCCTTATCTCCTCATCTTCCAAGTTCATTTCATCTTATGCTAAATGCCCACAATGTGACACATGGCCATCAAGTTGCTAGACATGTGACACTTGCCCCTTTTTGCTTACTTGCTAAGACTTTCCATAAATGGAAAGTCTAAGCTCTTCCTTTGGCTCCAAGACTTGCTCCACTTTGGCTCCCAAGTCCAAGCCATGGCTCCTAATCTTTGGCTTCAAGAAACTAGGGTTTAACCCTAGGCTCCAAGCCATCCAAACCCTAAGCCAAGCCACCTCAAACCCTAGGCTCAAATTGGCTTGGTTAGGCAAAAATAATTTAGTTACTAATTTTCTTCCTAGTTAGGTTTTCTAACTTTTTCGGTTACTCCGACTAAATAATTAGCTGTAATCGTTGACCACCCCTTTTTCGGTTGACTTTCGTATTTTTACTGTATAATATTTCGTATTATACTCGTATCATTTTCATATTCTACTCGTATAATAATTCGTATTATACCAGTATTATTTTCGGTTGCCTTTCGTAATTCGATCCATAACCGAAAAACCGCGAAATTCGTTTTCGAATTTTATTAGAGATTACGTCTCGTGACATCATATAAACGCTATCACGTTTTTTTAAAAAAAAATGCAAAAGACGTTTTTAGAGTGAATAATGTTATTTCGTCTTTTTCTCGGGAAAATTTTATTTTCTCCCAAAAATCTCAAAAATCCCAAAAATCCCAAAAATCCCAAAAATCCCAAAAATCCCAAAAATCCCAAAACTTAAACGTAATCACGTAACACGTAAACTTGGTCATTAATCGACCTTAAATCGCATAACACATAATAATATCAATAAAACTTTATTTTATTAGATATTTACATTGAAAACCTAATTTCAAGGCTATCCGAATTCTCGGGTCGTCACAAAAAGCAAAAAGGATAGCAGGTTTATGTAAAAGCCAGTTTCTTTGAAAAAAGAAGCAGAAAAGTAAAAGTTCCAAATTAGTCGTTAACAGATCTAGGGGAATATAGTTCATATACAAATGAACTAATATGAAAAATACTTGAGGCAAAAATAGAATTGGGAGTGATGAGTAGGACTGTAAATGGAGTCCGAAATATTCGATATTCGCTATGAAAATTCGTATTCGTATTCGCATCAAAACGGATATTATCTGTATCCGTGTCAAAACGAATATTATCCGTATTTGCATCAAAGCGGATATTATCTGTGTTCGTGTCATAACGAATATTACCCATATTCGTATTCGTTCAAAGCGATACGAATATGGATATATGCATATTTGTATCCGTTAATATCCGTATCAGTAATATGAATATATATAAACACACACACACACACATATACACATATGCATGTGTAATTCTCTCATTTAATTAATATACAATAGATGAAAGTATTAACATCTATTGATTATATATTTTTTATATCATTATTTTATGATATAAGATGTAACTTTTTTTACGTATGGATATATAGTTTTATTATTTTATTTGGTTGATTACATGATTTCTAATTATTAGTTGCTTAAGTGATAATTTTTTTTGTTATTAATTTAACATTGTGCAAGAATTAAAAAAAAAATTAAGCTTTTAAAATTTTATTTTGAATGGATACGGATACGAATACAAATACGGATATACAGATATTTGATATATTTATTCATATTATATTGTATAAAACGGATACGGATAATATCCCTATTCGAATATTATTCGTCAAATATGAAAACGAATATTTCATTTGCATATATGTCGAATACGAATGCAAATACGGATATTAAAATTTATTAACATCTATTGATTATACATTTTTTATGATTATTTTATGATATAAGATATACATTTTTTTACATGTGAATATATATATATATATATATATAGATATATCATGGTTTTAAAAATTGGACCGGTCATCGAACCAGAAAAGGTATCGGGTGGATGGGTCATTGGTCTGACCAGTGATTAAACCGTTATTGACCCAGTGACATCATTAATATGTAATAAATAATAAATAATTAAATATATTAATTATTATTATATATTATATATAATATTTAGTAAATATGTAAAATTAATCAATTTATCTACAAAAAAAATAAAATAAAATAAAACCTATTTGTACAATGTTTACTTTATACACTTCAAATAAATACTAAATCTATATAAAAAGAAAGATATTAAATCATGATCATAACTCAAAACTCAAGACTCAAGAGTGATAAAATCAAACATAAATAAACATAAACATCTCTAGGATACATTCAATCAAATTCGGTAAAAACAAAAACTAAATCTATTTGTTCAATGTTTACTTTATCGTTTATACAATTCAAATAAATACTAAATCTATATGAAAAGAAAGATATTAAATCATGATCATAATTTAAAACTCAATCAAGGATACATTCAATCAAATTCAAAGGATTAAATTAGCAAGCAAAAAAGGAAAAAAAAGTGGTAGGGAACCGATAAAATCGGTGACCCAGTTACCGGGTCACTAGGTCGACCGGTTCAACCATCGGGTCACCGGGTTTTGACCAAAACTGTTTTTTTTTGTTCAAATCAGACCAGAGTGCTGACTGGTTTTGGTTTTTACTGGTCGAACCAGCGATCCGGTTCGATTTTTAAAACCATAATATATATATATATATATATATATATATATATATATATATATATATATATATATATATATATATAGTGTAATTGTTTTATTTGGTTGATTGCATGATTTCTAATTATTAGTTGCTTAAGTGATAATTTTTTTGGCTATTAATTTAACATTGTGCAAGAATTAAAAATTTTGAAACTTTTAAAATTTTATTTTGAATGGATACGGATACAAATACGGATATGCAGATATTTGATATATTTATTCATATTTTATTGTATAAAACGGATACGGATAATATATGTATTCGAATATTATTCGTCGGATATGAATACGGATGTTTCATTTGCATATATGTTGGATACGAATGCATATACGGATATTAAAATTTATTTTCATATACGGATAAGATTATACTTGTATCCGCATTCGAAAATTCCTGTTTACAATCCTAGTGATAGGGAAGAAGAAAATAAAGCAAGAGAACAAAAGTAGAAAATTTGTTTCAATATTAAATAGCATAAGTGGTGAAGGGAAAAGGGCGATCCGTATTAGGTTTTGTCGAAAAGCAACTAATTAGTAATTTTCAAAGTCAAAATGTCTCTTGAGTTTTTCATAGTAGTACTACGTAGTTTTCCCTCAAGTGTTTCATATTCCAAGAAACCTTATTAAAGAAGATAATTTCTACAGATTATTCTAGAACTTGTATCTTATTATAAATATATGTCATGTGTGCTTTTCTTGTATGCAATTTAAAAGATGAAATAATAGAAAGTGCATGAGCAGCAGCTCTACAATTTGTCTCTAGTAATCAATTTTCGAGTACATAGAATTTTAGTTCAGCCCAACATTCTTCTTCAAAGCAGTTTTCATTACTTTGCCCAACAAATTTGGTATCAGAGATTTATACATCATACCCATTAGCTTTTTCAATGGCAACAACTTCAACCTCAACTATGTTTGCTTCCTCTCCTAGTCAAGTCCTTATATTTGAGGGAGAACATTATGATTATTGGAGTAGCCAAATGAAAATTATTTTTATCTGTCAAGATCTATGGGAAGTGGTTGAAGATGGATATGCAGAACCACCAAAAACCGAAAGCCTTGCAGCCTGTACTAACAACAAAAGGGATACAAGGAAAATAAGAAAAAGGATGCGAATGCTTTCAAATTTATCCATCAAGGTGTAAATAAATCTATCTATCCTAGAATTTTTGGAGTCTCATTTTTTGGGATTTTAGAAAGTCATTTCTCTAAAACTTCAATCACTTTGAGAGATTTTGAAAATATTACAATGAAAGGAAGTGAATTTATCTAAGAATTTTTTTACTAAAGTTGCTGAAATCATAAATTAGATCAGAAGCTATGGAGATCAAAAGCTATGTATAATTTGAAATCATAAATTAGATCATAAATTCTAGAGTTGCTGGTGTTTGACATGATCATAACCAGTTGTGTTACAAATGAATATCTTTGGCCCGTAGTGCAAAGATAACCTGTTGAACAGGAACTGTTGATTGGTGTTATAGGGATAAAATATTGGTGGTGAACTTTTAAATTATAGAAGATATTAGACATTATGGTCTACTTGACTCTTCTAATGGATTGCGTGTTCCGCTGCAATTATCGTTGAAAAGTTATATTATCTTTAAATCTTTGATTTAGCACTGTTGAAGGCTAAAGATAATTTATTCTTCATTATCTTAGTTATGATATTCTTTACTGGGCTATTTGAGCTCACTCTTTTCATTTTGTTCCATTGTTTTTCTCAGAAAATAAGAGTGTAGCCAGGACTAGCCGGGAAATGGAGTGATGGTCTGAGACTGGAGAAATATCTCAATGCATTATAAAATAGTGTGACAATAATTGTATTCAGAACTTAAGTTGGGTGTAAATATTGTTGTACTCGACACAGTACAATATATATATTAAAACTCACAGTATATGTGTGTTGTCGTATTTTACACGCCAGATTAATAGTTGTAAATAGAAAAATTTGTATTTAGTATGTATTTTGGCGATTCAAAATGGGTTGTGTGGACCTATTTTAGGGGCGTCACATCTAATATTAGAACGGAGGGAGTATTGAATGTATATTTGATAATATAAATTTAGGAATGGTCATTCAACACTAAAATTTAGGAATATGTTCTACCGATTATTGAATTTCAAAATCTTTTTATCTACATTCTTACTATATTAATTATATATGTACTATTATCTCTTATTATCATCCATTTTTTAATTTAGTTAGTGTCCTTTAATTAAAGTTCATATTCTTCATAACAATATTATTTAGTTATCTAATATTTTTTTGTCATTAAATAATATAAGTATAGCTATTTGATTTTAAATAAGATTTTACATATTACATAAATAGAAGAATGTATATATATAATTGCAAAAAATGGTCTCTCAACTTTAAAATTTAGGAAAAGAAACTATTTTTTCATCTGTTGTTTGATTTAAAAAAAAATCATTTACATTCTTACTATTACAATTATTTACTTACCACTATCTCTTATTTCAATACGTTTTTTAATTTAGTTAGTGTTCATTAAAATTCATATTCATGATAACAATAATATTTAATTATATAATATTTTTTTAATATTAAATTAAATAAGTATAGCTATTTGTGTTTAAATAATATTTTACTATTACATAAATAGATGAATATATGCATATATAAACAATTAAATCATTAATTTAAAGATGAATACTATCATTTGTATTATATAAATTGATGAACTATTATTATAGATATTTAAATTTATTTGATTTTTTTTATCAATAATCAGTTATACATTATTAGTTAAATAACATATTTGTAGAACAAAATAATAATTTTATAAAAATTATCTTACACAATATTAATATATTATTATAGTTGATATATTACAATTGCATAATACAATTTTTTTTAAAATAATATAAAAATTTTACAACAAAATTCGTACTTTATACGAGATCATGAGTTAGTAGAAGGAATAATGATCAGAATTATATATATAATATCATAAAAAAGAAATATTTTGCGATTTATAGATCATGTTTATGTCGTACTTTAGCACATTCATGCATGCAAATCACATAGTAAGATAATCAGTTTAATATTAATTGTATGCACAGTTAGGCCTAACAAAAAATGGGGTTGATTTGATTTTGGGTTACATAATATTATTATGGGTTTATTAAGAAATAACCATATAATCTATATTTAATATTGTTCATGTCACTACAAGAAAATGGCCCATTAAGGACCAAGAGTATCTGCGACCGCATTATTCGGTCGCTACTGCTAGTAATAGCGACCACACTTAAAACTAGTCGTTATTTCCATTAGCGACCGCCCTCCGCTCGCTGTTATAATTTTGCCGCCATAAATTTGGCGCAAATGTTGGTGGGGGAGACTTATTGCAACCAATCCATAACAGCGACTACATATATATCAATCGCTAATTCATCCACGTCAATAAAAAATAGCGACTGCATGAGGTCAGAGAAAGCGGTCGCTGATCCTTTTAAACTCCATCAGCAGCCAAATAGTTGGGCAAAAGGCGAAGAAAGAAAGAGAAGAAGAAAGCAAAAGAAAAGAAGGAGAAGAGGGAGAAAAAGGGAGCGATGCCGGTGTTTCAAACCACCCCACGCCGCTCCACGCCTCCGGTCTGCAGACAATTGCAGATTTTTGAGGTAAAGAACAACTCTTGCAATAGTTTTATTTTTTCGTTTGATTTGGCCATCTCTTATAGTTTTGTTTTTACACCTGTTGTAGTTCTCAACAATTATGAATTGACACTTTTGGATAGAAATCCTTGAGTACTATTTTAATATGTAAATTAACAATTGCTGCTGTTAACTTTTGTACCTTTACACTTGATTTGGTTTGCAAATAGTAATTAACGAGTAGGTTCAGCCACAGAAAATAAAGGAAGGAAAATAATAAGTGAAGATGTCTCCTCTCTTTTTGCACCATACCACTGGTATGATAAAATAAATGGGAAGCATGCACTGTGCAAAAGAAACTGACTACTACTCACAATTTTTCATAAAATATTTATAAGATAAACCGTAGAGGTAAATAGGAAAAAGGAGTTATGGTTTTTCAAAGTGGGTAGAAAAATAACAAAGTTTCTGGAAATTTGCAGAAACAGAAAATTTGGCCAAGTGTGAAAACTGTTCTGAGTAGGCTGTTTCGGGCAACTATTTCGAAGTCTTGCCAAATTCTTTTTGCACATGTTATATTTTTCAAACATACTATGTACTATGAGGTAGAACATATCCAAAAATGACTTCAATCTGATGTATATCGAGTGCGATAAAAATTCACAAAACTAGCCCGAGAATCACAAAAATGTAAATTTCCAGAATTTGGACAGATTCTGGGCAGCACCTTTGGGCAAATTTTTGTACCGAGTGGTATGAGAACTGAAATCAGGGCCTATATGGTGTTAAAGTAGATGGAATAAGCTTTACTTTGGTGTAAGAATGAACGAAAACGGAAAAGTAACGAAGAAGTTATGATTAAATGCAAAACAGTATTCGTTAACGATTAAAATAGTTCAAACAAGTTTTATAATTCGTTTTAAAACGAAATTTGGAGGATTGATATAATGTGACATATGATGTTAAAAACCAATAATAAAACATCTTTAATACATAATAGATCTATAAAGGATGATGAAATCAATATGGAAATGGAATTAAAGACTAGTAAACTAATCTAAAACAAGATGGAATCTTAAGAACATAAGATCTTAAAAGTATAAAGTTGGTATATGGAATGTCGATAATGACGCGTTATGCAAACTAAAGATTATAAATCAATTTAGTTATGCGTTAAGTTTCAAATGAGATTATGAAGCATAGTATAATTCAATGTGCTATATATAGATTATACATGGATGCTAAACGATCGGATGAGGTAAGCCGACAAATGAAGTTACGCAATGGACGTTCGAAGAGCGTATATCGATTAATACAAAGCAAAGGCAAGTTTTTCAGTTTTGTTTATGTTAAGTGAATTTGACATTGATTATGTGTACTCGTTCTTGTATGATGATAAAATTTTGATCAGTATGTTAAAATATGTATTTTGAATTGCAAAGCTATTGTGTAATGGTTGAAGTCAAATTATGACTAAAGCTAATTGAGTTATAGAAACTCAATTTGTTCTTGACACGTGATATTATAAGCTTGAAAATGCATGAAATATGATCTAAATATAATAGGATGAAATTAAAAGTTCACATGTGAAAATGCATATTATAAATATATAGAGTATATGTAGCTGCATTACATAAGTATTATGATGCATATATAGAATGCATTGCATGAGCAACATGATGCATAATTGAAATGCATAGTATGTATGAAAGTGATGCATGAAAACTGTTAGACTTGCTCGGCCGTTGTGCTCAACCTTGTAAAATATAAACTTTGCAGATGAAAGTTGACTTATCAAACGATTATAGCAATGAAGATTTGGGACGCAACATGATTATAAAAAGCCGTAATGCTTCATTAAGTTTAGTTCGTACCAAGTCGGTGCTACTTGTTAATATATAATTTGATTGACTTGTACAAACTTTGATATACTTGATAAGTAGATGTTGAATAAAAATACTCATTTTGAATACGAGATGTAACTTTACAATTACTTTCTAAAGTAAAGTAATGTAATGGCAATAGTGTTTAAAAGATAGCAATATATATTTGTTGGATTACATTGTGAATATTCAAAGAATGATTCAAGTCAGAAGTTGAAATTTACGTTCACATATGATATTTTGAAATGGATCTTTGGATATACATACGATCCTTATTACAAATATAGATGCTAAAGGTTGCGAATTCTGGAATTGAGAAAAGATTGAGATAGTTAAATTTTAATATTTATATTGATCTTGACTATTATGTACAGTAAGAATATAATTGAATTGTGATGAAAATTCAGGATATGAAAGAAAATTGTAAAAAAAATAGTTTTAATTTATCCGCATTTTATTGATTATAACATCGATAAATGATGTAAAATTAGAATGTGATTGTATTTTAACGCACAAGATTGGGAATGGAAATAATCCTGATTTTGGGGTCATTATAGTGGCCCCCCTTATGAGGTATTTTATCTCATCCTTCAAGTGTCTACAATCATTGGTGTCGTGCCCATGATCTTTGTGGTATCTGCAATACTGATTTTGATCACTCTTTTTCGCATTAACCCTCATGGGTTTAGGCCATCTCACATATGGTTCAAGAGCTACTTCTATTAAAATTTGTTTCTTTGAGAAGTCAGATGTGTATATTCAAAGTACCTTAAAAATGATGTCACACTTAAAGATTCGTTATTCCTTCTTGATCTTTTTTCATTGTTATTGTCCCTACTCCCAGATTCATCATTCATTCTCTTTCTATCATCAGTCCTAGGAGTGTCCTTGGGCTGGATAATATCATCAACAATCATGTATTTTCCTGCCTTTCTTTGGAGTTCTGCCATGGTTTTGGGAGGATTCTTGGCAAGGACAACTTCAGATGTTCATTGGTTGTTCTATTAGTAAGAGCCACCACTTCTATGGATTGACCTAGATTGGGAACTTTCAACGCCTCCTTGGTGAACCGATTCAAGTAGTATCTAAGGAATTCTCCATTCTATTGAACCATAAACATAAGTGATGTCGAACTCTTTGCATGGGTCTTTCCTCCAATGAACTGATTTACAAACAACTGACTCAATTGATCAAAAGAACTAATTGAGGCAGGAGCAAGTTGTTTATACTAAGTCTGGGTTGGACCTTTCAGGGTTTGTGGAAAAGCTTTACACTTTATGGCATCTGAAAAGTTATGTAATAATAAAAGTGCATCAAGGTAAGTATATTATTTGTAGGATCACCTATTCCGTCATATTTATCCATCTGGGGCATCTTGAAACCATCAGGGAGAGGTTCACCCATGACATCTTGAGTGAATGAAGGAGGTCCTGCCATATATATCATGCGTCCAAGTCCTGTCCCTTGAATTTCTTGAGATGGTTGGACTCCTTGTCGTTCTTACAGACGCCTCTACACCTTTTTTTCGATCTTTGCTTTTTCTTGGGCATTAGGTCTAGAGCTAGTACTCCAATTACTTTGATGATGATCTAACCTTTGTGGGTGCCTAGGTTCCTTCTCTAGATCTTGTAGTTGTTCCTAGAGATTGTTTATGCTTTTTCTCAATAGGTTGACCGCATTATCATTTGCCCTTGGGCGTTCACGCCTATTGGGGCTGTTTTTTCTTTCACGTTGATGATTGTTCTGGATTGTCATGGTTCTATTTGATTTATGATTGAAGGTCCACTTGGAGTGGACACTAGGAGTTTGCATTATATGGTTAATTGTGAGTGCGGATAGTTTCTCATGGATATGAGAGGGTGGAGGAGGAAGGTGAGAGGGTTGAGTAGATTGTGTTGCTTGTTCTTGATTATTAGGAGGTGAAAGATGTGGAGGGTTGGGACCTCGTGCACTAGCGCGAGTATACACCATGTTGATTCTCTGGTTTATGAAAAAGAGATGACATTTTGTTGTCTTCCCATAGATGGCGCCAATCTGATGCGTCAATTAGTAACCTTCAAATTAGGGTTTCGGTCAACCAATGAACTTTGACTTTGACCTCCACGTAAACACTTTGATCTCGTCGTATTACCTGCAAAAATTCCACCAGAGTTGGGGGGCTCCGGGAGAATTCTCCGATACCTAAGTCAGAACGCTGATATAAAGAGAGAGAATTATTCTAGGGGTCAGAATTGTGTACTTTGATTATATGGTGGAGCATCCTTTATTTATAGCATGATGGTCCTCTCTTTCAGGAGTTAGAAATTAAAATCCTTCATGGATTTAGAGACCTTCCAAGTTGCCAATCTTTAGTTGGTTAAATATTCTGGGAATTCTATTATTTATTGGATTGAATATTCCTGTAGAATACTCAATAAACCAAATTATTATATTGCCTTTTATTAATAGGATTTTAGAAATAACACGTGACAATTCGCCATTGATAGATTATTTTTATCCACATCAATATATATATATATATATATATATATATATATATATATATATATATATATATATATATATATATATATATATATATATGACTGTGTGTGTGTTTGTAAAACCAAAGGCGTCCTTTTAGTCAATGCATAATTTAGTCCCTCACATTTTAAAATAACAACTACATCTCTTGAACCAACAAATAATTCGCATATACCATTAAATGACTTAAAAAGACCATCAAATGACTTGAAAGATCTTTCTTGAGTGCTCAAAGTTGCGATTATAATAATTAAAATGTTAATAATTTAATGTACGAGGTTAATAACCCTAGTATGCACACATCATTGTAAACACCAGAAGAACCAATTAATACGTACTAACAAGTATAAATATGAGGAGAGAGAGAGAGAGTGTGACGCCCCCAAATTCAGGTACTTGCAACCCTTATTTAGTGCGCACGATATCCAAAGCATAACTAAAAGTAAATACCAAACTTATATAAAATTAATACATCAGAGTCTCAAATCCCAAGGTACATAACCTTAACTACCTAACATGATAATTAAATATATACAAACATTTAACTATCTATTACAGGAAGCAATAAACTTTAATCTGCGGCTTTTCCTTTGCCTTTGTTTCCTGCTAACCCTGTAGTATACTCCGGGTGCTCTGAAAACATTTATAGACAAAGCAAGAATGAGCATAAAAGTGCTCAGCAAGTAATATATGACTATAAAGTATGAAAGAATAAATGTTTTCAATGGAGTGTACTTCAATAGTAGAATGAGCTGTTAAGTAATATGAACTGAAACCAACTCATGATAACCATTATCATTAAAGAATACGCTGAGTAGTTATACAAACTATGAACAATAGTTTCAATTTTATTGAAAAGGTTCCAAGCAAAGTTTCTTTTGCGAACCGTCTGAACTTACGGGCATGGTGGGTGATCAGCCCGATATGCCCTGCGTTGATCAACACTGCTGTTTGTGAACACCCATTGGGTTCACCCCTCACACTCATAGAGTGCTACAAGTCTGTACCGCCCTTGAAGCGGATTTCAAAATATTCCCATGTCAGGGATTGTTCATACTCAGACTAGATTTCAATCCCATAATCAACATAGTTGGATATCAATAATATTTCAATACTTTGGAAATAAAAGAATAGAAATATTATAAGTTTAGTCTAGCCCAAACAATTGGCTTAGACCCCCTGTAAACTGTTCATGCATATCAGATATCGTTATAATATGCAAAGTAAAAGTCTCACCAACCTTGTGAAGCTGATTGGAATAAAAAGGATGTAATTCCTTTTTATCACTTTATGTATGAAAACATAATTTACCTTAATATAATCAAGTCAACTTACTTGATTAGCTTAGAAAGAATTGGTGTTTCGATACTTGCCTGTTGCTTAGAAATTGACAAAACTCTGCTATTCTGACCCTGTAGATCCTACACATATATATATTGATATATGAAGAAAATCAACTATATGTTCTAGCGATTAAAATATAAGAGTTAATATCACATAAATATATCACGGATATATATATTAACACATTTTTCAAATACCTTATCCATGTTATGGCCTAATCCTTTATTGACTAATTTTAGGTTCGATTAGGTTAAGAGTACTCTATTACTCTACTACTAGAACATTTTAAGGAAAATAGGTTGCTCATTTTGTAGATTCTAGACATTAGGAATTTTAAGGTTTATAAGTTCAAAGTTTAAAACTAGCCTGTCCTATCCTCCAGCCTATTCTCCTTGTCAAGCCATGGCAACCTACATGGCTGTTACTGCTGCACCAAGTGCTGGTGCCATAAGGCAGCAGCTACTTCTTCATACCAGTCATGTACCAGGCTGCCTTCTGTTTCTGATTCTTGCTGCTGTCATAGACAGCAGCGTTACCTCACAATGCCAGGCAAAATATACACACACACACACACACTAGATTGTTGCTAGGAAAGTACCCGCTGGGACTTGTTGTGCTGATGGCCTGATTTTGGCCTTAAATTGATGTTGTTGTGTCGAACGCTGCTGCACAATTACTGTGTATGCAGCTGCTGCACACAGCAGCCCCTCCTTCGCCGCGTAGCTCATTTGCATAACTATAAGTTTTAACACTCATGTTCAATAAAATTACGCTCGAATATATTATAAACACTATAATAGACTGTCTAAAAAAAAAATATTAGCCCTCTATTTTAAATACCTTAGACTGCCCAAAACAGACTCTAAACAAATGATCCGACACATTTGTTAACTTTTTGTTTTGAGTTAAAACGCTTTGTATCCAAATTTGATTCGCCCAAACTCTTAAATTAACTATATATAGTGTATATATATAACTTTGGTTTTGGCTTCGCTTAATTACCTAGCTTTTTGCAAAAACAGTTCTAAAAGGACTTTTAACGAACATGTTATAAGCGTTATTTTAAAACTCCGATTTCATAATCATTTATTTCGTATAAACCCAATTCATCCTCCTTATTACTCCGCACAACAACAACTAAGCTCCATGATACTAATTCAGTCCATAACATTCAAATTTTTTATCACAAACCGTATAAGAAATTCCTTTACAATATACTAATTATAAAGCCAATATAACAGCACATATTTTGACTAACAAACTGCTCAACACCTCATCATAGCAGCTGATTTACATCACTATCCACATATATCAGTTAATGAAGTACTAAAATAAATAAACAATATACTAACTTTGTATGAATTCATTTGTTAATAACAAAGATTATATAGCCTATTATAATCGAGCATGCTAAACTCCAATTATATATCATATGAAATTATTTGTAACACATACATGCTTCTATTATTTATTTATTTTTATTCCCAATACATGTTATTACATATTAGGCATTTTTTTTTAAGCATGTATTGGTATTAATAACATATTGCACTCCTATACCTTCAAGAATATACATGATTACCTGTGTAATTGGTAGATATATATCTTATATACCTGGTTTAGAACATCAAAATGCCAAACTTCACAATTCAATCAAAACAGCCCACATCATGTAATAAACCTTTAACAGTTTATTTAAAAATTTTATCAAATATAAGATATAAGGAATTAGATTTCTATTTCAATTCTAACTCCTTTCCACCAAATTTCAGTCCACAAAGAAGTTTAAAAGAAATCCATTTATAACCAGTTGATGAACTTCTTATCCTAATTCTTGAAAGCAAAGCTTTGTATTTCATTAATAATCTGTCATTTGTTTACCACATAAGAAATTCTATTATAATAACATCTATTCTATCCACTGTTAACCCATTAAGCAAATAACAGTTTCACATTGATAGAAACCCCAGTTATACCATTTACTAACCCACACCATCAAGAACTAACTCAACTTGATGCATTAGTATCACCCAAAATTTAGCAAATTAACCAAATTAAACACATAGCAGAATAAGTCCCTTTACCGAAAGAAGAAAAGAAAAAGAAAAAAAATAAAAATAAAATCAACATCTTAATCAAGAATTCCCAAATTATAAAACTTATTTGAGATTAAAGCCCTAACATGATACAACAATTTCTCAATCCAATTACACGACCAAATTCATTAATACAGTTACCGATTGAAGCTTTTAATCTCATAAGCCATTACCAAATTAAACCCTAATTCAGAAATTACCTAATTTGAGCTCTACTTAAGGAATTCGAGCATACCTGAAGCAAATTCGATTCTTAATACAGTAATTCCAAGTCTTTCCTTCTTCTTCTCCCCACACGAATCAATAATTTCCAGCCTCTTTCCACGCGAAACAGCCGAGTCCCAACTCAGGAGTTTCAGCCGAGTCTCTCTCTCTTTCCTTTTGTGTATAAACTATCTTCTCATTCGGTAGAAGCAAAAATCTATTCATGATTTCTCTCAATCTCGCCAGCTCCTGCTTAAATTTCTCATGAATCATCAGCCCTCCAACTCACGCCTTGGCCACCTCTTGCTTCAGTCGGGTATGAGGAGAAAAATTAAGCCTAAGGTTGTGTTTGGCAGAGCAATAGCTTCTATTTTGGTTTAATATAAATCCCTTATGAGTATTATTAAATATAATTACCCATTAAGTGAGGAATTAAAACTTCCTTTATGCAATTTAGTATTCTAAATACCAATTAAGGGATTATATTATTTATCTCTAAGGTACATTATTAAAATAATTTATACTACTAAATTATTTTAATAACCTATAAGATAAAATATAATATTTCTACTACTTAATTAAAGAGTCTCAATTTAAATAAACCACTCATTAATCAATTAGAGGGAATAATATCATTAATCTAGGGTTTAAATATTAAAATAATTTAATCCCTTAAATTATTTTAATAGCCCATAAAATAATAAATAAATCCCTAAAAATAAATACAGATAACCCCATTAAATAATATAGGCAATATTATAATTAACTTAAGGTTTTAGAATTAAAATAATTTTAACCCCTATAAATTATTTTAATAACCTGTAAGCTAATTATTAATATCAACCCAATTATTCTAGGATTCCATCCCACAAAATCTTAACTTGCAACCATATATATATATATAAATATATATGTCACAATAACCAATAAAACTAAATAAATAAAATAAAAAAAAAAATTTATACCTAAAATTCATATATGAAATCTAACTAGAATAATTATACCTGTGCCTTTAAAAACTTCAGGGTTTTACAATCTTTCCCCCTTATAAAGATTCCGTCCTCGGAATCGCCAAAAACATATTACTCGAAGAGGTGAGGATAATTCTGTCGCATTTTATCCTCCAACTCCCAGGTTGCCTCTTCAACATTGTGGTTTTTCCATAAGACCTTTACCGAAGGTATTGTCTTATTGCGCAAAACTTGATCTTTCCTATCCAATATTTGAATAGGAATCTCTTCATAGGTCAAATCTTTTTCGAACTGTATCGGTTCGAAATCTATCACATGTTTATAGTCTGGTTTATATGTTCGTAAGACTGACACGTGAAAAACATTATGTACATGTTCCAAATCCGGAGGTAAGGCGATTTCATACGCTACCTCACCCACTTTTCTTAAAACCTCGAAGGGTCCGATGAAACGAGGACTTAGTTTTCCCTTTTTACCAAATCTAACTTTTCCTTTCCAAGGAGACACTTTCAGGAAAACATGCGACCCCACTTCAAAATCTTTCTCCTGCCTATGTTGATCAGCATACTTTTTCTGACGATCCTGGGCAGTTACTAACCGCATCTTTATAATTTTAATTATATCTGCAGTTTGCTGTACCAATTCAGGTCCTAGCATTTGACGTTCACCGACCTCATCCCAACACAGTGGTGATCTGCATTTTCTACCATACAATGCTACGTAAGGCGGCATGCCTATACTGGAGTGATAACTATTATTATATGCAAATTCCACCAAAGGTAAATGTTCGTCCCAGCTTCCTTTAAAGTCCAAGACACAGGCTCGTAGCATATCTTCTAGAGTCTGTATAGTTCTTTCACTCTGTCCGTCAGTCTGAGGATGATAAGCTGTACTTAACCTCAGTTGCGTTCCCAAATTTTCTTGAAGACTTTTCCAGAAGTTTGACGAAAACCTCGGATCTCTATCCGACACAATCGAAATTGGAACCCCATGACGAGAAATGATTTCTTTAATATACAGGGTTGCCAATTTATCCAGAGGAATATCTAACTTTAATCGGCAAAAAGTGTGCCGATTTGGTTAATCGATCAACTATTACCCAGATAGCATCAAATCCCTGCTGAGTTTTTGGAAATCCTACCACAAAATCCATTGTGATATGCTCCCATTTCCATTCTGGAATTTCAAGTGGTTGAAGCAATCCACTTGGTCTTTGATGTTCCGCTTTAATTCTCTGGCAAGTCAAACACTTACTGATATATTCTGCAACTTCTCTTTTTCATACACGGCCACCAAAAATGTTGTTTTAAATCTTGATACATTTTAGTACTTCCTGGATGTACTGTGTATCTTGAACAATGTGCTTCTTGCATAATTTCTTCTTTTAATTGCGGTTCAATCGGAACCCAAATTCGTCCTTCAAAACGGATTATATTATCATTGTCTATTCTATACTTGTCCTCTCTTCCCTTTGAAATTTTCTCCCTTAACTTTGCACATTCTTCATCTTTGTCTTGAGCTTTTGCTATTCTATCCAATAGAGTTGGATTAGTCTCTATTGAATACAACTGCTCCCGTGTTTCGGAAGAAGTAGAAACTTCCAGTTCCATTCTTTCCATGGCTGTGACTAACTCTTCCTGAGCTGTTATCATTTTCAGTTTTTCACGGCCTTTACGACTCAAGGCATCGGCTACCACATTTGCTTTTCCTGGATGATAAAGGATGTCACAGTCATAATCCTTAATCAGTTCCAGCCATCTTCTTTGTCTCATGTTTCAACTCTTTTTGAGTGAAAATATATTTCAGACTTTTATGATCTGTATATATTTCAACATTTTTCTCCATAGAGATAATGTCTCCATATTTTTAAAGCAAACACCACCGCTGCTAATTCGAGATCATGAGTAGGATATCCCGTTTCATAATCTTTCAACTTTCTTGATGCATATGCGATAACCTTTCCATGTTGCATCAACACACATCCCAAACCCCTTATGAGATGCGTCACTGTAGACTACAAAATTTCCAGTATCATCTGGTAGAGATAATACCGGTGCATTACTCAATCTTCTTTTGAGTTCCTGAAAACTAGCCTCACACTTCTCAGACCAAATGAATTTTTTCGGTCTTTCTTGTTAAATTGGTTAACGGTATTGCTATCTTAGAAAAATCTTGAATGAATCTTCGATAGTAACCCGCTAATCCAAGAAAACTACGCACTTCTGTTGGTGTTTTTGGCTGTTCCCAGTTCATAACTGCTTCCACTTTGGTTGGGTTTACTGATATTCCTTCCTTATCAATCACATGACCCAAAAATTGAACTCTTTCTAACCAAAATTCACACTTACTGAATTTTGCATACAGTTGTGCTTTTCGTAGTGTTTCTAACACTATTCTTAAATGATCCGCATGCTCCTCTTGAGTTTTGGAATAAATAAGAATATCATCAATAAATACTACCACAAACTTATCCCAGATATGGTTTGAATACCCGGTTCATCATATCCATAAATGCTGCTGGCGCATTTGTCAAGCCAAATGACATTACCAGGAATTCATAGTGACCATATCGGGTTCGGAAGGGCTGTGTCTTGGGAACATCCTCGTCCCTCACTTTCAGTTGATGATATCCTGTCCTCAAATCTATCTTGGAGAAATATCTTGCTCCCTTCAATTTGATCAAAAAGATCATCAATTCTGGGTAGAGGATATTTATTCTTTATGGTTACAATTTATTCAATTCTCTGTAATCAATACAGAGGTCTTAATGAACCATCCTTCTTTTGACAAAAAGTACTGGAGCTCCCCATGGAGATGTACTTGGTCTAATATTACTTCTTATCCAAGAAGTTCCTGTAGTTGAAATCATCAAACTCTTTTCATTTCCATTGGAGCCATTCTATACGGTGCCTTTGAGATTGGTGCTGTGCCAGGTACCAAACTCAATTACAAATTCCATTTCCCGATCTGGGGGCCAGACCTGGTAGTTCCTCTGGAAAAACATCAGTAAATTCATTTACCACAGCAATCTGTTCCTTTTTTGTCTTTTTCTGCTGAGTATCTATCACGTATGCTAGATATCCCAAACATCCCTTTTTTAAAGACTTCCTTGCTTGCATAGTTGTTTAAACAACGGGATTGTCTTGGTGATTTATTACCATAAAACACCACCTTAGGTTGCTTTATCGGTTTAATACTCACCAATTTCTTTTGACAATCAATCATCGCCCCATGTTTATATAACCAGTCCATTCCCAGAATAATATCAAACTCTCCCAACTGAATTGGAATTAAGTCTACCATTAACTCACATCCTCCTATCTTAACACAACAATTTTTGTAGACATGCTCTACAGGAACGATTTCTTTATTTGCTATTTCAATGTTTAGAGGCACATCTAAATTTGATAAAGGCACATCTAAACATTTAGCAAAATCAGAAGATGCAAAAGAACAGGATGCTCCAGAGTCAAACAACACATAAGCATTTATATTGTTGATTGAAACAATACCTGAAAACCACCTCCTTTGATGTCATTGCATCTTTAGCCGTCATGTTGAAAGTTCTAGCAGTTGGCTTATTCGGAGTGGTTGTACCTGTTATAGGTGCCTTGTTGTTGTTATTACTCTTAATGTTACTTCCTCCCTCTGATCTTTTCTTGGGACAATTCCTGGCAAAATGGTTTTCTGATCCACAGATAAAACATCCTGAATTTTTCTTTGTACTTGTACAATTTGGAGAGATGTGGCCCTCCTGTCCACATTTATAGCAGACTGTTTTTCCTTTCATACATTTGCCAGAATGATGTTTACCACAAGTCTTGCAGGCTTCTGTTTTTGATTTCATCTGATTTTTGTGAAACTTACCCGAGTTTCCAAAGTTATTCCATTTTCTCTTCTTTGATCCCCCGCTTGTTCCTTCGGTCTTAACCGAACCATCAATCTTTCCCTTGTTCTTCTTATTCTTGTTGTAACCCATGACTTCGTTTCCACCTTCAGCTATGATCGCTTTTTCAAGGATGGCACTGAATGACCCAATCTGCAGTACTGACAGTTTATTATAGATCCAGGGCCTTAAACCCAACTCAAAGCGTCTAGCCTTTCTTGCTTCGGTGTCCACCTGATGTGGAGCAAAACGAGCCAACTCATTAAATTTTGCTGCATATTCTGGACACTGACATATCACCTTGTTTCAGTTCTAGGAAACGAACTTCCATTAGACTCTGCATTCCTGGAGGAAAGTAATTTTCAAGGAAAATTTCTTTAAATTTTTCCCACGGTATTACCCCAACACCTGCTCGGGCTTTGTTTGCTTCCCACCAAAAGTTAGCTTCGCCTTTTAGGCATATATGCCGCAAACGCAGTTTTCTGGTCTTCACTTACCCTTGCTACCTCAAAAGCTTTTTCTATCTCCTGAATCCAGGACTGAGCTTCAATCGGTTCTTTAGCCCCTCTGAACTCTGGAGGTCCCCGTACTTTTTAAAATCTTTAAAACTAGCCATATGTGTCATCTGGTGGTGGTACATTAGCTTGGGGTGGTTGATTTCTATTTTGAAAAGCCCCCATCATATATTCCATAAAATGATTGCATCGGAATTCTCTTGATTTTCATTTCTATCATCATTCATATCATTACTGGACTCCTCGTCCCGATATCTATTATGAGGCGGTCTACCACGACCCCTACCTCTACCTCTACCTCTAGGCAGCATTCTCTGTTTAATCACATTTAATTATTACCTTATTCTTATAACTTTAAAACAGGTAGAACAAATAATAAAACAACAATAAATATACACCACCAACATAGATAATACCAGTTATATATATTAAACATGTTTATATACAACCTGCAACTTTATATCCGCTATATCTTAGCTGACACCAGCATGCATATGATGCTACCCAACTCTTACAAAAGAGTGCTATACACAAAACTGTACTCTGCAGTAGGAATCTAACTCCTTACCGCTCACAAAAGTGGGTAACATCAAATCAGTACTAACACAACCTATATACATTCATCTCAAAACCTGGAAACTATGTACACAACCTCTCAAACCTAACCAACTCAAGGCTGACCCTGACCCACAGATAGGGAATCAATCCTCTCTATCTCAGAGATGGCAATAACTCTAGCTCGAGAGATGGAATAGGGAAGTTGTCCTGCCTCCTGCGGATAATTCCAGACTGTCGTCTGGACACGCTGAATGGAGGTAGAGTATGCCCTCGACATCAAATCCATCCTTCTAGTGTACTCTCTCAGCTTTGCTTCCAGAAACTGCATATACAGGTCGGAGGCTTCCTGACGCTGAATCCCCGCAGTCCTAATATTATTAAGTCCGTGGTAATCAACCTGAAGCTCCTCCAGCTGCCCCTCCAAATTATGAATCCTAGCCTCTGCTGTTTGCAGACTAGTAGTCAGCTGAGTATTCTGATCGGTTAGATACTGAATCACATGCTCCATCTGTGCTAAGGTATCCTGCACCCCATGCTGCTGCTGAGTAGCATCCTCCTGAACATTGATCTCTGGATTTATTATTTCAATAGGATCCTCCTCTTCATCAGTATCAGAGTCAATAATCAGGATTTCCGCATTAATGGGTATAGGAGCATTATGTTCCTCTCTCTCTCTCCACTGGTTGTCCCTATGACTCCTGCCATCTACACACAACCAACAAAACTCAATTAATACCTAATAGATAACCTGGTCATAATATAAGACAGTTAACTAATACAATTAACAGTTAACAGACAGGTATTAATTATCTTATATTAAAAACCTATGATGAACCTCCATATTTCATCATCAAGTCTACTCTACATGAGTCTAGTCTTAACAGCAGTCTTACTAGCCTAAAGTTATATCCCCAGGTTCCCTCCTAAGGTTTCTAACTTAAAGCTCTGATACCAACCTGTGACGCCCCCATATTCAGGTACTTGCAACCCTTATTTAGTGCGCACGATATCCCAAAGCATAACTAAAAGTAAATACCAAACTTATATAAAATTAATACATCCAGAGTCTCAAATCCCAAGGTACATAAACCTTAACTAACCTAACATGATAATTAAATATATACAAACATTTAATCTATCTATTACACGAAGCAATAAACTTTAATCTGCGGCTTTTTCCTTTGCCTTTGTTTCCTGCTAACCCTGTAGTATACTCCGGGTGCTCTGAAAAACATTTATAGACAAAGCAAGAATGAGCATAAAAGTGCTCAGCAAGTAATATATGACTATAAAGTATGAAAGAATAAATGTTTTCAATGGAGTGTACTTCAATAGTAGAATGAGCTGTTAAGTAATATGAACTGAAACCAACTCATGATAAACCATTATCATTAAAGAATACGCTGAGTAGTTATACAAACTATGAAACAATAGTTTCAATTTTATTGAAAAGGTTCCAAGCAAAGTTTTCTTTTGCGAACCGTCTGAACTTACGGGCATGGGTGGGTGATTCAGCCCCGATATGCCCTGCGTTGATCAACACTGCTGTTTGTGAACACCCATTGGGTTCACCCCTCACACTCATAGAGTGCTACAAGTCTGTACCGCCCTTGGAGCGGATTTCAAAATATTCCCATGTCAGGGATTGTTCATACTCAGACTAGATTTCAATCCCATAATCAACATAGTTGGATATCAATAATATTTCAATACTTTGGAAATAAAAGAATAGAAATATTATAAGTTTAGTCTAGCCCAAACAATTGGCTTAGACCCCCTGTAAACTGTTCATGCATATCAGATATCGTTATAATATGCAAAGTAAAAAGTCTCACCAACCTTGTGAAGCTGATTGGAATAAAAAGGATGTAATTCCTTTTTATCACTTTATGTATGAAAACATAATTTACCTTAATATAATCAAGTCAACTTACTTGATTAGCTTAGAAAGAATTGGTGTTTCGATACTTGCCTGTTGCTTAGAAATTGACAAAACTCTGCTATTCTGACCCTGTAGATCCTACACATATATATATTGATATATGAAGAAAATCAACTATATGTTTCTAGCGATTAAAATATAAGAGTTAATATCACATAAATATATCACGGATATATATTATTAACACATTTTTCAAATACCTTATCCATGTTATGGCCTAATCCTTTATTGACTAATTTTTAGGTTCGATTAGGTTAAGAGTACTCTATTACTCTACTACTAGAACATTTTAAGGAAAATAGGTTGCTCATTTTGTAGATTCTAGACATTAGGAATTTTAAGGTTTATAAGTTCAAAGTTTAAAACTAGCCTGTCCTATCCTCCAGCCTATTCTCCTTGTCAAGCCATGGCAACCTACATGGCTGTTACTGCTGCACCAAGTGCTGGTGCCATAAGGCAGCAGCTACTTCTTCATACCAGTCATGTACCAGGCTGCCTTCTGTTTCTGATTCTTGCTGCTGTCATAGACAGCAGCGTTACCTCACAATGCCAGGCAAAATATACACACACACACACTAGATTGTTGCTAGGAAAGTACCCGCTGGGACTTGTTGTGCTAATGGCCTGATTTTGGCCTTAAATTGATGTTGTTGTGTCGAACGCTGCTGCACAATTACTGTGTATGCAGCTGCTGCACACAGCAGCCCCTCCTTCGCCGCGTAGCTCATTTGCATAACTATAAGTTTTAACACTCATGTTCAATAAAATTACGCTCGAATATATTATAAACACTATAATAGACTGTCTAAAAAAAAAATATTAGCCCTCTATTTTAAATACCTTAGACTGCCCAAAACAGACTCTAAACAAATGATCCGACACATTTGTTAACTTTTTGTTTTGAGTTAAAACGCTTTGTATCCAAATTTGATTCGCCCAAACTCTTAAATTAAACTATATATAGTGTATATATATAACTTTGGTTTTGGCTTCGCTTAATTACCTAGCTTTTTGCAAAAACAGTTCTAAAAGGACTTTTAACGAACATGTTATAAGCGTTATTTTAAAACTCCGATTTCATAATCATTTATTTCGTATAAACCCAATTCATCCTCCTTATTACGCCGCACAACAACAACTAAGCTCCATGATACTAATTCAGTCCATAACATTCAAATTTTTTATCACAAACCGTATCAGAAATACCTTTACAATATTACTAATTATAAAGCCAATATTAACAGCACATATTTTTGACTAACAAACTGCTCAACACCTCATCATAGCATGCTGATTTTACATCACTATCCACATATATCAGTTAATGAAGTACTAAAATAAATAAAACAATATACTAACTTTGTATGAATTCATTTGTTAATAACAAAGATTATATAGCCTATTATAATCGAGCATGCTAAACTCCAATTATATATCATATGAAATTATTTGTAACACATACATGCTTCTATTATTTATTTATTTTTATTCCCAAATACATGTTATTACATATTAGGACATTTTTTTTAAGCATGTATTGGTATTAATAACATATTGCACTCCTATACCTTCAAGAATATACATGATTACCTGTGTAAATTGGTTAGATATATATCTTATATACCTGGTTTTAGAACATCAAAATGCCAAACTTCACAATTCAATCAAAACAGCCCACATCATGTAATAAACCTTTAACAGTTTATTTAAAAATTTTATCAAATATAAGATATAAGGAATTAGATTTCTATTTCAATTCTAACTCCTTTCCACCAAAATTTCAGTCCACAAAGAAGTTTAAAAAGAAATCCATTTTATAACCAGTTGATGAACTTCTTATCCTAATTCTTGAAAGCAAAGCTTTGTATTTCATTAATAATCTGTCATTTGTTTACCACATAAGAAATTCTATTATAATAACATCTATTCTATCCACTGTTAACCCATTAAGCAAATAACAGTTTCACATTGATAGAAACCCCAGTTATACCCATTTACTAACCCACACCATCAAGAACTAACTCAACTTGATGCATTAGTATCACCCAAAATTTAGCAAATTAACCAAATTAAACACATAGCAGAATAAGTCCCCTTTACCGAAAGAAGAAAAGAAAAAAGAAAAAAAAAAAATCAACAATCTTAATCAAGAATTCCCAAATTGATAAAACTTATTTGAGATTAAAGCCCTAACATGATACAACAATTTCTCAATCCAATTACACGGCCAAATTCATTAATACAATTACCGATTGAAGCTTTTTTAATCTCATAAGCCATTACCAAAATTAAACCCTAATTCAGAAATTTACCTAATTTGAGCTCTACTTAAGGAATTCGAGCATACTGAAGCAAATTCGATTCTTAATACAGTAATTCCAAGTCTTTCCTTCTTCTTCTCCCCACACGAATCAATAATTTCCAGCCTCTTTCCACGCGAAACAAGCCGAGTCCCAACTCAGGAGTTTCAGCCGAGTCTCTCTCTCTTTCCTTTTGTGTATAAATCTATCTTCTCATTCGGTAGAAGCAAAAATCTATTCATGATTTCTCTCAATCTCGCCAGCTCCTGCTTAAATTTCTCATGAATCATCAGCCCTCCAACTCACGCCTTGGCCACCTCTTGCTTCAGTCGGGTATGAGGAGAAAAATTAAGCCTAAGGTTGTGTTTGGCAGAGCAATAGCTTCTATTTTGGTTTAATATAAATCCCTTATGAGTATTATTAAATATAATTACCCATTAAGTGAGGAATTAAAACTTCCTTTATGCAAATTTAGTATTCTAAATACCAATTAAGGGATTATATTATTTATCTCTAAGGTACAATTATTAAAATAATTTATACTACTAAATTATTTTAATAACCTATAAGATAAAATATAATATTTCTACTACTTAATTAAAGAGTCTCAATTTAAATAAACCACTCATTAATCAATTATGAGGGAATAATATCATTAATCTAGGGTTTAAATATTAAAATAATTTAATCCCTTAAATTATTTTAATAGCCCATAAAATAATATAAATAAATCCCTAAAAATAAATACAGATAACCCCCATTAAATAATATAGGCAATATTATAATTAACTTAAGGTTTTAGAATTAAAATAATTTTAACCCCTATAAATTATTTTAATAACCTGTAAGCTAATTATTAATATCAACCCAATTATTCTAGGATTCCATCCCACAAAATCTTAACTTGCAACCATATATATATATATAAATATATATGTCACAATAACCAATAAAACTAAATAAATAAAATAAAAAAAAAAAATTTATACCTAAAATTCATATATGAAATCTAACTAGAATAATTATACCTGTGCCTTTAAAAACTTCAGGGTTTTACAGAGAGAGATTAGCATTTGTAATGGGAGATGTTTCCGGGCTCACTTTGAAGCTATTTTCATGAACGACTAAAATACACTTTGGACTCCATACTCTATAAATATGTTGAGATTTGCACTCCCAACTTCTAAATGTGTCTACTTGTATACTAACGTTTAATTTAGTGATACAAAATTCACCCTCGAACATTTTGAAAGTGACCACTTCCTTCCTATAAACTCATTTTTAAAAGGGGGAAATTGATAAAAACATGTTTAAAAAATTTAAAAAGATTAAAAAATTAAACCATAGCCCCAAATATAACCCGAAGCCTAATCGTCAAATCCAACTGTTCATCATCTTTAATTTCCAAATTCTGGCTATCATTATCCAGCCCCAAATCCAAATGAGTTATTTTCCTTTTTGATCCAAAATTCTACGGATGAAATTCTCTATGGCTAGATCTTCAAAACAAACATGACTCCCTCTCTCTCCTAATCCAGCATCTATCATGGAAAAAGTGAGATTTTGTCACCTCTCAAATCTTTGTCGCCCGCTGCAAATACAATACGATCGAAGAAGAGGGATAACCACAATGTTTGAATTGCAGGACTTGTTTGATCGTGCAAATAGGCATGTTGAGGTTTTTAATTTTTTAACCAACTTTGCAAATTAGAAAACGAGTTTGCAGGAATAATTGGTCACTTTTGACTAGTTAAATGTTCGTAAAGTGCATTTTGTGTCACTAATTAAACGTCAACATGCAAAGTAGGCACCTTTAGAAGTTTGGGGGTGAAAACTTCAACATGCTTATAAAGTCTGAGGTACAAAATGTTTTTTAGTCTTCACGTATAAACTACAGTAATCAAACTAAATATTTGGAAGTTAGAGTAACTATTTGCTTTCACTTAAATAATTTTCTTCTTTCACATGATGGAAACGAGCAGTTTGAAGAGTTTGAGAAAATAATACTACCACATGGAGCATAAGCAGAACATAATCAAGTTGCTTTCTGATTTTTCAATAATTTTTATTTCGTCTGGCTTTATGGCTGGTACAAATATTCTTGGAAATATTGCTCTAGTTCATGAACTTGTGACTTGTGAATGACATTGATACACCCATTTTTGGAGGCAATATGATTTAAAAACTTGTCATGTCTTTTTTAATTAATAGGAGTGGCCTTTTTTTGAAGATTTAGCTTTCATGCATGAATGGTTGTATGATTTGGTTTATAGAGCCCTATCAAATTGCTGATATTCTCTCAATTTAATGGCATGTGTTAAGTAACTAAATCATTTAAATGTTTAAGCTATTAGAAAGAGGTACCTATATATATATATATATATTGTGGTAATACTCTCCATCAAATGTAACTTTACGGAAAAAGAACAAATTAAAATACATTTGCATTATTAAATCAATATAAAGGCAATGTGCGGTCAAGATTATTTAGAGCTCTGATACAATATTAATTAATCATTTCATTTAAAATTTTAAACTATTAGAAAGAGGTACAATCAATTGCTCTTGCTCAAGAGAAGGATTGTACCTGATACTAGTTTGTTAGGATGCATTTGGTGTGATCATGACTTAGAATCTGCAGACCATCCGTCAATGACATGTCCCTGGGCTTGGCAGATCTGGTCTGCTGTGTTTGGCTAATGAAATTTATCTTTTGTTTCACCAAATTCAGTTGTACAGATGTGAATGGTGTGCAACTATTTTAATGACAAGAGAATGATGAAATTGTGGAAGCTAGAAACCATGGATTCTTCAAGCATGAAATCATATGATGGAAAGAAGATGCTGATGGAATCAAAAGAAGATCATTCCAGTGGGGCTAGCTTGATTCAAGGTTTTTGTAGTGGTTATAATAGTCACAACCGGTTACAAGAGCCATGGTTATGTGTTTAGCAGTGTGATGTATACATTGTGGGGGTTCGAAGAGTTGGGTTTTTTTTTTCTTTTTTTCTTGTATGTAATTTTGATGTAGCCTATTTGCATGTGGTTGATCCAGGCCTTATGGATCATACCATGATTGGTGAGACCATATAAGAATTGTTTTTTATTATTGAAAGTTATATTTTGCTGATCCAAAAAAAAAAGAAAAAAGAAAGAGGAATCAATAATTGTGCTAATAGCAGGCAGCATGACCTTTTTAAAGCTACTCCTCTTTCTTTTTTTTTAGTTCTTGGTCATAAAAATGTCTTTAGTACGTCGAAATCCTTATAAAAAAAACTATGGAAGGAATTTTGCAGGCATATCATGTTCCAGGATGCAACATTATTGTTTCTCATCTTCTTTTTGGAGATGATATATATGCTTCTCTTCTAAAATGAAAACTTTTTCCAATATTAATGCTCCGAGAAAGTTACTTCATGACTATGAATATGTTCTGGTCAGCTGGTAATAATTCAAGAAAGTTTAGTTGTGCTTTCTTAAGTTTCTCTAGTTAGAAGGAATGCTACTTAACACAAGCTGGGTTTTCAGTACAACCAATGCAAAATCTCCTATTTTCAGGTTGAAGATTAAAACTACTGGCCATGGCAGGTAAGCTTTGGCTTATCGAAAGTGTTGTAAGTTCCATTGACACACACACCTTAATTGTCAGTAATTCTTTTACCAAAGTCTTGGTTAGGATAGAAATTTTGATGGCTAATTTCTTATGGAATTCTAATGACAGTCCTATTTAAGCATCATCAAATCTCTAAAGACTGTTGTTTTTTATTTACTATTAATTTTCATAGATTTGTGTTTTGAATTAACCACCTCATTTTAATTAATTTATCTTTAGCCTCACTAAGGTTTTTTGTATTTGGAACCTAATTTATTTTTAACCTAAGTGAATATTTAAATATATTGATTTTTATTTGATTTATATTGATTTTGTATTGCGTTCCCCTAGATATATGGTTCTAATTTGGTTGACTCAAATTCTACCATAGGCTCCGGTTGAATAAAAGAGAATCTCAAATCCTTCTTGCTTTTGGGACTTGCTGTCGCTAACGAAATAGGATCTGAAACAAACAAAATCATTAAAATCATTAGTTTTAACCTCTTATTCACCGCATGTGTATTTGATTAATTATCAACAAATGGAGTAATATCTGTTGACAACGGATAGATGGTTACGATTCAATGTTGAAATTTATATAATGTACACCTAGAAGGGGGTTGAATGAGTGAGAAATAGTGTCAATTTAAAATTTTCTGGCTAAGTGAATCCAGTTGACTGGATAGATGATGAATGCAGTCGACTGCTTTCTATTGTAAACCTGTTCCAACTTGAATTTACGTACTTTTTATATTTTTGATATTATATAATATTAATCTAAGTGTAGGGATCAAAATACTAATTAAGTGTATGCAAGATAGAAAAATAAAGAAAGTAAATAATGCAAGAACACACAAAGTTATACTTGGTTCGATCCTTAATCCTTTACTAATGGCTTACGTACAAAGCCAGATATCAATTGCTATCCGGCATATTTCCTTTAATATAAATAATCAATTACAATGTATTAAACTCGTTGTACAATAGATTTCACAATAATCTTGAGCATATAGCTCATTTTGAGTAAACCCACTCCCTGAAATCGTCTTGTACAATATTAAAGGAAACCGTGCTTCTCTTCAAAATCTTCTTTTTACAAATCAGAAATTTAGAAGAAAAGGAGTACAACCGAAACTAATGATCTTTAGCTAAAATAATATATATCAATGTTTTTGGAATAACTAAGAATGATGTGAATATTTTTAACAATAGTAAGCTTAGTGTTTCAGTTGTTTTTCCATAAATGGTATAACCAAGTATTTATAAACTTGAAGTGTAACAGTTATATTTTTTAAACTTTGAAAACTATTAGAAGGATATAGAAATTAAAATCTGTTTTCAAGTTTGTTTAAACCCAACAAATATATTTTTGAAACTAGAAAAACGGTTAGAAGGATAAAGAAATATAAAATCATGTTTTCCAAAAAGTTTCAAACGGATTTTTTGTTTACAAAATCTGGTTTAAGAGATATAATATATTAAATTGTTGTAACCAGATTTTGTTTAATATTAAGGACGAAATCCCAAGGTCTGCTTTAAAAGATATAATATATTAAATTGTTGTAACCAGATTTTGTTTAATATTAAGGACGAAATCCCAACTATTCCCTAGTTCTTATGAATTTGATTGAAGAAATCTGTTGAGATAACGAAATCTTAGCAACCACAAATTTTTAGATTTTAGATTCCTAGAACATATGGATAGTTTTATAAACTCTTATAAGGATAAAGACTTGAAAGTCAACTCTTGATTGAGGATAAGAAGTTCAAAACTGTTACCACGGATGATCCCATTTATCCTTTAATCTAGGAGACTAATTTGGATAGGAGTTTGTTTATAAAAATCTATTCCGATAAAAAGTAATTGAGTTGGTTTTAACAACCCATTTGAAAACGGACAAGGAATATACTCAAATCATAAACAGTTTTATATAATCAAACTCTATATACTCCCTCGGTTTTAAATAATTGACGTTATAGGTCAGTTTTTTTGTTCCCAAATATTTGACGTTATAGGATTTCTAGGAGAATTTATATATATCCATATAATCCTCTCACTTCTTCCTATTGGAGTCCTAAAGAAAATTAAAGACTTGAAAATTCCCTCTCTTCTTCTTATTGGAGTCCTATAAAAAATTAAAGACTTAAGAATTCTCTCTCTCCTTTCTATTGGACTCTTTTGTCTTTTTATGTATATCCGTGCAATCCTCTCTCCCATTCCTATTGGATGAATAGACAAATGAATTGGAGTAATTAAGTTTCTTAATTAGTGTGCATTGACGTATAACGTCAGTTATTTAGGAACCGAGAGAGTATCTTTTCAACCAACAGAATAAATAGGATGGTTTTTTATTTAAATCAGTTTCCCTTTTATTTTAGACATAATTTGTTTAGGAAACTTATTTTAGTTTTAAGATCTTTTAATTTCCTAAACCTTGAAAATATAATGCATAAAAAAAAGATCTTACATAAATGTCTTAAAAATCTTGAACTCTTCATTCTTTTAAATTCCATCATCTTGTAGCTTTATGTCCAAAACTCCATTTTTCCTGTTAATAAATAAAACAAGCACTAGACAATATTTTGCTGTCATAAAAATCATCAAAATAGAATCACTAACAAATAAAACAAGCGCTAGACAATATTTTGTTGTCATAAAAATCATCAAAATAGAATCACTACAAATGTATCGACACATTATAACAAAACTTCTTATTATACCAAATTATAATTATAACATACATAGAAATAAATTTTATATAGATTTTAGAACAATATTGGCTTCATATTGGATATAATTTATGGCTAAACAACTATTTTAGTCCTTGTACTTAACAATTGGTTTCAATTTCATCCATGTACCATTTTTTTTTTCATAATAGTCCTTGTACTCTAAAATAGAGGAATAATTTAGTCCTTTTTTTAAACTTAAATAATGACGTGACTTTTTTTTTTTTAAAAAAATATGCCAACATGTATTTTAATAATCTAAGTGGGCATTATAAGGTAGAAATTAGTAATTTGACAAATTGTGTAGAATTCTTTTTGCGTACAAATTTATTTGGAAATAAAAAAGGTTCAAGCCCTAAGCAATTAATCCAATAAATAGAGAGTTTTGCTAGCGTTGAAGAGATTGGAGAAGGAATTTGAAGCATAACGAAAGCATGAACAGAGCAAAGGATTGAAGTAAGTATCTCAAAAGAAAACTACGTTAATTTCATTATTATTTTAACTAGTGATATACATGATGATAATGGTGATTGTTAGTTTGAAAGTAATGTTTGCCACATTATGCTAATCTTGTTCTTTGTAATTTTCTGTTATGTTGAGTTGGCAAAAGAGTACAATTAAATTTTTAGAAAGCAATCATTCACCAAAAAGGGTTATTGGGATGCTTAATATAATAAATATAAAATTGTGCAGTAATTCTTGTTGAATCAATTTTTTTAATTTAAACTTACATTTATATTACTTTTTATTGAAGAAATTATGTTTCTTAATTTACTCTCTTGTGCATGTAATCTCATGTTTATTGTTTTTTTTAGACACGCATGTTTATCGTTTATAATATCACTTTTTTTTTCTGGGTGTTTATTGTTTATAATGTCGTTATTTTTTCGTGTTATTAGGTGTTATGATCACTGAACCATTTGAAGCAAAATAAAGTGAAGTTTTATACTTATTGTTTTGTACAAATCCAAGTTCTCAAGGAATTTAAAATGGCGTGGGAATGTAAAAAAAAAAAATTAACCTCATATGTACAATCTTAGAGGGTGTGTGGGAATGTAAAAAATAATAATTAGCCTCATATATATATCTTACAAAGTGCGAACGTGAACGTCAAATAAGAACTTAAACAATGAACAAAGGCGTGACCAAGTTGTGGGGGAAAATGAGTATGAATTTATAAATATATTACTTGGAAAACAAAAATTTGAAACATCGCTTGATAAAAAAAAAGTGATAAAAAGATTTGTTTATCCTTACTAAAAAAAGCTTATCCATATTGACACTTATTTATATTTTTCAAAAAGTCACATCATCATTTTTTTTAAAAGGACTAAATTGTTCCTCTATTTTACAGTACAAGGACTATTATGGAAAAACAAATTGTACATAGATGAAATTGAAATCAACTATAGAGTACAAGGACCAAAATGGTTGTTTAGCCTCTAATTTATTAGGAAAATACCGCTATTATTTGGTCATGGCTTTGTTTAGAAACATAGTACTCCTTCGGTTCCGTTTTAATTGACGTTTTAAGGTTATACACATAGATTAAGAAATGCAATTAATGTTTTGTCTAATTGACTAAATTGAGTATAAAATTTCAATATTAACCTTCTAAAATTTATTGAAAAGATGTGAGAGAAACAAATTAGTTTTTAAATATAAAGGATAATATAGAAAATTAAGCATTTAATGCTTCCTTGAAATCTACAAACCACAAATAAAAAAAATAAAAAACTCTATCTAAAAAGACAAATAAAAAGGGATAGAGCGAGTATTAAATTCATCCTTATCTCCAACGTCATAAATGTGCAAATCTTCCCGTTGATCTTTTATTCTTCTACACTTCTATATAAAGCAACGGTCATTTGGAACAGGATCACCCACAGGTTGTTGTGTGCTACAATTTCATATTGTCTAAATTCTTTGCCTCTTTGATCTCAGTTTAATTTAGACATGACTAGGAAGAGGGTGGAGCTTGCTTTCGTCAGTAATGACTCGGCTAGAAAAGCATGCTTCAAAAAAAGGAAGAAGGGTTTTCTCAAGAAAGTTGAAGAATTGAGTACTCTATGTGGTGTAGATGCATGCGCCGTAATATACAGCCCTTATGACTCCAACCCAGAGGTTTGGCCCAACCAATTTGGGGTTGAACGCGTCGTTGCACAATTTGAGAGGGCTCCTGAAGTGGAAAGAACCAGAAAGATGTGGAACCAAGAGAGTTTCATGAAGAAAAGGGTTGCAAGAGAAACTGAGCAGATCAAGAAATTTGTCAAGGATAATCGGGAGAAGGATATAACCGACCTTATGAATCAATGCCTTGTTGGAAAAGGACTGGAGAGCTTGTGTTTGAAAGATTTGAATTATCTCGGAGACCTCATTGATCGAAAGTTGACAGGGATTGATATGAGGATTGATGAGTCACTTAAGGAAATGAGTACGAGTACTCCTGCCCAAGTGGCACCACTGGTTGCCCCACCACCACCGCCACCACCATCTGCGGATATATGAAATGATGGCTAGAGGCTGCGTGGCCGGGCAGCAACAAATGCCGGTTGGTGGTTATTATCCTTGAGAGAGAGAGAGAGTGAGGGAGAGAGAGTGAGAGAGAGAGAGGGAGAGAGATGTTAAATTCTTTTGCCCTATATGACCTTTTGTGGTTATTTTTATTTTTTAGTGTCATGGCCTTGTTCCTAACTATTACTGTTATTCAATTAAAAATATTTATTTTATGTCGATTTAAACGTTTTTAGTTTGTAGACCAACAATTTGTTATGAAATTGTCAAACCAGAGATACCAATTACTCAAATCTAATGAATCAATATCCACAAGAACGACATTTATATCAAATTAACCACGTTAATAGAGTCTTATATCAAAGTTAAATTTCCGAAGAATAAATAGAGAATGAAGAAGTAAACCATATAAAAATTTCAAATAAAAGTGAAAAAGCAAAAATAAAGGGATCAAAAGGTGGAGATATGTTCATGAGCTGAAGACCTAGTGGGAAAAAGCAAAAAGGATAGCAAGTTTATGTAAAAGCCAGTTTCTTTGAAAAAAGAAGCAGAAAAGTAAAAGTTCCTAATTAGTCATTAACATATCTAGGGGGATATAGTCCATACAAATGAACTAATATGAAAAATACTTGAGGCGGAAATAGAATTGGGAGTGATGAGTAGGACTGTAAATGTAGTCCGAAATATTCGATATTCGCTATGAAAATTCGTATCCGTATTCGCATCAAAACGGATATTATCCGTATCCGTGTCAAAACAAATATTATCCGTATTTGCATCAAAGCGGATATTATCTGTGTCCGTGTCAAAACGAATATTACCCATATTCGTATTCGTTCAAAGCGATACGAATACGGATATATGCATATTCGTATCCGTTAATATCCGTATCAGTAATATCAATATATATAAACACACACACGCACACACATATATACATATGCATGTGTAAATCGCTCATTTAATTAATATACAATATGTAACGACCGTGGATCATGGGTAGCGTTGTAACACGAGCCAATGAATTTTATTGAATAAATTAAACTCTTATTAATATTATTCCGTGTTATGTGTTTGAATATTTTATTACTACATATGACGTGTATGTGATAATTTTTGAGTGTTGTTATTTCATGGTATTGATTAAATCATTTAGAGAAATAGCGCTAAAGCGCTATTTATGCAAATGCGCCTTTTTCGATTTTATGACTTCACATAATTTCGCCAAAGCATTAATGAGAGGGGTTAATAATCCAAGTGTGAGGTTTTATTTTAGCCCAATTGAATTGTTATTAGAAGCCCAATAGATTATTAAATTAGAAGTGCAAGAGTGGCCCAATTTGAAGCCCAAAACCCATGGGTCAAGTCCATGACCCAAAACCACAACCCATGACCCATAACCCATGACCCATGAGGGAAATGGGTTATAACAATCAGCTGGGAATTGGAGGTGGAAGACGCATGCGGGAGAAGGAGAGGGAGAATGAGCCACCGACCAAACACTTGGGGGAAGCAATTCAACACTTTGCTAAGGAAAGAAGGGACCAAACATGTGGGGAGAAGGGGAGGGAACCACCCGACACCAAGCATGGGAGAAGACCAAGCATGCTCAGCTCATTCAAGAGCTGAGCTTCCTCAAGAGCTGACCTCCTTCATCTGCATATACCTCCCTTTCACAGCCATTCTTTTCCTTTCCTTCCAGTTTGCTAAGGCAAAACCAAAGAACTAGTAAGAACATGCAAAGAAGCTAGAGAGAGAAAGTGAAGAGAGAGAGACGGGTGAACTGAAGAAGGAGAAGTAGAAGAAGAAGAAAGGAGCCTAGCTACCTTACAGAACCATCTAGCATTAAGAAGAAAGCTACAAGAGGTGAGTAATGGAACCTAGCTCATCTCCTTCATTTTCAAGCTTCCTAGCTTAGCTTTAGTTCATTAATGGCAGATGTTGTTATGATTGCTGTGATGGTTGTTGGTTGTTAATGAATGAATTTATATGTTCTTAGTACCTTAAAACATCTGTTAATAGCATCCAAGAGTGGAACAAAAGAAAGAAAACCATACCTATGCATAAAGGAGCAAGAAAGGGACATGAACGGACTGTTTTGGACAAAACCTGCTTGATGACCCATTCGTAAATGTTGTGTTTATATGTGTCATGTTATACTCTTATGAATGAAGAGTATCACCCAATTGGAACGGAGTAAAAAGCTCTTAAAACGAATCCGTAGCGAAAGAATTAGTAAACTAGGCTTGATAACAAAAACTGGTATGAACAGCCCTTTGTTTTAATTCTGGTATTGTTGTGTTATGTGTTAAATTCTAAGCTTCTGGGGTAGTATAGTACCTTGAGTTAGTAAGTCGTAGGCTTTGGAACGAATGCATTTCGACCTCGGATGAGGGAGTTATGGCGTTCGGAAGAAAAGGTGTCCAATCTGTCCAAATTAGTAAAAACTTAGCCTTGGAGGGACTTTCGGGCCAATTTTATGTCTAGTAGATGAACCTGTAAAATTATGACTCCATGAGGGTTTTGTAGTTCATGTTGCAAGCTTTCCATAGCCTCCGGAACGGCTTAATTCCGATTTATAACGAAGAAGTTATGAAGGTTTGAAGTTTGCATGTCAAACTGCCAAAACGAGTAGGAAACCAAGCTTGGGGCCAGCGGCTGGGGTGCGGGCGCACTGGGGCATGGTGCGGGCGCACTGGGGGCGTTGGGAGGCTGCTGGGCGTGCTGGGCGCGCGCGGCCGCGCGCGCGGGCGCATAGGCTTGACAGCTCTGACATCCTTTACTAAAATGGTCGTAACTTTCTCATGCGAACTCCAAATTGGATGATTCAAGATGATTCGGAAAGCTAAGAAGTAGAACTACAACTTCCAATAATTAGAACTGTAATTTAGTGCCTTGATCAATTTCTAAATTGGCCATTTTTAGGACTATTGTGCATTAGGAAGCAAAAGGAGGGCGTCGTACATGCATGTATGTAACGTGTAATGTTTCCAACGCTAAGAGTTATTGTTTTAAGTTCTAAAACTTGTAGATTATGGTTTATAATGACTCTTAGCATTAATCAATGATGGATTAGACAAGTGTATGAGCATGTTAAACTTATGCATATGAGGCGAATCGGGCGTGCGTTGTGCGAACGTCGAAACGTCGTAGAGAGTGTGTGTAACCTTGTTTGATATTATGTTTCTATTTAGAATGAAACATTTTAGTGTAATGTAAACCAATATTTGGCATCAACTATGTGGCTAATTGGTATGTGGATACGTACTTAAATATGTAGGACTTTTGAAGGACGATTAACGTCAAGTAGTAGCAAGCGCTTAAGGCAAGTTTTCTAACGCTTGTCTAACCCTTGTGTTGGGCAAGTTTATTTGATTCATTTGATTATATTCTCATGACTCTCATGCAATGTTTGAAGTTTCGATTTACGCAATACATATATGGTTGTGTGAATTCCTTACTTATGTAAATTTTTCAGTATTTGCACAAGTATTCGAGCTATGTTATGACATAAATTGTTGAAGCTTTCAAGTTCACATATATATGAACTGTTATAGAGAACGTCGATGTAACGACCCGAAAATCGGGGCGGCCTCAGCTCCCGACTTTGGTCGTTAATAAACATCCACCCTCTAAGCTTACATCATTAATAGATGATGTAATCAATAAAATTGCGGAAAATTTAAACTATTATAAAATCTTTCATATTCTGAAATCTCATCACAAAACCATTCTAATCATGATGTATAAAGCAGTCTACATCAATATAAGTATTAAAACTTATTATTACAAACTTTTCTCAATTCCAGGTTCCGTAACCATTAAACTTCTACACTTATGATCAAGGTTGAATAAATACCATGATCCTTACAAAATTTCATCTATAAACACAAAGATCAACTTCGGAATTTAATTAATCGTTCCCCGAATAATCGCAGAGTTATTCAATAATCGTTCATTTGTTATATAATGTCCTTATACAACAATGTAATTCGTTACTACTTTACCGTACAAGGTAACTTATATAGTTACTTCTTGATTCGAAATTTGAAAATTTCTAATTCTAATTCAATATAGAATAGTCTAATTCACATGCATCGTGTACCATCATCACAGCTAAATAAGTTCAATAAAGAAAAACATTTAGCAACCTTCCTGTATCCATGCGTCTCTAGTCCTTAGCATCACGATACCAAGATAATTTGTCTCGTCTAAAATCTGAAAAAGTTTTATTTTTGCAAGTATGAGCACGACGGTGCTCAACAAGAACTAACAGTTATCACCTTTCATGCTTCACGTAACATATAAATTTACATTTCATTTATGCATCATAATTCTCATGCTATTTATCTTCTTCATGTCTCATAATCTCATATTATGCATCTTACTCATGCATTATAAATCTCATGCAATGCATCTACACATGCACCATACATCTCATGGCATACATTCATGTACCTCATATTGTATATTCACAATAATACAAGTTCCACATAGAACAATATACTCACATAACTGCACAACGTGCACACATAATCATGCTCACAAGCAATTCACATAAACATATGAATATTTAATACATTTAAACAAATCAACAAGGTACTGAAAGAACTTGCCTTAAGCGCTCCTTGCTAAATTACGACAATTCGTCCTTCAAATATCCTACATAATTTATTAACAATAAAATACCAATTAGCCACAATAAAGGCTTCACATATATATTAGTTTACACTACTCTATTTCTCATTCTATATAGCTCGCATTTAATAATGCGGCCAAATCTCAAAAATATTCTCTCGGCTTTGCGGCGTTCGAAGACGAGACGACCCTCATCATCATCCAACTTATAATCATCATATGACCCAATATATCAATCCTCAAATTTTCGTTTTAAAAAGAATTATAAACTCGTGTGAACTATTTTAATCGTTAACGAATACTATTATTCGTTTAATCATAACTTCTTCGTTACTCATTCGTTTTCGTTCACTCTTACGGAAAATTAAAGCTTATCAAGTCTACTTTAATCCCATCTAGGCCATGGTTCCAGCCCCTTCTTCAATCAAAACAGATTTTCACTTATTACAAACAACTTCAGATTACTACAAAAAAAAAACTGGTCAGTTTGACCCTACTTCGCTAAAACAGTCATAACTAATTCGTTTCAAAAGCTTTTTGAGCGATTCTTGCGCCCACGCGTCGCTAACTTCCGGGGCTATAACTTTTATGCTTTAACTATTTTTAAATTCTGAACACACAAGTCCAGAAAATTCTTACAATAGGCTGGTCCGAATCTGGTTTTTCAGATTGGACAGTTTTGACGCGCTTACTTCGCACCTTCATAACTCGGTCGTCCGAACTCGAAATTAGTTCGTTCTGGAGGCTATGGAAACTTGTAACATAAGCTACAACATATATAAAGCCCATAATTTTTTTAGCAAATTTAACAAGCCAAAACTGTGCCCCGAATCTGCCTTCCCGAACTGATTGTCTTGCTTTGACAGTTTGGACACTTCTTCTCCCAAACGCCATAACTCTCTCATCCGAGGTCGAAATGCGTTCGTTCCAAAGCCTATGGCTTCCTAAATCCGTGAACTACAACTACCCAGAAGCTTAGAATTTTTCAAGCATCATAACAATACCAGAATTAATGCTACGATCACCGTTCATACAGTTTTCATTATTAGGCCAAGTTTACTAAAATCTTCGCCACGAATTCGTTTTAAAAGCTTTTTAGTCCGTTCCAATTGGGTGATGATCTTAACTTACTAGAGTACATCATAACACCCTCAAACTTAACTTTCACTTTGAGAGACTAATGCAGTATTAGTCCAAAACAGTCCGTAATGTCCAACATGTCCCATTTCTTTCTCCTTTATGCATAGGTTTGGTTTTCTTTTTCTTTGTTCCACTTTTGAAAGTTATTACCAGTAGTTTAAGGGTTCCAACAACACCATTATTCGTTCATAATCAACAAATAACCACCAAAACATCAATATCTCAATCAAACAAAAGGCTTAAGAGGAAAAATGAAAGTTAAGGGTTTTAAGACTTACTTCTTGGCTTTCTTCTTCTTGGATGCTAGAAAACTTGTTAAAGTTTTGCTAGAACCTCTTCTCTTCCTTTTTGAGTTCTCCCGTAGCCTCATACAAGCTTCTTCATTCCACCCATTTGCTTCTCTCTCTAGAATGGTTGAAGCTTTGAAGGTTTGAAGATGAAGAAGATGAAGATGGAGGTGTATATAGGACATGTATAAGTGTTTAGCTCCTGATTTTCTTTCTTCTCTCAAGCCATCCGGCCCATTCTCTCCTCTTTACTCTCTTCTCTTGCTAGCAAAAATGGTGAACTGAACTTTGGGAGAGTGAGAACGGATGAAATGGAATGAAGGAGAGACAAATGAATGTCTCAAGGCTTCTTGGAATGGAAAATTGTCGGCAAGCTTACAATACTCCATGCATGGTGTTTGGGAAATGGTCTCTTCAAAGACCATGTTGACCGAACATGCTCCCTCCTTCTTCTCTCCTATTGGTTGAAGTGTTTGCTTGCCTTCTCATTCTTCTTTCTTAGTAAATAAAAAAAATATTTCCCACTTCATTTGTTGGCCACTTCCCTTCTCTCTCTCTACCGTATTCCCTCCAATTTGCTGAATTCTCACAACCCATTTTCTCACATGGGTCAAGACTTGGGTGGATCATGGGTAAAAATAATGGGTCTTGGGTTGGGCCATATATTTGGACCACCCAAGTCAAACATTTGGGCTACTAATTAAAATCCTCAATGGACTTACAAAATCCTACACTTGGATTTTAACAATAATATAATATTTCACATTTATTAGCCCACTAATTTAATCCATTAATGGACTCATTTAATATAGGTTAGCTATTTACTAACCAATTAGCTTACCAAAATCATGTACCTAAATGTACATGAAACCCACATGTATTTGGTTAACATATTTACACCAAATAAATTATTCAAATAATAATTTTCATCAAACTATTTATTTAATCCAATAAATAGCATCTTTGGGCGTATATAGTGCCCACGTGAATAACAATTCAGCGATATTTCTCGAAATCACCGTATTCGCTTAAACGAAAACTTTCATACTTACTAATCATCGCATCCTCATAATCTAGGTTGTAATATAACTTTTAAATGCATAACTCATAATATTATTAATAAAACTCTATTTTATTCAATAATATCCGTCAGCTCGAATTATCAAGCTACCCATTACACCTCATAGTAAGAATTTCGTTATTAAATTCTTATTATAACAGTTCCCGAAATTCGGGCTGTCACAGTCGATGCCATAATATATATATATTTATATATATATATATATATATATATATATAGTTGTATTATTTTATTTGGTTGATTAAATGATTTCTAATTATTAGTTACTTAAGTGATAATTTTTTTGGTTATTAATTTAACATTGTGTAAGAATTAAAAAAAATTGAAACTTTTAAAATTTTATTTTGAATGGATACGGATACAAATACAGATATGCAGATATTTGATATATTTATACATATTATATTGTATAAAACGGATACGGATAATATCCGTATTCGAATATTATTCGTCGGATAAAAATACGGATATTTCATTTGCATATATGTCGAATACAAATGCAAATACGGATATTAAAATTTATTTTCAGATACGGATAAGAATATACTTGTATTCGCATTCGAAAATATCTGTTTACAACCCTAGTGATAGGGAAGAAGAAAATAAAGTAAGAGAACAAAAGTAGAAAATTTGTTTCAATATTAAATAACATAAGTGGTGAAGGGAAAAGGGCGATCCGTATTGGGTTTTGTCGAAAAGCAACTAATTGGCAATTTTTAAAGTCAAAATGTCTCGAGTTTTTCATAATAGTACTACTTAGTTTTCCCTCAAGTGTTTCATATTCCAAGAAACCTTATTAAAGAAGATAATTTCTATAGATTATTCTAGAACTTGTAGCTTATTATAAATAGATGTCTTGTATGCAATTTAAAAGATAAAATAATAGAAAATGCATGAGCAGCAGCTCTACAATTTGTCTCTAGTAATCAATTTTCTAGTACATAGAATTTTAGTTTAGCCCAACATTCTTCTTCGAAGCAGTTTTTCATTACTTTGCCCAACAAATTTGGTATCAGAGGTTTATACATCATACCCATTAGCTTTTTCAATGGCAACAACTTCAACCTCAACTATGTTTGCTTCCTCTCCTAGTAAAGTCCTTATATTTGACGGAGAACACTATGATTATTGGAGTAGCCAAATGAAAATTATTTTTATCTTTCAAGATCTATGGGAAGTGGTTAAAGACGGATATGCAGAACCACCAAAAATCCGAATTTTCAAAAAATATTAAAATAAAAATTTAATAAATAAATTTCTTATTTGACGATATGATATGTGAGATTGTATTGCATAATTGAATACGCGCTATGCAATATGTGATTTTTATGAATAATAAATATTTATTATTATTATATGAAAATAAATTATAGAAACAATTTATTTAAAAGGAAATGAGATGGGTAAAATTTATGATACAATTAAAATAATTTATAATATTTTAAATGATGGCATTTAATATATAACCTTCATTTTATTGAAGAAATTATGTAATAATATTACATTATGAGGTGTAATGTACGCATGTTTTTAATGTAGTGAATATATTAATATATTTACTACAGTTAAATAAATTGTTGAAGACAATTTATAGAAAAGGAAAGAAAATAATTGTTTCAAAGGAAAAAGAAATGAATACATGTTAAAATAATTTATGCAATTATTTTAATATGGTGGGAATTGGTATAATTAAATTTAAGTATACAGAATTATTGTATACCTTAAATAAAGTAAATTGAAGTAATTTATAATATTAAATTATTTGAACATATCCAGTGGATTTATTACAATACATGTAATGTGTAACTTTCATTTTGAGAAGAATGAGGAAATTAAAATTTGTTATACAATATAGATTGTATAATTTAAATAAGTTTTATGGGAATAATGTATAATGTGTAAACTGAATGGTATAGAAATAAATCGTTAAAAATATTTTATGGAAGGAAGGAGATGATTATTGTTTTTATTATACAAAATTAATTGTATACATTAAATAAGTGAATTAGAATAATTAATTGGTTCGTTACATTAAATGTGTTATTTTATTTAAGGTATTAATTCTATTGGAAGGGATTAAGTAATTTCTAATACATTAATTGAAATATGTAACGGGAACGAATATATTATTTATAATTCATAAATATGTGATATATTGAAAATGCATAAATGGAGGTATTGGGGTGTATAGGTAAGCATGTTAATATATATGTTATGCAGGAAAGATATAACGTATATATTTATAGCATATTACAAGCATGATGGCTGAAGTTACAAGGTAACGTTAGTGCATTATGCTGAGTCAAGGAATATAGCAGGAGGTGTCAAATTATTAGCTAGCATAAAGAATGACTAAGCTAAGTCCATTAACAGAAAAAATAAGCTAGGACATTTTATTTTCGTCTCATTGCCATTTCTCTTCGTACTCGAAAATTACTAAGCATCATGTAACTCCTATTTCATTCCAAACCAATTCCATGTCTCTCTCGAAAAATTATTCCCAACACTCACTTCAAAATTCTTAATTCTCTTGAGTTTCGGCTAGAGCAAGGGAAGAAAGTCAAGAAGTGAAACTTGTAATCTGGGTTTGAAGTGAATATGTGGAGGTATTTTTATGGATATTAAAATAATTTATGATAAATAAATTATTTTATTATAACAAATTTATCTATTAAATAGAATAATTTTTAGCTTCCACTTCGATGGAAAAAGATTTTTGGTATATAGAACATTTTAAGTAAATGATGCAAACTTATATATATATATATATATATATAGTATACATAATAAAACTACGCGATATGTATTGTTTGTATTTTGTATATTGGGAATATATAGAATAACGTTTTTCTATTATATGTATAATATGGTATGCAGTAACATACAGGTGTATTACATATATAACTATATGTTATATGGTATTGTAATATGTCGACGCCGGGTTTTTTCGCGTCTCTTTCGCGATATTCGTCCTTTTCCGATCTTAGCCTTTTTATTATGTGGATTTTGGAAAAAGGGTCGGCTTGAGTGTCGACGGGGTTTTGAAAGGATCGTTTTTATGATGAGCCAATTAACCAGAGTCGCCAGTTGGTATATTTGAAATGGATGTACCAACTCATCCGAATTTCGTTTTCGTTAAATCGCTGGCTCATATGTGACTCCCGAATTAATTGGTCTGCGAACCGAGAATTCATAGAGTTTGGGGGCTTGCTTAAGCGAGGGGAAGGTGTTAGGCACCCCCCGACTTCCGTGAAACACGGTTACCGGCAATCTTGATGCATTCCTATCCTTTAATTCTCGAATGTGTGTGTGTGGTGTATGCGCGTATGTGTGTGCCGTGCCCATATGAATGTTGTGGTGAGTTTGTATGAAAGAATCACTTGGATTTTTAGGGAAAGTTGTGCTTTAATTTGAGAATGCTTCGGAATGTCTTTTCGGCATAACACGAGAAAGCTTTATGAGAAAAAGATTTGATTTTAATTGGTCAAAAACTATGAGATTTTCATTAGGTGTCGTTTTGGCAAAAACAAGAGTTTTCCAAACCTTCGTCAAAATAGGAATCGAGATCTATACGTTGCCCCTCATAACTCAAATGATGGGCAATTTCTAGGATCTCTTTAACCCTATGCACAACGGTTTTAATAAAACGTCACTTATTTTATGAAACAATTTTTGTGATTTCTGGAAAACGATTTTCTTTAGCTTTCTCGTTAAATAGGAATCGACATTCGTTAGCACTTCTCATTTTTAAGCCTCGTGATGCTAACAACCTAATTTGATTGATTTTTATGAAAATCATATCATTTGGCTTTGAAATCAATTTCGTGTCATAAATCAAATCAAGCATAAACACGCATCGGAGTTATTCATGGGCATGTAAGCCATCAAAATAACCCCAAACGCCTACAATCACAAGTTTCACTATTTTGGGGCCTTAAACACGATTCTCGCCTTGGCGTCGTTTTAAGGCCCGACGATTACATATTTACAATGAAAGGTACATCGAATTTATTACATATATCAAACGATGTCCATCATCGGATTTGGACCACGGGGTCGCGCTCCTAGGCTCACATCCAAAATCGTTACACACCCACAAGATCCTAAAAATAACGATCTAAATAAATTATGCATAATACATCATTACAACGAGCTAAAATTCACCAAATGGATATCATCGGGCCATTAGGAAGAATTTCGTTCCAATTGGAACCCTCCCTAATAGTCCTCAATCCATAGATCCACAACAATATACAAGAAAAAACTAAGGGAAAGGGAACATTTAATTTAAGCCCAAACAATATGATATAAATTGCTAGCACAAAGGGAATTTTCACCTTGCAAATGATCTCAAATGGATGTGAACTTGTGTATTTGACTAAGATAAGGAGTATATTTGGTACAATCAAAATCAAAGAATATAAATCCTCTCTTTTTTTCCTCTCTTTTCTTCCTATTTGATTGCAAAATTTGCTCCTTTTTCTCTCTATTTCCATGTTCTTGCTGCTGCAGAATTCTTCTTCCTTCACATTCTTCCAACCCCCTGTATGCTACAACGAAACTAAGCTGAAATAGGCTGGTTTAGGGCAGCCGCAGATTGGATCTGCGGCTGGCTGGCCCACCCCCCATCGCACTCAGCTGGTTTCCTGGTTTCGAGTCCCGGTGCGCACCACCATTATTTTAATCGTTTGGCCGCAGATCAATCCGCGGCTGGGTGGGCTGATTTTCTCGTTTTCCGAACCGCACCTTGTTTCTCGTGTCGTGACATCGGTTTTTCGCCGGGCACAGGCTTTGTATTTTGCAGTCCGGGAATCCCTGGGAGACGTGCCACATCATTCGGCATGCTCATTTCGGACGACCTTGCTGTCACGTCGGTTTTTGATTTGCAAATCGTTGCGGTGGCGTCGAGTGTTCGCACTTGTGCATCCCTCGCTCTCACAGGTCGGTTCATTTGACGATTTTGCCCTCCTGTCACGGTTAGTATACGAAGCGCAAAATTTGGGTGTCTACAATAATATATGTATGCGTAGTACATGTAAGTATATATTATATTATATTATGTAGGTAGTTTATGTAACTTCCAAGCAAAGCATGAATCAAGTATGAGAGTATTAGCAGGAGCTGGCTTAATTATAGCAGTATAGACAGAATAACTCAGCAAAGCTATAGAACGTGATGGCCAAGGAATTTTTTTTTATAAAAGCCAAGTTTATATGTTCATTCTCAGTTTTACTCTCTAACATTACCACACCTACTGAAAATTGGAGTTTACGAAAACGGAAACTAAAGAAGAATTGAAGCAAGTAAATCTAATCCAGAGGTAATATGTTACCCCTGTTATAGTAATTAAATAGCTTCATGTATAGAATTTTTATTTTGAAATATTGGTTGGGTTAGTTGATATTGTGTATTTAGAAGTTATAATGGGAAATAAAAAAAGATTTCTGTAGGAAATCTGGGCTAAGATATTCAAATAACTATGAAGTTTGAATTCTAAAGGCATACCATTTGACCAAATTGGAAAACACTTGATGGGTTTACCCTTGTAAGAGCATCTCGATTAATAAATGGTAGAAATTATGGGTTTGTAAAATAAATAAAAAACTCTAAGCTATGAAACTTGATGAAAAATTCTATAATATTATTTTAGAATTTTTGAAAAGTTTTGGTGAATTATTGAAGAGCCTAAGTATTTGTCGTATTTTTAAGCTATTTAAAGTTAGTTTTAAAATTAGTGGAAATTCATAAAAAAAAAATGTTAAGAATGGTGGAAAATTATGAAACTTGGTGAAAACTATTATAATAATATAAGATTGATATTAATGGTGTTTTGAGGAAATAAAAGTATGTTGAGTTATTATTTCTATTTTAAAGCAATTAAATGATAGTTTTTATATATAGAAATAATCAAAGAAAATTCTTGGATAATCCGAAAAATATGAAAATGGGTTGAAAAGTCTAGAATAATATTCTAAAGACTATAGAAGGTTTGATGGACTCGTGAGATGTTGAGATGTTATGAATCGTGTATTGACTGGCTTATGAACGTATAATAACCTAATTGTATATATTTAGGTTATACGAGGTATGATGGCGTTGAGATTATGT